>CM040122.1:138208650-138734565 GCA_022559845.1 Amorphophallus konjac
AGAGTTCCTCCATTGTAGTAAGTTTATTCATGGCCAGGACATGTCTGAACTGTGGGGTTGCATTAGACACAATCATCTTCACTTGTTCGGGCTCGGAGAGGGTATCTCTTATTCTTTCCGCCAGAGACCTCCATCTATCAGCATATCGGACAAAATCCTCGTCAGGTTTCATCTTTTCGGCCACTAGGTCAGTAATGGAGAGTGAGGGACCGACCCTATCCCTATATTTCTGCAAGAACCTTCTCTGGACTATTTCAAAATTCTCGGCCTCGCGGGGCTCCAGAGAATAGAACCACTCAAGCGCGGGACCATCCAATGATCTCCGAAAGAGGTATGCCAGGGACCTCTGATCGTTTTGCCAATAGGAGGATTCATACATGAAATCCTTGAGGTGAATGAAGGGGTTGCCGGTACCATTGTATCTGCGGTACGTGGGCATTTCGGAGGGAGGAAGATGAATGACGGGAAGGATTGGCAAAGCAACCTCCGGGGTGGCTTTCACGTCCACCATTCTTCTTAGATTTTAAAACTGCTCGTCCATGCGATTGAACCTATTGAGGAGCGATTGGGCGAGCTCCTCTGGAGGTGAAGGTGGTACTTGCCACTGGGGGAGAAACTGTCTCCCGGAGACTTGAGGGGGGAACCCCGAATGAGAGGGAGCTGTCGGACCGCCGACAGTTGGCCCTGGCTGGAGCGGTGTGTGGGGAACAACGGGAGTTTGAGATTGTGACGGGAACTAGAATGAGGGTGGTTGTTGGCTCGCTTGTCCTTGAAGCGAGGGAGACTGGATGGCTTGCGCCAATGAGGGAGATGGAATGGCCTGCACGGACTCTTGGAGAGGTGTGATGACCGGAGTTGATTCCTGGGGCGTGGGGGAAACAGATTTCCCCTTTAGAATGGCCTGGAAGGCCCGGAGCTGTTCAGAGGTAAGCTCCGTGTTGGCGAGGACGCCCAGTAAAGAAGAGATATCCTGTGGTGGGGACGTGTCCCCGGTAATAACCTGCACCTCATGCGAGGGGTCATGAGAAGGACCCGAGTCCATAGCATAGACTCGCGGGTCGGCTGACAAACCACGGCTAGGGTGGTTCTCGTCAAAAGACTCGTGAGACATGCTCACAGTTTTCCCAGAACGTAAAAACATACACTAGCAAGTAGGTAGCAGAGATTATCAAACAAGTGGATGCCTTTACGCCCTTTTTTTGTGTTTTGATTTTGATGATTTTTTTGTATTTTTTAGCGAGATCCGAAGTTCACACAAAATGGGGACCCTAGTTTGTTTTTGTTTCACCGCCGTGTCAGCTAGGGTCTCTCGTCTCACCACGAATGAAATGACTAACTCCGGGGAACTTCAATGGTACAACCAGCCCAGTGAATGAAGAGGAGATTCTTCGATGTCGGGAACTTACGGAGGTCCCAGTGTAGGAGATTCTAGTCCGTTGAGAGGAATTCCCAAACGGAGAGTCCTTCCTTCACCGGGAAAGGGTGATCCTCAAAAAAATGAAAAAAGGATAGAAAAGAGGGATGGATGCATGCAATGAAATGCTGACAGAGATATGGAGTGGGAAAATAACAGAAATAACAGACATATAATAAACAAAGAACCAATCAGAACTGACGGTGCTGCCGTGAGCACAACGGGGGCGCGCGCGGGCGCGAAGGTGGAGAGGCACGGGTGGTGCCGAACTTGCAAGGGTAGCCAAAAGGAAGCAGTAGCTGTCCCACCGTGATCGCCAATCTGTGAGCGACGTCACGTGGTTCGGGGAAGAGCGGAGAAGACGCGGAGCGCGCGCGGGCTCCTCTTTTTTTTGGTGTTTGTTTGCTGCAACACAGAAATAAGAGAAGAGAGCGAATGGGCCACCACGGGAGATTGCTCCGGCGGGGCGAGCGGGACAAGTGCGATATAGCAAGATATGGGGGTTAAACGGCCATAGCGGGAAGTGACTCGCCGCGGCCTCGGGGGGACGGGAATGGTGCAGAAATTAAATAATAAGAATTGAAACGGCCATTGGGGAAGTGACTCGCCGCGGTCTCGAGAATATGAGCAGATAATAAGATGACAGAATATAAAGAGAATATAAAGAGCGGGAATTTAAACGGCCATTGGGGAAGTGACTCGCCGCGGCCTCGAGAACATAAACAGATAAGAATATAACGTATAAGAACGTGAATTTAAACGGCCATTGGGGAAGTGACTCGCCGCGGCCTCGAGAATATGAGCAGAATATAACAGAGTATAAAGAGAATATAAGAACGGAAATTTAAACGGCCATTGGGAAAGTGACTCGCCGCGGCCTCGAAAACAAGATGTGATCGCCAGGGGCCGAAAGACCCCAAAATAAGAAAGTGATCGCGCCTACCTCAAGAGCGGGAGATGGCGGGTTGCTTCTTCCTCTCCCTCCGACCGGCCGACGGAGAGGGCTTTCCTCGGCTACCCTCGCAAAACAACGACAAACAAATGACGAGTGGATTAGAAAGATGGAGGTGTAGTATTCAAATCCTTGCGATAAAAATAATAAAATGATGGCAAGACACACACCTGGTTGGTGTTATCTTTTAAACCCCTCTCGGACTCGAGTAGGAGGAAAATGAGATGATGGATGTAAGAAGTGTATAAGAAAAGGCGCCCTTATGAAGGGGGATAGGGGATGCAAGATGATGAATGCAAAAGAACTACGAAGAAAAGGAAAGAATTGGCTTATTGGATGTGCTGATGGTGAAATCCGGCGGAGCTCCGGCAGCGTGGGGACGACGTGGAAGCGCGGTGGATGAAGATGACCTTCCTCTCGCGAGCGTGAGCACCCGAGAAGCCGGCAGAACCTCCACCTACAAAAGAACCCACGGGTTAGAAAATGACTCCGTAGCCTCTGGGCTCCGGCAGCCTATCGGATCACTTCGAAGCTCTTTTAGAACTGAGGGGGTGGGCCTCTATTTATAGAGCTCCGGAGGGTGGAGGCGTCCAGGACCCTGGACACCTCCATCGGGGCCGAATTAATATTTTATTCTATTTTTATATATTTTTTTGTAATACTTTTGTGGAGGCGTCCAGGGCTCCGGACGCCTCAAACAGGTCCACGAAAATCGACGACGGCCGCACGCGGTTTGGCACAACGCGTGGTTTTGTGAGCGGTGCCTCGTGATTCAGAAATGGGCGCGTCCAACGGCCTGGACGTCTTCAAAATTTGGATTTTTTCACACACGACAAATCGTCGTTCGGTGAGCGGCGCCCGTGAGAGATTTGATGGAGGCGTCCAGGGGCCTGGACGCCTCCAAAATATATATTATTTTTTATTTTTCTTTTGTCTTTTATGCCAGGGCTGGCATGATTTTTTTTTATATTTTGTTTTTATGGAGGCGTCCAGGGGCCTGGACGCCTCCATTAATATATTTATTTTTTTTATTTATTTATTTTTTGTTTTTTTATGCCAACTGGCATTTTACACACATTTTTTATTTTTTTGTTTTTTATGGAGGCGTCCAGGGGCCTGGACGCCTCCATTAATATATATATTTTTTATTTGATTTTGGGCCCTGAGAAAATGATAAAATAAATTAAAAAGATGGGGGCGTCCAGGGGCCTGACCGCCCCCATTAAGACCCACCCGGGTCCTAGTCAGCGGCCGCCCGGCAGACATCCTTCTTGGTTCCGGAACCTCCTGATGCGTTTGACTGGTGTTGATGCCGTCCGACTGCCGTGACGTGACGATTCCGAATGCCGAAAAAGGCAGAAGAAGACCCAAGAAAAGGAAGCACTCGAGTGATTCAAAATGCGTAAGCCGTTGCGGGGCGTCGTATAGTAATATGAGACTTTCTCAGGAGGCGTCAAGAATGGCGTGTCTACACCCGGGACCCAGCAACCCCCAAACATCATTTTATAACCCTTTACCTCCCTGTGTGGAGTGGGTTTCCAGATCTGAAATTGTAAAATTAAATCATTTGTATATCGGGGTTGTTCGGAAAACGGCCGGGAATTCTTCCCCACGCCTAGACGTGGAGGTACGAGTTCATTCCATTCTCACATTGCTAATTTAGTATACATTCTATATTGCTGCGTTTGTGAGATTAGGGCCGTTAGCTTGTATCTAAATCACCGTGCTAGTGAGTTGAGAGTGCCCGTTCCGTAGCTCCGATCGAGCACCGAACGCGAATTGGTACCCTAGGCGACAGTGGTTTCTTAATCGCCGCGATCCCCACATTTCCCTCGCAAGGGACGATCGCTGGGCTAAAGAGAGAGCGCTGTTGAGAGGCGTCTCCACCCGGAGAATACCACAGTGGCTAGCCGCCTGGCTTGCCTTAACGTGCTAGTGCTGGCCGCACTTGTGTCCGTCGTACGTCCTAGCCCGGTCGAGTCATCCGTCCCGCATCAATTTGGTATCAGAGCGTCGTTCTAAGTCTAGGGTGTCCAAAATCAAAAACAAAACTGTCATTTAAGTCTAGGATCATCATATTTCTAAAAAAAAAAGTGTTTTAAAATTGCATCCCAATAAACGGTATATCAAAAGGTGTGACACGAACATTAGGCTATGCCTACCGGGAAGGCCGCACACTTGCGCGAGTGACCTTCGGGTCAATTAACTCCGCCTCGTACCGGAAATTGGTTAGGTCTAAGTGCATCATTGTTGCATTCGTATGTGTTTGCATTAGTCGGTGTTAGCATCCGTTTGTGTCTCATGTTCAAATGGCCTTGCATATCCATTCCTAGGGATCCGTTCCCATATTTTGGCAACTATGGCCCACCCATGTCGACCCGTCCAAGGTGATAGGTCCGTGTCCGAGTACATTCGGGCATATCATAAGTATTGGTTGGAACATGGCTTGGGAGAGGAGAGCAACACGGCTGCATTTCAGTTCCGGAGAGGTTTGTGCCTTCACTTCCAGTTGGAATGTCTTATCCGCAACGCATTCTCTCTAGCGGACTCCTATACGGTCGCTCTAGTGGTCGAACCATTTGAGTCTCACTTTTCTCGGTATAGTGGCTTTCGACAAGCATCCACCTCCCAGCCGCCTACACCATGGCCTTCCCCACCTCAATCGGAGAACCCCTTCCCTAGAGCTCCATTATCATCTACTTCCGATCTTCATTCGGAACCTTCTTCTTTGGAGCTACCAAAGCTCGAGCCACCCGTGTTTCTTACGGGAACGCTATACATAGTCGAGCCGCTTCTTCGTTGGCTCAAGGATGGCTTGGTCCCACCTCCCTTCCCATTTATGGATCCTACCCTACCTTTGGTGTCCGTCAACTCCTCCCACACAACTTTTCGGTCTAGTCACCATGTCGATACTTTGGATGACCTTATTATGGGATTAGATTCACAATGGAAGTTGACGCACCTTTTGGCCCGAGGCTTTGACCAACCCGCTAGTCTTAGCTTCACCCATCCGGCCTTAGGATCCATTACCTCCGTGTACACCGTGGGTCAAGTCACCACGGAGGTCCTTCTATTCCTCCCTATGCCGGCCGAGCCCGATTTCATTTCTTTTATCCCGAGGGAGGAACCGTACCTTCTCTATGAGATCACCATCCCAGTTACCATAACGGATGAAGGTGACTACCTACACCCTCAAGAATTTCACAATTGGGACCGAGTCATGGTGGAACCCACTTCATGGGGTCATAAATTCTTTGACCTTTTTGATCCCTTCACTAGTGAACCTCCCGAGCTATCATATTCACTCCACTTCTTCCAAGGAGTTCACCATCCCGTCCCTACCCCTCGGTCTAGTTGGCAAGCCGTACCTATGTCTAGGGGTAATGACGAGGGTAGTTTTGGATATCCTAGTCCTTCCCCACCCAAATCCCATAGGTCGCCAATGCATGATTGGTACATCTTAGGGTGTCTAGGAATCGTCCATTCCGTCAAGCATCGAGTACATCTAGTATATGCATGGCACATATTCGGGTGCCCTGGTCCACCATTGCATATGCATGGTCTACATCACCATAGGTTTGTCTAAGTTCAAGTGTGTGTGTTTGTTTCTATGGTTTGTTTTCTTTCATATGGTTTGCATTAAGTCGTGTCAATAAAAGGCCAGTCAAGCACATATAAGGAGGTAGCTGATGCATGCTACATATTCGTGGATTCAAAGGGAGAGTACGTCTAGGTCAGGGTCATACCTGATTGGTTTCCTCCCGGAGACCGAAAGCCACTCTAAGTCCACGATCCCCACCCTTTCTGGGTCAAGAAACAAGTGGGTCCGAATGCGTACGATATTGAACTACCGGGTGACTATGGTGACAGTTCGACGTTCCATGTTTCAGATCTGGTAGCATATTGGAACCCGCGGTGATCCCTAGTGAGCTTTGGGCTTTCTCCTTCTATTGTGAGTGATACACCACCCGAGAGTCCACCTCTTCCAGCCTCAATGCATGCGTATAGATTGTATACTGGATGAGCAGGTGATCACCACAAGGAATGGCGCATATCCACACGTCCTAGTGCGTTGGCGAGGATGCCCCACGATGACCAACACCTTGATCACATGCGGAGAATGCAAGCTTCGGGACCCTTACTCGACGGGGTCGAGTTCCTCCCACCCGGGGAGAATTGGTGCGGACACCAGGGCGATCACGTGACACGTCGGTGAACCGACGGTGCCATACGCGGAGCACCAAGTTGACTACATCGACTTCCCTTCAAATTGGGGACACTTTGGCTTCAAATTGGACCTTTTTAGCATTAAATTGGGCTTGTAATGTCACATTATATGTGGGTTTTCATATTGGGCTGGTTATAGGCCTCTTACAAGGCTAATTGGCTAAGGCCCTTTACTATTCTCCTTAAGAAAGGAAAGGCCTTGGACCAAGATAGAGAACCCATTAGCCTAGCAAGGCCCAATTGGGCTCCCTTTCTATATGGGATCCCTAAGTGGGAGAGGCCTCATTCTAAAATGGGTTTCTTTTACTCTTGGGTTCTTAAGATGGGAATGGCCTTAAGCCATATTGGCTGGTTGGGCTTGCTTAAGCCAAGGCCTCCAAGTGGCCCATTCATAGCCCAATAAGGGGGGCGCCCCCTTCCTTGTTGTATTAGGCTAGCAACTTTGAATTTTCTTCTTCCCCTCTCCATTTACCACATGGGAGGCTAGAAAGGCTGCTGGTCATATTCAAATGGCTGCCACCTCCCTCCTTTTTACAAGAAATTCAAAGTTTGGTGAACACCCATGTCCCCTTGCCCCCCCCTTTCACTTTCACCACTTGGCAAGTTGTAATGGGCTCCCTCCCCTCCCCCCTTATGGTATCCCACGCATCCCCCCAGCCCTCTATAGCTCTTGTAATGCCTATTTAAAGGCTTGTACGTTGTATATGTAAAGGCTAATGATATTTTGTTGAAAGAAAATTGTTAAGAGAGTGATTCTCCCTCTTTCTCTTGCCCTTTCCCTTGGTGTGAATTTCCCAGAAATCTGGTCGTGGACTCGACCTTCTCTTCCCATCCCCCTCTTATCATCGTGTTCCCTTCGATTTATCCTTGATACTACTACAAGATTGCAAGAATTCAGTGATGGTTTGATGCCGTTTGGAGTTCGGGAGCACCGGCGGTGATTTTTCTCGTGGCGGCGCGCAGATCTGTCCCAGAGTGCAGTCCAGATCTGAGGGTGACTGTGTTTCGGTTTATGCAGCCCAACCACGACGTGATCAGGAGCTGGTGTCTGAAGATCAATTAAAGTATTGCAAGTCATCTTCACGTTGCCTCTGGTTTCGTTGCATTTCAAGGTCTGTGCTGTCCGTGGCGTCAATTCTCGTGAGGTCGCGCAAGAAGATCTGAACAGACTCAGTCCAGATCCAGAGGCGACTTCCCACATCTGTCCCGCCTCATCCAGCCAATATCTGAGAGAGAGGTCTTCAGAGGATTTGTTCCTATGGACGTCACCAACAACCTCCCACAGACGGAGTTCCATTTCGACATCGGCAACCCTTTTTCCACCATTTATTTGTCTGTCTGTGCAGTTCTGTGAACACCAAATCAGATGCTGAAAGAAATCATTGCTGCACCCAGATCTGAAAGGATCTGAATGCGCCCTCTGGAGTGAAGAAACTACGTCCAGTCACCGTCATTCTCCAACAAACGGCACCCCAATCAGACGTCGTGGCTAGGAGTTATAGTCGTCGGAAGATCGCTGCACAGGGTGCCAGGTGTGGACAGAACCAAGTCGACTCGCCCTCGGCGCGCTCGTTCGGCTCCAGCTCGCCTTCCTCGGCTCCGTTGCTTGCTGCCCGTCAACCCGGGACCCAGCAACCCCCAAACATCATTTTGTAACCCTTTACCTCCCTGTGTGGAGTGGGTTTCCAGATCTGAAATTGTAAAATTAAATCATTTGTATATCGGGGTTGTTCGGAAAACGGCCGGGAATTCTTCCCCACGCCTAGACGTGGAGGTACGCGTTCATTCCATTCTCACATTGCTAATTTAGTATACATTCTATATTGCTGCGTTTGTGAGATTAGGGCCGTTAGCTTGTATCTAAATCACCGTGCTAGTGAGTTGAGAGTGCCCGTTCCGTAGCTCCGATCGAGCACCGAACGCGAATCGGTACCCTAGGCGACGGTGGTTTCTTAATCGCCGCGATCCCCACGTTTCCCTCGCAAGGGACGATCACTGGGCTAAAGAGAGAGCGCTATTGAGAGGCGTCTCCACCCGGAGAATACCACAGTGGCTAGCCGCCTGGCTTGCCTTAACGTGCTAGTGCTGGCCGCACTTGTGTCCGTCGTATGTCCTAGCCCGGTCGAGTCATCCGTCCCGCATCAGTATCTGAAGATTCAGTTGATGTTTTCATTTCTCTAGCTCTTGTTTTTCTACTGCACTTGCAGTGTTTTATTTTTTGCGTTCTTTGTTTCACACATTTCACCTTGAATCGTCCCTACAGGCAGCTGTAGGAAGACAGACAGAAGGTGATACTATTCTGTGGTTTGGCTTTGTGAAGCCCGTAAGCTGTAGGTCAGCGATTGGCTTTGTGAAGCCCGTAAGCTGTGTGTCAGCGGTTGGCTGATGAGCCCGTAAGCTGTGTGTCAGTAGGAAAGCCTCACCTGGTTTGGTGAGGGGTGGACGTAGGTTGCGGGTCTGCAACCGAACCACCTTAAAAATATCATGCGTTGTGGGTTGTGCATCTTGTGCGATTGCTCCTTATTTTCTATCCCCATTCACAGGTTGATATGCTTGCTTCATCGTATGCAATGTGAGTTATTTCCACCGCACACTTAAGTGTTGTGGTTTATGTTATCCTATCTGAACATTGCTTATCCTCTGTACTGCATTTACATTGCCTTGGCTGCCTGTTGCACCCTTGCACATAGGCACTAAGGAGCATACTCCAGCAAAGAAAGATCACCTTGTGTGCACACACACGCACTTTGGTTGATCACCATAGCATACACTCCAGTTGACTTGGCGGTGGTCCAAGCAAACACTTTGTTCACACAGGTCAACCTGTGTAGTCTTTGGACCACCGTTTCCTCTTAAGCCATTCTGTTTAATTCCGCTGTGCATTGTGCCTAAGTGATTCATTTACTCTATAGGAGTGGTTTATGCTGTTGGTAGCTAAGAGTTTTTAAATAGGCCAAACTTCTTGATAGGATCTATTCAACCCCCCTTCTAGATCCGATTGCACTACGTGGGACCCAACAACTTTCATAGCATTTGTGTCTGCCACAGAAGTTAAGGAGTCCAAAATAGAAGACATCCGTGTAGTTCTGGAGTTTCCTAATGTGTTTCCAGAAGATTTGCCCGGATTACCCCCACAAAGAGAAGTGGCCGTCACCATCGACCTTGTCCTTGGTGCTGGCCCAGTTTCTAGGGCACCTTATAGGATGTCCCCTGCCGAGCTCAAGAATTGAAGGAACAATTGATGGAGCTCTTAAAGAAAGGATTCATCAGGCCGAGCACTTCCCTGTGGGGAGCGCCCGTACTATTTGTAAAGAAGAAAGATGGATCGATGAGACTCTACATCGATTATCAGCATTTGAACCACCTCACCATCAAGAATAAGTATCCGCTGCCGAGGATCGATGAATTATTTGATCAGATATCTGGAGCCAAGTATTTCTCAAAGATTGATCTCGGGTCAGGATATCATCAATTAAGAATAAAGGATGAGGATATACACAAGACACCGTTCCGAAGCGGGTATGGGCATTACGAATTTTCTGTTATGCCTTTTGGACTCACGAATGCCCCTGCAGCCTTTATGCAGTTGATGAACAGTATATTCAGGCCTCATCTAGATCAGTTCGTAGTGGTCTTTATTGATGATATATTGATATATTCAAAGACCGAGGAAGAACATGAAGAGCATTTGAGGATTTCATTGCAAATCTTAAGGAAGAATCAACTCTATGCCAAGCTCAGCAAATGTGACTTCTGGCTCGAGGAAGTATCTTTCTTAGGGCATGTGATCTCGAAGGATGGAATTTATGTGGATCCGTCAAAGGTCAAGGCTGTGAAGAATTGGGAAAGTCCTACAAATGCAACTAAAATCCGGAGCTTCTTAGGTCGAGCTGGCTATTACATGCGATTCATAGAGGACTTCTCCAAGATCATTGTTCCTCTTACTAGGCTGACCTGCAAGGAGATTCCTTATAAGTGGGACGAAGACTGTGAGAAAAGTTTTCAAGCCTTGAATGATCATCTGATAACTGCCCTCGTCTTGGCATTACCAACTGTAGGAGAGAAGTTCGAGGTACATACCGATGCATTTGGCGTTGGCCTCGGATGTATGTTAATGCAACAAGGGAGAGTCATTGCTTACTCTTCTCGACAGTTAAAGAAGCATGAAGAGAACTACCCAGTGCACGACCGAGAGTTGGCCGCGATAGTATTTGCCTTAAAAATTTGGAGACACTATCTCTATGGAGAACAATTCACCGTGTAATCCGATCACAAGAGTCTCAAGTATCTATTTTCTCAAAAAGAATTGAATATGAGACAAAGTGTCACGTCCCGAACCGATAGCAGCGGGAAGCGTTGCTCGGAACGTGACAGCGAAACAGTCATGTTAATCAGAGTAATAAAACAACAGATGAAGAATAATAGCAAAGACATATGGAGGCCATTAATTTGACAAAAATATAATTTTATTGATATTTGAGAATTTAATTTACAAATTTGACCCAATTTACAATAATATACTCAATAAAAGAGAGCAAAGAAAAAGGAATGATCATGACTCACTACACTAATTGGACTCAATAAAATAAAGAAAAGAAGACTCCGGTCTCTAAGTTCCAGGTTCACTTGATCACACTGGCTCGTTCCCAATTTCATATGTGTCGATCACCGAATTACCTAAAAAATGTTAAAGTAGGGAGTGAGCAAGAAACTCAGTAGGAATTACTCTCTATCATCAGGCAAAATTTAAGTAATTAACCATTTTCAATAATATGCATGAATCATGAAAAATATAGATAAAGCGAACTAAATAAATAGCATGATCACAAGATAACTGATGTGATATAGGAGTTGAGATATTGCAAGTCAAGATATCAAGAGCAAGTAACAAGAACTTCATGTGAGTGGCCATATACCAAGTCAAGTCAAGTCGAGATATCATGCACAATAACTAGAAATTTCCAGTGAATGGCCATTTATCTAGTCAAGTTAAGTCACGCAAGCAAGTACTTCACGCTTTCAAGCATGTATAGCAAGTTTCACGAGAATGTGGAATGTCATAGATTCACACGCTAGATAGTATTCGGTGCAAATGCCACACCTAGTCATTACACCTCCCCGGGGTACAAGTACTCTTCGGGTGCTCCTCCCAGGATCAGATTGGGTCCTTTAAATGATTGCCTTGGTATTGATTTGTTTGGATCAAAGATCCCATGAAATCTAGACATCCACGATTAATGATGGCCAAGAGTTCCAAGGTCAAGCTCATGTATTCAAGGTAAGATGCGTAGGAATATTGATTCTTCTTGAGATTTCCAAATAATAAGCTCATTAATTGAGGGGAATAGTCATTTAAAGAAATGACTTTAAGAAAGACATGGAATGGATAAATGTCACAATTAGACCTAGTAATAGGTCGTAAACTTGAGGTATAATAGCTTGAAGGGGCTAGAACGGCTCACACACATCAAAACCATGAAAACGATAATTTTTGGAAGGCTGGAATAAGAAACGGTCAGCCAACGACCGCAAAGGGAAATAAACAGTCTATCCAGGACCGTTTCACAGGTGGGTTAAACCGAATGGACCAAATGTGGGGTAAAGCAGACATAAACGCGTCTGGTTAACCTGACGCGTTTACATGAAAGCGTCTGAGAGATAGGACGCGTCAAAAGCAGGCTGGCTAGGCCCCAAAGTAAAACGGTCAAGGTCTGGCCGCTAACCCAACCTAGCGGTCTTCTGATGACCGCTAAGCTCATAAAGCGGTCTAATGATGGCCGCAACCCTCACAGAGTTGGGGTTGGCCAGAAAAGTCACAAATCTAGTCGGATCAGGGGGTTCAGGTCTTAGGGTACAACCTGCCCGACGTCCTAGTGGGAATCTCAGGCTCGCGGGGGCTTACGGAGGCCTCGTGATATCGGTCCTAGTCCGACGGAAGGATTATCCGGTGGAGAGTCCCGATTACCACAAGAATTGAGGTGTATAAACTTGGAAAACGAAAGTATGACGGTCCAGTCGACACCACCGGAGTGGCACAACCTTCATACAATCCTACTAAGATAGCAATTACTGATGGATGAATAACAAGAATGAATTGCAAAGGTATCATTTATTTATTCTACTCATTTTCAATCACAAGATAGCAAAAAGGTGATGATCATGGAGGGATAATCATGGAGGAAAATTTAACTTAGATTATTTATTTCATGTATCCTAATTTAATGGTGTGTTATATAGCATGATTAGTTCTACCAGCAAGCTATATATACCATGGAAATAATGCATAACACGCCGTAAATCGACTGGACTTAATCACAAAACAAAACATGTTGCGGTCAGGCAGAGGGCCGCCACAGAAACAAGACGGTCTGCTCATGGCCGCTAAGAAGAAAGAAACGGTCCATAGAAGACCGCAATTAGTATATATATATATATATATATATATATATATATATATTTGAAATCATTTATGAAGGCGTCTGGTTACTAGGACGTGTTTAATAAAGGCATCCAGGTGTCTGAATGTGTTCACTATTTATCATATATTATCGAGAAAATAATTTAATCTACGGTGAATGAAGGCGTCTAGGAAGACATACGCGTATATAAGGACGCGTCGAGGACTTAAGACGAGTTAATAAATTAAATTTTAATTTTGAAAATGGCCGCCTAAAGGCTGTCTATCACGAGGCCGCCACTCAGGTTGCGGTTCCTGTTAGGGCTGCTACCTGGTCGCCGCGCCCAGAACAGTGACAGACCCGATACAGGTCCAATAAAAGACTAAATACGATCTATACACTCCACAAAAATTGGGCAAATCACTATCAATCGAAACAAGACTTAAAAATGAACAATATGATAGGAACACTTTGAAATTTTGACTATATATAGCTTATGATAATCAAATGGAAATCGAAGATAATATAACCATAAGCATGCTTTCAATAAAATGATTAAATCGCACGATATAGATCATAAAAATTGGGCAAAATGGAATCAAATGAAAGCTAAGGATGAGAGCTATATGTTAGCATCATTTAATTTGCGTTAAGCCTGAGAGAAACCTACCAATTTTGATCGAAACTCAGACGGTGCGAAGGAACTCTAAACACGAACCCTTGTCGTTCCTCGCCGCCCCACGCCCTCAATCACCCACAATCGACCCCACCGCCGGCTAAAAGTTCAAATAGAGGTCTTAGGTCAACGAAGCCCTCAATTTATAGGGTGTATAGATGCTTCTAGAGGTCGAATTGGCTTAGAGAGTCCTAAGGGAAAAACTCGGCGAAGAACTCGGAGTTTGCCAAATCCGCCATCGCCGTCGTCGAAAGGAGCGTCTAGGGTTAGGGTTTTCGAAGGAAAATTGGGCTTTTATGATGGGCCTATCATTTGGGCTTGGTTTGGGCTCGATTGGTTGAGAATTGGGCTCGAATTAGATCGATCTAGGTTGAACCATTAAGAATAACAAATTTTGCTAAAACCTCTTTAATTCGGCCTAATTAAATTTTTATTAGAGATCGACCCAGTTGACAATATTGTTAAAAATTTTGTTCCCTATAGGAATATAATTTTTCTATATTTTTATAAATTGGTCAAAACTTTAGCCTATGGGCGAAATTCAATTAATTTTTAATTTATATATATTAAATTCAGATTATCGTGAAAAATTCAATTGCGTCTTGGAATATGAAATTTATTTTATTGTCATGGTAGAAAAATAATTATTCCTTTTTATTTATATAATTTGGTCACTTAGAAAATAAATAATATCCTTTAACTAAGAGAATTATTGATGTCTTTAAATGACAAATTAATTTGGAAAATAACTATTTTAATCTTTTCAAATATATCGGGCTCACTCTTATGTCGGGTTGAAATTCAATTATTCATTCATTTTTGCAAACTTATATTTTTTTTCATTTTTAATTATTCTCATAAGGTTAAATTTATAACTTAATTCACAACACGTTTTTCGTATAATTCTTTTTCCCATATTTTTTTTTCAATACATATTTCATATTTTTAATTTCATCCTTTATTAATTAACTGGGGTGTTACATAAAGGCGTTGGCTAGAGTATCTCAAGGACTTCGACTTCACAATACAATACCATCCTAGAAAGGGTAATCTTGTTGCTGATGCCCTCAGTCGAAAGCCGAGAGCGTTATTGGCCAACTGTATGATCCAAGAGTGGAAGATGCTAGAACAATTCACTAAGCTTAATATAAGCATGGACAAGGAGAAAATATGTATTACTCTATCACACATGAGGATACAACCAGATCTACTCTCCGAAATCAAAGGACTTCAAGACAATGACCCGGTACTGGTAGAAATAAAAGGCAAGTTAAAAGAACAACTTGATTTTAAGCAAGCATCAGATAGAAGATTATTGCTCCGAGAAAGACTTGTGTACCACATTGTCCGAATTAAAGAAGAAGATTTTAGAAGAAGCTCACCGATCAAGGCACACAATACATCCCGGATCAACCAAGATGTACCAAGACTTGAAGCGGACCTTTTGGTGGCCTAACATGAAAAGGGAGGTAGCAGACTTTGTTTCTCATTGTCTCACGTGCCAACAAGTCAAGACAAAATACCAAAAGCCTACCGGTAAGCTACATCCTCTAGACATTCCCAAGTGAAAGTGGGAGGATATCGGCATGGACTTCATTATGGGTCTGTCTAAATCTAAAGGTGGGCATGACAGAATATGGGTTATAATAGATCGATTGACCAAGTCGGCACGCTTCTTGCCTATAAAGAGCCGATGGTCGGTGGATGTTCTAGCTGCCTTATACATCAAAGAAGTGGTTAGACTACATGGAGTTCATGTCTCAATCCTGTCTGATCGAGACCCGCGCTTCACTTCTCATTTCTGGAAGGCTCTACAACACTCGTTGGGGACAAGACTCAACTTTAGTATCGCCTTTCATCTTCAAACGGATGGTCAGAACGAGAGAATGAACCAAGTAGTAGAGGACATGCTACGAGCTTGTATTATTGATTTTGGTGGAAGCTGGCATGACCATCTATCCCTAGTCGAGTTTGCATATAACAATAGTTATCAGGCAAGTATTCAAATGGCACCTTTCGAGGTATTATATGGAAGGAGTTGCCGTTCACCAATATGCTGTGAAGAAGTTGGAGAAAAGCAACTTCTAGGCTCGAACATGGTAAGGGACACCACTGAAAAGATTCAGCTTATTAGAGAAAGACTTCAGATGGCTCAATCTAGACAAAAGACTTACGCCGATATTAGAAGGAGGGACCTCGAGTTCCAAGTTGGAGATCACATCTTTCTTAAAGTTTCGCCAGGACGAGACATTAGAAGATTTGGTGTTAAGGGCAAGCTTACACTAAGATATATCGGTCCCTTTGAAGTACTAGGAAGAGTTGGCGAGGTTGCCTATCGAATCACCTTGCCACCGCAACTATCCGAAGTGCATAATGTATTCCACATTTCCATGCTCAAGAAGTATGTTCATGATCCGACCCACGTTATAGATCATGACAACTTGGTGATACAAAAGGATCTTACTTATGAACAAAGACCATTAAGGGTCCTTGATTGCGAGGTCCATATGTTGAGGAACAAAAATATTCCCATGGTGAAGGTACAATGAAGCAAGTACGCAGAACAAGAAGCCACATTGGAAACGGAAGAATCTATGAAGAAGAGGTTCCCCGACTTATTTCCAGATCGTAAGTAATTTGCACCCTCCATGTCTATATGCGATTGAATTTGGGGATCAAATTCTTTTAAGTATGGGAGGGTGTAGTAACCCGGATAAAATATAGGAAAAAAATTTCCTAAATAAATAAAACCTCTAATTAAAGTCAAAGGGGCCAAATCAAACAAATTATAAAAGCCCAAATGATGAAGCCAAAAGGCCTTAACCTTTATGTGGGCCTTGAACCGAACCCTCTCACTTAAACAGATGGAGCCCTCGTATGAGGATTTAGCCTAAGGTAAATGGGCCTTAAACCTTCCTACATAGTCTTAACCCATCTACGTGGGTCTTATTAAACAAAAGCCCAAAAACTATCTCACGTTCGAAGCCTACATGGACTTTAGGGTTTTTAGTTTCCATTGGGAAAGCGGCTGTAGATATGGATAAAAATGAATAAGCATGGGAAACTTTATATCTATTAGGATTGTGTACGTGGGAATTAAATCCAATTAGGATTCTACAACCCCATAGGTTTCCCTTCCCTATAAATATAAACCCCTCTCAAACAAGCCCCGGCTACTGCTACTGCTCGTTATGATTTCTCTACGTCGGCGTTGCTCTCGTCGTCTTCCCTCTGCCAACTGCGGTTGCATCTTCAGCACCCTCGTATCATCGTGCGTGAAGAAGGAAGGCTACTCTCCTTTCTACGTGCCTTGCTGCCATCGTCGACCTCCTATTGCTGTTGTGCTTCTAGCGACGTGAAGAACCCCTACCTCTTCCTTCATTGTCCCTACTACGGCTATAGCCTTGCGTGATGCTGCAGTTGTTGACATTGTTGCCTGCTTGTTCCCCTCCTCTTCCTCCTGATCGCGAGCTGCTGCAGTTGCAGTTGATATTTTTCTTTCATGGTCGTGATATTCTCTTCGTTTCTGACGTCCAGATCAAGCCAAAAAGGTAGGTTTTCTCAATATTTGAAGCACAAACCCGTAGTATAAGTATAATGCATGCATATAAGCAAGTTATCATCGTGTTGTATCTCATGTCAATCGTTTTACGTAGTCTTTTTAAGAATTCTGTCTTGCATAAAAATGGCGACCAAGCATTGGCCATCTATTGATGAACGACCTCGCAAAAGGTCATCAATTTTTAATTGGCGACAGCCTTCGGGGCGCAGTTTAATGTATGACCCCACCAATGCCGCTATTTACTATAAACAGAATTAACAATTAACCATGTTTAAAAATTAAATATCTATGTAACCTGACGTTAAAATTATTACATGAGCATGTTTCTAGATTTCAGATATTTTTCTCTGTCTATCCATGTCTTCACTTTCCTGATTATGTAAACTCAAAGTATATGAACAGTGATAAATGTCTAATAGTGTACCTGCCCGATGCGCAGCATCAAACAAATAATGAACGACTGTCACCCAATCACCTATTTATGATTGAGCTCCCCCTAAGAAGGCGCTGTTTTGTAAAGGCATTAATAAAATAGAAAATGTATGGAAATCCAGAAACGGTGACAAAATAATAGACGTTGTTTCAAGATTGAGCGCCCTTTTACAAGGTCGCTATTTATAATGAATTGTATTGATATTCTAGAATTTACTAGAATGAGCCCCCGTTCACAGGGTCGCTAATTCCGAGGATTTTCCTTGAAATTCTGTTAAGATAATTGATTGAGCAACACCTCTCACGGACGCACAATCATGATTGGGCACCCGTCTGAATGGTCGCCAATTCTTCTCTTGGCGTTTTCAGGCCCATATCGCGGGTTTACTTGGCACTCTCATCTCACATCCGTAGATAGAGTCCATGTTTCGTTTCTATCGATTACATACTCAATTCTTGGTGATGATTGGACCCTCTGTGACGCCCCGACTCGTAGACCCGATCCAGTCGTAAGGACTCACGTCGGATCCGGTCAAGACGTCACAGTGGGACAACCCAGACAGTAAATTATAGTTGAGAATTTCACATAAACACTGAGATATTATTGCAGCGGAAATAAAATTTCTCGACTCATCAGCTTACATTCAAATGAATTCATCCACATACATCGAAATATAGATCAACAACTTATATAAGTCATTTACTACATAACCAAAATTTCATACATATTTTTTTTGTTTACAGACATAACTACCTAAAATAATACTCGTAGTAACTCCAAGCCTCGATCAGACTACTGCGAGATCACTCCTCGCTTTCTTCTACCGCTTCTCCTGAAAATGTTCAACGGTGTGAGTCTACGAATAGACCTAGTAAGAGACTAGCATAGTCCCCAATCATAACATATATAAACACATCCAAAGTGATTTTTGGTATTTCATTTCATAATTTATTCTTAGGCACATGACGTTAATACATTTAGATAACACATGAGGTTAATACATTTAACCCAATCTCAATTTCTATGATTATAAGTCATGCTATTAACATTTTACAAATATAACATGTTCAGTAAAACTTTATTCTATTAATGACAAAGTAAATGATAATTCATCATTTAAAAATATAAATAATTACAGTGTAATAACAATAAAATACAATAACAATTCAGTAGACAGTAATACTAATTTCACTATCTGTTCAATGAGCAGTAACAGTAGACAGTAACAGTCATTTCAATATCAATTCAGTGTACAGTAATAACAGTTTCAATATCAGTTCAATAAGCAGTAATAATAGTTCCGGTTTCAGTTCAATGAGCAGTAATAGCCATTATAATAATGACTCAATAAACAGTAACAGTAATTTCAATTTTAATTCAGTGAGCAGTAGTAGTCATTTCAATAATGACTCAGTAAACAGTATCATTCGTTTCAGTTTCAGTTTCAGTTCAATAAATAGTAGTAGTCATTTCAATAATGACTCAGTAAGCAGTAATAGTCATTATAATAATGACTCAGTAAACAGTAACAGTCATTTCAGTTTCAGTTCAGTAAATAGTAGTAGTTTCAATTTCAATTTAATGAGTAATAACAGTGATATAACTAGCCAGACACAATGCCCAAACCACTCATAGATGGACAGTCAGTCGGTACTCAATCACCTAAGTAAATAGTGATGAGTCTTGGTTACTGTGCAGAACTGGGAGAAGTCCTCTCCACCTTAACCAGTGGTACTTATCCACCTCCAGGATTTCAATCCCCGTTACCCTCAGGGCCAGTACAGTGTGAACCTCCCCATATGGGTATTTCTATAGTTTGGTTCTAGTCTCCCCCTATGGTGGCAGTGTCCATTTGGCAGTACTAACGGTACGGTAAATATATATATATAACTTATATGAAATGGACACATGCCACTCAAAATTCATGATGTGAATGTTAATATACCAATACTGAAAGTCCTTTTTCTTTTATTTATGAAATCCTCAACTTATTCAAATATAATGGCATATATATATCAAAAATTTACTAATTCTGTTTACAGACATCATAATGCAGTGAAATTTCAGGGAATCAATACATTTACAGGAATGATCAAAATAGAAATTTGTCATCATTTTTCAGACACTATATAGAAGTTTTCAAGATTATTTATTCTCCATTTATACATCAGAAATTTATAATTATGATCCCAAAACTCAGAGTCCATTGAAATTTCAGAAAAATAACACATTTATAGAAATGATCAATGTAGAGAATTTTCATCACTTTTCAGTCAGTAATTATAATTTTTTCAGAATTACTTATACTGTAACATGAATCATAAATTAACTAAATTTATCTACCATGTTCTGGGGATCATTAAATTTTTACTGCATATCACATTTACAAGTAACATTACACAGAAAATTTTTCATAAGTTTTCATGCAGTAACCTTAATTTTCCTAGAATTACATGTATTTCAACATATATCATAATTTGACTAAATTTAGTTACTAAGTTCTGAAATTCATAAAACTTTTACTGTATATCACATTTACATTTAAAATTACACAGAAAATTTTTCATAAGTTTTCATGCAGTAACTTGAATTTTCCTAGAATTACATGTATTTCAACATATATCATAATTTAAATAAATTTAGTTACTAAGTTCTGAAATTCATAAAATTTTTACTGCATATCAAATTTACATGTAACATTATACAAAAAATTTTCATAAATTTTCATGTAGTAATTTATTTTTTTTCAGAATTGTACAAATTTTCCTATGCATGGAAAAATTAACTAAATTTACCCACAACACTCTAAAAATCACCATAATTTGCCAAACCATCATTCATAACAGAAATATCATTTCTAAAACTTTTCATTATTTTTCACATTGCATTACTATTTTTCACACTGTATTGCTATTTTTCACATTAAGTAAGAAAAACATATTATGAATAATAAATCAACTAAATATATCCAAAATGATCAGATAATTTCTAAAAATTTACAGAACATTGTTCAAGACAGTAGTATAATATATAGGCAACTTCATCATTTTTCATTCAGTATGTCTAATTTCTAGAATTTTATATCTGTTTCTAAAATTTACAATAACTTACAATAATAACTTCTAAATGGAGAAAATTATTCAAAATGCTTAAAATGACTAAAAAATACTTTGAACTAACTTATAATTATCATATATCAATTCTGTAACATTCTCAGGATTTGTCACAGAATATTAACATTTATTCAATTTTCTAATTATTTGTTTAAACATTGGTAATTATACTAGTAAAGATTTTGTTTTCAGGCTAAGATGAAATTTTCATCACTTAGTTCTAACATGCATTTTAGCCTTCTAGTAAAGTTTCATGAATTTTCATATGGTATTTCTATTTATCCCATAATTTTATACTTCTAATAAAATATCAAAAATTATGTAATATTACTTGTAGACATCAGTAATTATTAAAATTTTCAGAATACTACAGACTCAACGTAAGAACCTTTCTGTGAAATTTTAATATTTTTTTGATCAGGATCTCTAATTTCTGTGATTTCTATATAATTATTTATATAAATTATCATGTATGAAAATTCATTAAAATAAATATCGTGATCCACAAATCATGAAAATTTTTCTACACATGAGATTCACAGTAAGATACATTCCTGAAGTTTGAGGGGATTTAATATCACCCCTTTAATATTTTAGTAAAATTGAACACCTTTAAGATAATATTAAAATATTCATAAACGTAAAAATAAATTGAATCAGACATAGAAATTTTTACAGAGGGCTCATAACATCAGATCTCATGATTCTGAAAGTGCTATAAATTTATCATACATCGATGCTAATTATAATGCATTAATTACTTGAGTTTACCCTTAATTCCATACCTTAATATTAATTATTTAATACTAATCCAACTAAGATATGATCACAGATCATGAAAATACGATCTATGGACTCAACTACCTATATAGATATTAATTACACACCATAAATCATTCTAAACATGCTAATCCATGCTAATTAAGGAGATAAAGTGTTAATCCCTTACCTTAATGACGTATTAACAACTCCCTAATCAACCTTCCAGCCTTCTCTTTCTGCTCCTCACGTACACAGCTCCCAAGAAGAACAAATGAAGCCCCCTATGGTGCTATTTATAGGGGTTTTCTCCTAATCCATCTTAACCCTTCATTTAAATCAATGTTGAGGATTAATTTATCATTCTAACATTATTTAATTGAGATATGACTTTCAAACTCTTACCAACCCACTCAACCCCCTATTTATGACTAGGTCATATTTTTCTTTTTTTTTAATGCATATAGAGCACATGGGATTGACTAAAAGAAGAAAAATACATTAAACTAATGATAGAGCTTAATTAACAACATAAAAAAAAATTTTAAATGCCGAAAGGAGGGGGGCACCCGCGGTCGCCCCCGCGTGCGTGTGCGCGCGCCCGCGTGGGCGGCCGCCCACCCGCCGGCCTCCCTTCCTTTTTTTTACTTTTTTCGTTTTAACCTTCAAATTTTATTAAATTCATTTTATACCCTTTTCTTTATTTGTTTTTCATTTTAACCCCTTTAAATTTTCTTATAAAATAAATAGCCTCCTATAAATTTAGTTTTAAACTTTGTTTATTATTATTTTTTTCTTTCTTCACTTTCTTTAAATTTTTAAACCTCCCTTTCTTATTTCTATGACTAAAATAAATATAATAAAACAAGTAGTTTAAACATTTAAGCATACACAAATATATATATATATATATATATATATATATATATATATTTAACAATCAAATAAAATGCTATAAAATTGTAGGGCATTACACCCTCCGCGGGATATTCCTTCCTTCGGACTAGTAATTTCTTCATTGAGACCTCCGTAAGTCTACGCTAGCCTTTGGATTCCCTCAAGGCAGCTGAGCAAGTTGTACCCTAAAAATCCTGGAACCCTTACTTGTCACGTCACTCTGAAAAAACGTGATGCTTTATCCCTCACAGAGCGCTGTTTCTGGCCTCTTTGAGAAGTCTATCTCTATCAGCAATTAGCGACTATGACTTGAGCGCCTGAAGTAATTGGCAACTAGGCCAGTGGCGCTATTTCACTGATTTAGCGACCAGAGTATGGACACCATTTCATCGAGCCTGTATTGTTCACATGAATTAGTGACCACACAGTGGGCGTTATTTATGTAATTGATGGCGACTGAGTGGACGCCAATTGCCCAGTTTCATGACGTGTCTTGGTTTTTCATGTGATTTAACGATGTGTCATACTTGTTCAAGTCCTGCCCTTGAACTCCTTCATTCATGAAAACTACCTTATCATCCTACAATGGTTTATTCATTTGGAACTCTATATTGGCTATAACTATAGTGGATGTCTAAAAATATACATGACTCAATGCTTGCGCATATAGGGCCCGATCTGATCCTGTGAGGAGCACCCGAAAGTACTTGTGCGCGTGGGAGTTGATTGATCACGGTGTGGCATTACACCGAAGTGCATGACTTGATAGATTTTGACATTTCACGAGTCGTACTTGACTTGACATGACTTGCGTGGCCCAAAATGGGTATTTACTTGCTTGATATTATAATAGCCAATTCACACGACATGACTTGATATTTATATGCTTGATCATCTTGATATTCTTCACATGAACACTTGTAATCTTGCTAGTTCATCTATGATACTTCTTGATACTTTACTCTCGCCTTTATCTTACGTACATGCATCATTATTCTTGCATAAGTTCATGTAACATGTAATTTACTTAAAGCAAGCTTAACCTTGAGATATAATTCCTACCGAGTGTTCACTCACCCTAGTTTTTACCCTATTTTTAGGTAATTCTGATGACGAGACTCATTCGGATGGGGACGGACAGGAGTGAAGAGCGTAGAGCCGTTCCAACCATTGGAGTTGTTATCTAGTCATGTCTTTCCTATTTTCTTGAATCTATTATTGTACTTTTCCCTTTATTGAGTCTAGTCTTCAATAGAATAATATTATGAGTCAATGGATTATGTGTTGGTTATTGATATTACTAATGAATAAAGGATTTGGTTTATTATCTTTACTTTTGCGCACTCTGTCTATAAGGTCGAATTTCTTATGCTCTGATTGACATGAATGATATAAACTCGTCACGCGTACCAGGTTCCTTCCGCACTCGGGACGTGACATAGCATATACTACACTTTCACAGTCTAATGGGTTTATTCTCTCGGTTTGCTAGTTAACTTGCAGGGACTTCATCATCGACTCGCAGAGCTCTGCGTTCTTTCCCGACCGAGAGCGAGGACAGGAAGAACCCACATTCTCCCATTCCTAAGGCATTCACGATCATCACCCCTGTGAGGCTCAAGTATAAGCCTCTAGCGATCACTCTATCTCTTTATTTCTAATCTGTGCACTATAGGTAGCAGCAGCATAGTTCGGAAAGAGGCCACGCACACAACTCACGCCTTCCCATGTGGCCCACCACTTCCGACGCTTACAACGGGATGATGGGGACATCTCCCGTCATTCCCTTTGGATCGGGACCCCGATGCACGCCGACGATGCGTAGTCTTGTTCATCATCTTATTTGATCCATGTTGTATATTTTCTTCTTTTTTTGGAGTCATAATCATGTAATTTTCCTTTTATTTGAGTCGTGTACCTAGGTTAATGGGTCATTTTCATATGTTTTGAGTCAATTGGGCTTTTAATTTTTCAATTGGGCCCATAGTTACTCCCTTAGATAGCAAGGGGCATTTGACGGTTTGTCAAGGGCATTTGTGTCATGTAAATTGTTGGGCTCCTATAAATAGGACCCCAACCCCCCCTTGGAGAATGAATGAATGAATGAATGAGAAATTGAGTATTTGAAATCCCTTGGAGTGTGTTTTCCTTGGAGAGAGGCCAAGCTAGGGTGAGAGACCCTTGGGAGTGAGAGACTCCCACCCTATCTCCCTATCTCTCTCTATCTCACTTTCTCTTTCTACTTTCTCTCTCTAGCTCGACCCTCTCTCTCTCTCCATCACCTCCACACCTTCCCAGCAACCCCACCTGCCCTCCACATCAGCCCTATCCCACCACCTCACCCGCCATGTCACTCGTTTGACCGCCACCTCATCGTGACTCTTTAAATCCACCAACACCCATTCAATTCTCCCATTAAGACCCACAACCCCCTAGACACCCTTGCGGCCCCCAACACACCTCTTCCACTCCCCAAGCCAACCCTTCACCACCATAGGCAGCCCTCCATCTCCCCTAGACACCTCTTGGCATATCCAAGACCCCCACCTTCAATTCCCACCAATACCACCACCAACTAGGCTGCCACAACCTCTCACTCTCTACCCCTCCACCAAGCTGTGACCCTAACACCCATCCCTCTCCACCCCAGCCCCATCTCCCTCTCCCAAGATCCCCTAGATCACATAACACTCACCCCTCCCTCACAGCCACCCCCTACTGCACCCCCAGCAGTTCTCACTCCCCATTTCCCCTCTCCCTGCTCGCCACTCCCTGCCCTCCCCATCGTCGGTCTGCCTGCCTGCCCATCTGCTCACCAGGGACAGCAACAGGATCTCCCGGTGGCTTCGGCATTGGCATCCCTCACCTCTGGCCCAAGGACGTCCGCCCTCACATCGTGGAAGCACTGTGACCGACCTCTCTCCCCCCGGTACCACTACTGTGAAGATAGTGTTGCCAACTAGGTCAGTCTGCTTGTCGGCACAGTCTGCCCACATCGCCACTCCATTCCCCCGTCCTCTCGGTCTCTAGTTGTCATACCAGGTCCGGGTACGCTCTCGACCCCCTCTACAACCCCTCCCACCATCGGAGGATCCTACCTCACCATCCACCATCCACCATCCCCGGACCTCCCCGCTCATCACCGATGGTGCGTTGTCCACTCTCAAGGACATGAGTATGCGCACCCTGCACAGAATTGCTTCCGGTCGACCAGGAGCTGCCCCATCCAGCTTCTACGGAGTCTATCCCTTCTGTAGATCGCTCCCAACACTTCCCCGGATGTTTTTGCACTGGCCCTGCCCCCAGCAATGGCCAGAGGAGCTGACGGTGAACCTGGAGGTGGCTTGCTGTCCAGCAGATTCCTGTCTAGACAGAACTGATCACATCTGCGTCATCCGGCCACGTAGCTACGCGAACAGCTCCCCCGAAGCTACTTCGACGATCCACAGGTTCGTGACTTGATCCCGGAAGACTTCTCCGATGCCCAATCACTCCCACGATGATCCGATGGTCAGCAGCTACTTCTACAAGTGCTCATGTGCAGTCTGGATCAGACCGGTCAGATCTGGTCTGTCCCAGTTTCCCCTCCCCGCGCTTGGCCGGCTGAGCGCCCCTCCCTGCGTGGAGGTATACTTTGGTTGTAACTACTTTTCACCCACCCCTGACCCAACCCTCCTATGCAAGGTGTATTTTTGTAACAGCATACTGTAGATTAAGCGTCAGTGGCGCAATGTGCGGGATCGACCCACGCTTCCCCGCTCGCCTCGTCTCCGGTCGGGGTATGTTATCTCTAACCGACCAGGTGAGCGCTGACCCTCATTCCTGCTTTTCATTCTGTCCATTTAGTATCTCCTTTCGCTCCGCTAGTGAGGAACGCGAGCGCCCTGTTAGGTGCAGGACAGGATCTAAATGGGGGGTGAATAGATCCCCTTATACAAACTATGCTCGAATTAAAACACTCGCCCTACTTAATCGAAACTAGAAGGAAATGAAATTTAACTAGCAAAGCTCTCTCACTAAACTAATGCTTCAACCAGACACAATATCCAACACTTAGCGACTAAACCAGTTCTGAACAATGAAGCAAATTTAACACACGACCCACCCTGTGAATTGGGGTAGAGGAGAAGGATCACACACACAAATCAAACCACGATGCTCAAGGATTTTTAGGTGGTTTAGTCTGCACCCAACAGACCTACATCCACCCCCCCCCCACTCAACCCGAGTGAGGATTCCGCTGACACATAGCTTGAACCGCTGATCCATAGCTTCGAGGGAACAAATCCCTTACAACCGCTGATCCACAACTTTGGGTAACCAATCCCAAACAGCTGAGCCTCACAGCTTGCTTAACCGCTGATCCACAGCTTCGAGAGATTGATGAGTATCATATTTCATATCATAATTTACATCACATATGTCATCTTTGAGCATTAAAAGAATAAAGTTATGCAATTTGGATAATTAACTTCATTCTCACAAATATATTGAGTTTGCATAAAATTAACCATCCTTTTGAGCCATAATGACTATGTGAGATATGAACTTGAATAAGGGATAAATTGGATAACCTATTTTTGGCATTTGCAATGAATTTTTACTACTACAGGAATGTGCGACCAAAGGTTGGACGCCAATTAAACAACGCCTTTGTGAAAAGGTACTCATTCAAAGAATCAACGGCGTTCTGACCGATGCTAATTTGAAGACCGCTTTAGAAGAAAAGAATTGACGGCTAGGGCTTTGTCGCCATTTAGAATGAGCGACTGTTTGGAAGGGCGTCCATTGAAGAATAAGCGGCTATTTGGACGGGCGCCCATTCCTTTGTACGAAATAGAAAGAAAAGGCTGAAAATATAAAAAAGAATTAGTGCCACTTCAAGAAAATGCCAAATTTTTGCACGAAAAAGTGAGAAATATAAAAATAAGAAAATAAAGAAAGAGTGCTTGAAACTTGGACGCCAATTGGAAATAGCGACCGTTTAGAAAGTCACCATTTTTTGAAACAACGGCCATTGAGGTGGATGTGATTTACAGTCAGAAGCTAAAACGGAACCGAACCGCTCCAAATATGGTTATCTTTCCATATTTCATGCAAGATTGACTCTTTTGATGTTAAAAGACTCAGTTTGAACAGGATCTTGAAAGGAAGTTCGATTTGGACTTGATCTCCAAGGCCTTGTAGGATTGGAAGTCCTTGTACATTATAAAAAGTCACCCATGAGAACTTAACGAAGGATCTTAGCCTTTTTCTCCTCTTTTTGTTCCTCTTTTTATTCTACTATCTTCATAAAAGTTGTTCGTTTTTCAAAGTTCTACAATTTATTATTCTTACTCTTCTTCTAATTGTGCTTCATTTTCAAGTTATAACTCAATTTCTAAAGTTCACTTTTCAAGTTTTTCTATACCTACGTTTTTCTCTATTCTCCAACCTTTTCATGCTTTTCTGTTCTTCTTTTCATCTTAGTCTTTTCAGAAACATTCTTTATTTTTCAAAGTGCTAGATTTTCTTCTTCTTCCTCTTCTCCTAATTCTACTTAATTTTTAAGTTATAATTTAGTTTTCAAAGTTCAGTTTTCACATTTTTCTATGCTTATATTTTTCTCTATTTTTCTCACTTTTTCTCTCTGTTCTGATCATTTTCTCCCTCTGCTCTCTTGATGAAAGTTCTTCCTCTTTTCAATATCTTAAACTTATTCTTCTTTGTCATCTTCTGATTCCTCTTCATTTTAAAACTATTTTATTTTTTTATTACTCTATTTTTATTTCTTCTATTACTCTATTTTTATTTCTATTTTACTATTTTACTTAGATTTTAATCTTCCTCCTCTTCTCTATCTCCCTCCTGTCCTATATTCTTCTAAATTCTCAAGGCGGAAGTTCTCTTCTTCGGTCCTCTCACGGCATTCATCTCCAAGGCTCGGCGAGGCGATTGGGCGACGTCATTCTTCCACTATCTTGGCTCTTAATTCTTCCCCTTTTCTTTTACTTTCATGCAAGTTGTAATTTTTATTTTCATAGACTTGTAATATTTCCTTTAGCAATAAAAGTTAATTTTTACAATTGTTACTCTTTTCTCTCTTTCTATCTCTTCCAATCTTCTCTTCTCAACCCTCATGTATTCTTTAGGTAGATTTACTTTCAAGCAATTTCCTTTCATGGAATATTAAATTATATTTTCAAAACTCACTCAAAAATTTGGGTTTTAAAAACATAAGAGTTTTCCAACTTGCTTAAAAGAAATATTCTTCCTCGTGGGATCGACCCGTATTTATTACTTTAATCTAATTCAAAATCCTTTTAGTGAGTGCGGTATATTTTTGAACTTGTGGCACGGCATTTTTAATGACAGGTGTTTATGCACATCAATTTTTAGCGCCGTTGCCGGGGAGGAAATGATTTTTGATAGTTAGATATTCTTGTGTTTGATGTGTATATAGTTATACTACTTTTTCTGTTTTTATTTTACAGGAAAAAGAAAAAAAATCAAAAATTCAGAAGAAGAAAAATTCAGACCTGAAAACTACAGCAAATCAACTGTCGCAGAAAATCAGAAAGCGTCGCTGAAGGGCTGGAAACTGTCACCAAAGGGAGCAGATAATCAGAAAATCAAAAAATCCTGAAAAATTAAGTGTCGCTAAAGGTCAGTAAGTATAGGAATATGTTCAGTTTTGAAAATTCTTGAAAAATCTCAAAAAAATCTGAAAAATTTCTAAAAGTTCAAAACAATTCATAAAACCAGAAAACTCAAAATAGCATGATTTTAGGCCTTATTTCTCAGTATATTTGTATATTGTTTATTGTTTTAGTTGCTATTTCTCTTTCATATCTACCTCTCTTTGAAAAAATATAGAAAAAATCTCTGAAAAAAATAAAAAAATAGAAAACTCCAAAAAAAAATTCATTGTCATGATATGATGCCTTCGTGCTAGTTGCATCTCTTACATGCATAGTTGCATTTAGTTGACTATTTGTTCATCATTTGCATCATTTGAAAAAAAATCCATTCTCTTCTTCTCTTTCTCCCTTCTTAAGGGCAATGAGGTACACCCCTCTTGGAATTGGAAGGACCCTCCAATTGAACACTCCATCTCATTGGATTGGAATCTCCTTTTTTGAGACCTTCATAAGTCCCCGCACCCGTGGATTCCCTCACGGACGCCGGGCATGTTGTACAAAGAAGATCCAAGGAGGTAGTTTACCCTTAGAAGGTCAAAAAAAAAAGAAAAAAAAAGAATTTTGGGACCTATTGTTATTTTGGAAAACCGGTGTCTAGGAAATAGGTCCAACGACAAATGCCTTAAGCGGATTTATGGTTATTTAATTAGGTCCCTACAGAAGTAGGGGGAACCTCCCACAACCCCACCTCTTACCTGACCGGTGGACCAACTTGGTAATGGGTGCCGATTCCTCTTTTGTTAAAAAAAAATCATCATGTTGCATGCATTATTCATATAGTTGTTGATTGCATTGCATTGAAAAAAAACACAAAAAATTATCAAAAGAGATTCAAAAAAAATGGGTACGAAATTCCTATTTTTGAGTTAGGCTTGCATATTCAATAAGGCATACCTTTTGGCCTATTTTTCTTGATCCATTCCTTGGGCAATGAATCCAAACTCCTTCATGCCACCTTATTCTCAAGATCGTAATCACATGTGGGCCAGACTGGCCCATTATGTGGACAATTATCCAACTCTAGCTCCACCTTTCACCGAACCTGGTCCGACCTACTACGAAAGCACATACTCTTGGTCGACCTATAATGAAAGCCAATCACTCATGGGGGGCCAACTTCATTCCTTTAATCAAGATCATATCCAATCCCCTCAATTCTTTCATGAGCCTTATGATTCATCTCGCACCCAAGAACAAGCCCAAATTGCTCAAAGACTCTCCACACCTTCTTATGATTCTTGTTGGGGAGGACAACATAATATTTCTTGGGATTCTGATCAAGGCCCAGCCCAAAACTCTCCGAATCAACTCCTTCAAAATTGGGCTCCATATTTAAATAGCTTTCATGATCAAGCCCACTATGGAGGACAAACCACATCCTCTCCACTATCTCACTATCAAGTTGATCATCATTTAACTTCTTATCCTTCGACCTCTGCTCCTCAGTTTACACATCTATCTCCTCCATGTCCAACTCTCAATCAGGAGGAGAGCTTTGATAAATTGTATCAATTAATCAAGCTTCAAAAGCAATCTCTCCAAGATAATTACTTGGCTACTCTCCAAGTGTGAATTGATAGGATGACTAAGAAGATCAAGAGGATAGAGGAAGATCAATTGCTTGGCTACTCTGGTCCCAACACTACTGATCAAATTCCTGATGTGGACTATGATCAATCTATGATTCCCCAAGATCATAACACTCAAATCATTCTCGATTTAGATCATGTGGGACATATGAAGGAGTCTTATCAGGAAGTTTTTGAGGGAGTTAGCTATAGCTACGATGATAATCAAAAATATGAGCTTGAGGAGCTAGAGCTTAATTGCCCTTATGCAGAGAGTTCTAAAGAAGTTGATGATCTCAAGTTGGGGGTGAAGAAGAGAAAAGTAATATGCTAGTCCATGATCAAATCTCATGTACTTCCCTTATTGAATTTGAGGAGACTTTGTTCCAAGGGAAGGATGAGAGGATGTGCGAGTGGAGGATGAATTGAGTGAGGCTATAAATGATCTCTCTTGGGTGAAGGAGGAGGCGGGTACCCTTCATAACTTTCATCTTGATTGGGCATCTTTTGATCAAGGGGAGAGTATTGATCTTTTACCTCTTCACGATTTTGGCGAATCTCATCTTGTTGAAGACATTATACAATTAGCCGATTTGTTTGATCCTATTGAGTCCTACGATCATTGTGTTGAGGAGCATGCTTCTTTCACTCTTGATATTGCTCATCTCCTTGACACTGACCCTTTGATACAAACTCCTCACCTTTTGATCTATTCTCACCTAGAAAATATTAATGTAATTCATAAAATTGAGGTGGTAGAAAAAAATTTGAAAGATAATAAGGTCTACATTCATGTTTTCAACACTTATAAAGACCTGAAGTTTGAAGAGGAATATTTTATAATTGAAGACATGATAATTCCTTTTCCATTCTCTGAGTGGGGATGTCATTTTGGCCTGCTTGATCTACCATGGTTTGAAATGCTGGCCAAACCAAAAATAATGAATATTGACTTTTACATGACCCCCACGGAAGAGAGGTTGTTGGCATATGCACTTAATGACAAAATCAATCATGCTAACAATCAACTTACCTCAAGTCAACATATATTATTTCATGATCTTATCTTCTCGTGGCATAAACATTGGAACTTACAAGTGTAGATCGAAAATTAGACCTCCACCAAATTGATGATTTGATAAGAAATCCGGAACTAAGACAATGATAAAAGGGGGGGGTCACATGTAGTAATTATAATCCGTGATCGCCACTGAGGCCAACAACATGCCAAACAATATGAAGATCAAATCAAGGGCATGTTACATACCATCAGAAATTCAAAGAGGGGCCAAGAGTTGGCCTGGGCATTAACGTGATATATCGTGCTAGCGCCTTCTTCAAGAACGTGCTATGTTCGTATGGCGCGATATCAGACAGAGAGCGGGATTAATTAGAGTTCGTTCCTTCCTTGCTCCAAGGCCGGCCAAGGTACAAGGGCTCCACGTATCTATCTTTTGGTGCCTGCAAAATAATTTAAATAACAAAAATAAGACCCATTAGTTCGTGATTAGTGTAGAATATGCCCCTATTCTTGATCAAAAGCATGTAAAAGAAGGGCTCGATTACCTGGGGGTTTGGTGGTTTTTAAACCCCTATGGGAGGGCCAAAAATAGGTTTGGTGTGTGTGAATGCGTGTATTTTGTAAAAGAAGTGATTTTGAAATCAATATGCAATGCTATGTGAAGATTAAACAAAATGAATTGGGGAGAAAAACTAAGAACAAGGAAGAACACAATAAGCCCCAAAATACTCCCTTGGATGTGGAAGGAGTGAGGAATTATTGATTTGGAACGAAGAGTAGCCTCCTCCTCATCAAGATCTCGAGTTGCATCCCCTCAGAACGACGGCCAAGGCTACAATTTATAGGAGAAGGATCAAGAACGAACCCTAGGTCGGAGTTCGATCCAATCTAATGACTTGGTGGCTCAAATCAAGGTAATCCTGCCAATTAATGAGGGCAAAAGACTCCTAATAGGATTAGGAACCTTCCTATGGATGAAATATGATTTGAAACTTACCAAAATAAGGACCCAAATCAAAAGGGGGAAGTCTGGGTTGGACTGGGTTTCTGACTGAGAACACGCTAGCATGATATAACGCATTCTTCATGAACGTGCTATTACGATATAGCGCGACCATGATTGTCCAACTAAATGATTGGAAAAGGAACAAACACCCATTGGACAGTCATTCAATCAAGTATTAAGTAAGAATAGCAACCACAGTGGATGTTGCAAAGATCTAATATCAAGAAATATCGATTGTTCAAATGATCATTCAATTAGGCCCATAACGCGCTATGAACCAGAAAGTGACATGAGTGAATAGCGCGAGAATGCCAAATTTGAGACGAGATCCAAGGTACAGAAGTTGAATTGCAGGGCCACGAACGAAGGGAAATATCCCAGAAAATCAACCAATTATGGATCAATTGGGGCATTAACTATGAGAACAAAGAAATGGCTCAACTTATCGGCCAAAAATGGGTGTCTACAGATGCCCCTCCTTGATATCCGCTTTGCAGAAGAGCGAGATGGAGGTGAAACAGAGGCAAAACTGAGATGACACGGAGTGATAACGAAGGAGAGATGAAGTGGAAACGTAGTGGAGCGAACTGATAAGTGGATATCAAGGAAAAAATGACACCCGTCACAACCAACAAGTGATAGGAATAATCCAGAAAATTCCGAGCTAACCACAAGGTCTAGCTAGCACCGGTGACTCCTGCCTAGAACGATAGGCGTGGAACAAAGAAAAGGAAATTGATCAACCTCTTGCACAAAAGAGGCATCTGCAGTGCGTAGCAACTACGAATTTCACTCAGTTAGTGGAATAGACACGAGCCCGGCAGATCTATTGACGCCATCGTGCGGTTCACAGCTAATGAGTGGACCAAAAAAGGGATAATTTGAATTGGATTGAAAGGAGATCGACAAATTCCAAGCAAGGGTCACATTGACCAACGAGATCCAGCGCTCAACCAGGAGTAATCTTTCAAATTCAGAATGGAATTGAGTTTCTTTATTCAAGAACTTAAGGATTATTGATCCTTAATTGGGAAGAAAAATTGGGCATTTGCGAGTTATGAATGCGAAAAGGGCATGATGCATGCAGGGCTAAAATGAAAAAATCATTAAAATAAATGCAAAGAAAGAATAAAATGTAAAATACTCAAGGATAGTATTATTAAATCAAACAGCCTCGGGTCAAGAGTTATCCGCAACCACGGTGTGCGAGATGAAGTCCATCGTCCCCAAGACTATCCAACTTAACGGCCTATCCGACGATTAACTGCATGTTTTTAGATCATCACTGTTTTTGGTAGAGGGGAACTCAAATCCCAAAACATATAGAGAACCGGCCGGTCCTTGAGATAATATCATAATGTAAGTATCATATAGTAATGCAATAAAGGAAGGGATAAAGGAATACTTACCTGATGGCGTGTCATTTTTTCTTTTCTTTTCCTGGGGAATTAGATGTTAAGCAACAATTGATGCAAATTTAAGCGCACAATATAAGCAAGATATCACAAGCTTTATTCACACAAAACACATATATTCTCATTGTGTTTTCTTTCTTTTTATTTCTTTTTCTTTTTTTTATTTTCATTTTCATTAAAGCGCTATACATACCTAGCGCGATAATGTCGCGCTAGGAAAATATAGCGCGTTCATTTCGCGCATAATTCAAAAAAACTAACCCCCCCTCTCCATTCATTTCAAACTCATTCTTTACCTCTCTGCTCCCTCTCTCACCCTCTAACTAGCCCAAACCTCCATTGCCCTAACCAGATGGACGGAGAACCTCCCCGACGTTCCAAACGGTGTGCCACCCGCAGCCGTCATCGATCTCGCACGGAGGAGGAACGGGCACCCTCTCCAATGGAAGAAAACCCCGATTCGGAGGCGACCGTCTCGGCTAGGCTTGAAGGAGAAGAGATGGAGGTCCCCTCTGACGAGGCAGAGTGGGTTGAAGGTGCCGCGGCGGCCGAGGAAGTAGCGGCAGAACCCGTTGGTGGCGCGGCGGTTCGAAAACGGCGATTGGTAAGAAACCGCCCCAAACTTATTTTTTCTTTGATTTTTTCTTGTTTTCCTTTCATAAAAGAGAAAAACGGAAGGGTAGATGCCCCCCTTAGCACCAAAATGTAGAGAGGATGCCCCTGAAATGGATTTGGGGGAATGGAAGGTCACCACTTACCTTCAGTAGCACGTTCATCATGAACGTGCTACGTTTCAGTAGCGCGTTCATCATGAACGTGCTATAACGATATAGCGCGTTTAAGAACAGAAGGCCAAAAAAATTTTTATGTTTATTTTTGATGAACTGAAATTGACATTTCCCTTCTGATGTTATGTGCAGGGTGTAGAGGGTGCAGTTCGGGACAGGATCTCATGGACATTAGTTCGAGCCGTCTACTTTGCACTATCGAAATTTTAACGGGCCCGCCTCCGCCGAATGGGCTTTGGGGAGTTCTTGGAAATAGAGGTGCTGAGAGTCGACGTGGGCCTGATAAGGGCCCTAAAAGCCAGATGGGATACGGGGTGCAAGGCCTTTCTCTTCCCCTGGGGTCATATGATCCCGACTCTAGAAGACGTCACCTGTATTACTGGTCTGCGGTTGCACGGATCGGCAGTGACAGGCTGCACCTACCCCGACTATCAGGAGATGGCACGCAGGCTACTAGGCTTGGAGTTGGAGCGGACCGGCCAGACCTCGCTAGTGTCGATGATCACTCTGCAGAAGAGCCTTGGCTTGTTCCACACACAGAGGGAGGTGGGAGAGACCTCGACGGACTAGTGGCTGAGGCCAGAGAGAGCTTCACGACCGAGGCTGGTGCACAGGCCGACATGAGTTGAGGAGGTTTCTTATTCTGAAGATTGGCAAGCTACTTCTAGAGACCCACGGTGATGCAGTGAGTTGCCGATTTCTGCCCCTACTGGAGGATCTGAGCAGAGTCAGACGGTATGCTTGGGGTGCGGCAGACTTAGCCCATTTGTTCGACAGTTTTGGCATTTCTTCACTCCAGTCTTCACTCGGGGGATTCTACCCTCTACTTCAGGTATCTATCTAAACCTTAAACTCCATAAATTAAATTATGCACTTGCCCCTTATATTGATCACATGGGCTACATTTCAGGTTTGGAGTTATCTCTACCTTCCCACCCTCAGGCGTGCTTGGGAGGATCGAGGAGATCTACTGCCCTTAGCTAGACGGTGGACCCCAACACGAGATAGCCGATCTCTGAAGGACGAGGTCACCCACATTCAGGAGACACTAGATATGATGCCCCATATAGAGGTAAGATTTAATTTTGAAATTGAACTCAATTGCATGAAATTAAGGGCAATGACATATTGAACTCTACAGGTGGTCTAGACTCCCTATCAGGGGGATATCGGAGAGATGCCCTGGGTGGAGGCGGCCATCCCCTACTTCGGGAGAGAGATTTGGTTGCACGCCCTCAACCTGGTTGAACCCCTATACTACAGGCTAATCATGAGGACATTGGGGCTCCACCAGGCGGTGGTAGAGTTCCTAACCCAGGCGACGGACCCACGACCCGGGTGACATTTTCCAGGCCTCCAGGGGACAGATGATTGGCAGCAACGTGCCCGTAAGCAGTTTGTTGATTGGAAGTGGCGCGGCCGACCAGTCCCTGCGGGAGCGGACTCAGATGACGCCTATCTCCAGGCCTACTCTCAGACATACGGCAGCCGAGTCTATCAGAGCACACGCGGACAGGTACACTTTTAATTCATTAGCATTTTCATTTATAAAAACTTGATTGTTCGATATGTGACCAACATGTGTTCATTGTAGTTCAACATAGAGGGGAGACTGGCCATGGTACAGGGACTCCTCGACTCCACGATCCGGTAGCGTGAGGACCTCCAGCATACCGTAGATGAGCTGGTAAGAACTTGTAATTTAGAATGATCTGGATTTGAATTTCAATTAATGGTAATGCTTTTTTTTCAGCGTGAGGAGCTAGAGGCAGTCCGATCCTCGCATGGTGCTTCATCCTCCACTCAGCCCGCCTGCGACCACACCAATCTAGAGAGTCAGCTTGCCAGTGCAGTTGCTCGGGCTGAGGTAGCTGAGGCCTCCCTATAGGAGAGAGTAAGCAATCTGTTCTTTTAATCTTAGTTTTGGAAATTTTATTAATATCAGTTATTGACCAAGATTTCGGGTGCAGGAGCAGGAGCTGCAGATGGTGGAAGCAGAGCTGAGGCGCCGCGACGCGGAGAAGCTTCCTCGAGATGTGATAGAGCTGTGTGCCCTCCTTGGCATGGAGAGGACCGAGCGGTAGAGAGAGAGGGAGGAGCGAGACAGAGAGAGAGTGGAGCGAGAACTGGAAAGAGTGCAGTTGAGCACTAGATTAGGAATGGCTGAGCAGCGGGCGAAAGATGCAGAGGAGTGCTATCGGCGGGCGCGTGAGCGAGCCCAGCGTGAGGGGTACTCCCGGGCCTATTCGAGCACCGATTATCTAGTTACCTCTTCTGAGCATCAGAGGAGGGAAGATGCTGAGAGGAGAGCACGAGGTGATAGGGGTTCGGCTTCTCGGGGATCGATGGCTCCTCCTAGGCCTTCCCAGGGAGGACAGGAGGAGGCTGAGAGCTCGCGTAGAGGGGGAGATCAGGAGGGTCGACGGGAGAGCTAGAGAGGTTGTTTGTACATCCATTCTCATTTTGTACCCCTTGACATATATAGTGGAATGAGATAGACTTTTGGTACTTCTTACACTTCTTGTGATTGTTCTCTTGATTTTGCGTGCTCCTGCAAAAGAATATCCCTGAAATAGCGCCATCAGAAATATAATGCATTTTTTTTGGATTTTTGAAAATATGAAAAAAATTTATAAGTTTTCAAAAAGTATTTGAATTTTTATGTTGATTTTGGAAAATATTTAGATTTTTTTGGTGGAATTTTGGAAAATATGAAAATTTTGGAAATATTCAAATTTTTCTTTTTTTTGGATTTTTGGCTTAGTCAAGCTAATGTAGCATCAAAGGGTTTTTTAAACCACTGGCTAGGGGTCCTAACTTTTTTCTCTTTTTGCCAACGATTTCCCGAAGTCGGGCATGCATTGAAGGGTGGCGCCCTATAACCGACTGCCCTTGATTAATGATGCCCCTACCAAGGCCATACCTGAGAAACACTCGATCTTGGAGGGAGAAGAGAAGAATAGTTGAGGATAATCTTTGTGCAGGATGGGAGATATCGGGACTCGAAATCCTTTCAATGTACTACCCCTCAAAGAGGCGGTCTGTTGCGCCGGAGCTTTATCCCTTTGATTTTTAGACCCTTGACATGCATACCACCAGGGCTTTCCCTGCGGGGACTTTGCCACTCCTGTCATACCATAATTCATATTTTTACATTTATCGACTTCGACTTTGATTTTTATAATAGCCCTTTTGGCTAGATATTTTATGAAATTTTACTTTATTTTGGGTCAAGACTGCCCCTATTTGAGACTCCTCCCGTATTGGGGAGTACCGAGATTGGTTATCTAATCCGTCAACCTCTTGCCCCTGCACTTGGCCGAGTAAAGAAGAGAAAAGACTTTCATGCATGCTCATAGCATGGCCGAAGTAGGAATAGTGTTTACCCAAAGGAGCCTGCTAAGGACGCCGTGAAGTGTGTGCGGTGCCCAGCTAGGGGTCACCTTTAACAAGCGGAGAGAGAATGTTGAACTCCCCGCGCAGGGTTCTTATGACCGAAGTGCCGCATAGTAAGCCTAAAGACTCTTTCGACATTGAGTTAATTAAATAAAACTTAAGATAAAGGCTTAATACCACTCTTAATCATGTTAAGAAGTACTTTCATTTTGAAAAATCATGTGTGAAGTGATAAGTAATGACATCATAAAACCGCATACTTACGCCAATATGTCACCTTGCGACCTTTGGAATAGCAGCTGTCGGAGGTGATGCTGATCATCATGAGATAGTCCTTTTTAGCAGATGAAAGGATTGGAAGCTAAGGTTTGAAGTAGCTTAACACGAAGGAGTGATGTCCAGACCTGACTCAGATGAATAAGGATAAAAGAAAAAGAGGCGAGGGTAGAACTCCCTCACTAAGGCGCGGAGACCCTGATCGCCTGGAACCAGTCTACAGAAGGAAACAGAAAATTAAGAGGAGGAGTGAGGACTAAAGCCTCGGAAGCAGTGGGAGAACGAGCAGATGCCCAAGGCAGTTGATGTGGAAGAAGTTGGGTCAGACCCGTGATTGGGAGGAATTAGAAGAAGAAATTGATAGATGGAAAGAGGCGGATCATGATGCGGGTAGGAATCATCCGGAGGTTCCGGAGGAGGAAAACCCCGAGAGACGCGGTGCCCTGGGAAAAGGTATGGAAAAAAGTGATTGAAGAGGAAGAAAAGAATGAAGGACGCGATGTCCTGGAAGAGTAAGAAGACGAATCAGAAGAAAGATGGAGAGTCCGGAGGATCCAGAGGAGGCAAGTAGAGAGGGACGCGATGCCCTGGGAGAATCAGTGGGAAGCCCAGAAGATCCGGACGTGAGAGTGTGTAGGGGCGCGATGCCCAGAGATGGAGATCCGGAGGTTCCGAAGGGATGAGATGGGAATAGAAAGGGGCGCGGCGCCCAGGGATAAAGTTCGGAGGTTCCGGAGGAATGGAATAGAAAGGGGCACGATGCCCTGGGAGGAAGTCTGGAGGTTCCGGAGGAATAGAATCAGAAAGGGCGTGACGCCCAGAAAAAATTAGTGAGATGCCCGGAGGACCCAGGCGTGATGGTGTAGAGGGGCGCGATGCCCAAAGAGGGATGTTCGGAGATTCCAGAGGGATGAGATGGGAATAGAAAGGGGCGCGGTGCCTAGGGAGAAAGTCCAGAGGTTCTAGAGGAATGGAATAGAAAGGGGCGCGGTGCCCCGAGTGAAAAGACAGAACATCCGGAGGTTCTAGGGAAATAGCAGGAAAGGGGGCGTGATGCCCCGAGAGAATTACGGAGGAAAAATCTGAAGGGACGTGGTGCCCTAGAGGGAGTGGATTAGAAGAGGAAGAAGGGTTGGGAAAGACGTGATGCCCAAGGAGAACCAATGAGAAGCTCGGAGGACCCAAGCACGAGGGTGGGCGTGATGCCCAAAGTGAGAGGTCCGGAGGTTCCAGAGGACTAAGACACCATGGGGCGCGATGCCCCAGGAAGACAAGCGAGAAATCTGGAGAGTCCGGATACGAGAGTTGAAAAAGGGCGTGATGCCCTGAGAGAAGATTGGATGGGGCACAAAGCCCGGGAAGTGTAAGGGGACCCGAAGATCCCGAGGATAAAGATGAATAAGATGGGGAGTGCGGAAGATCCGGAGGTTCCGGAAGGCGGGGAAGATACGGGTCTGAAAACCCGAGAAAGAAGGAATGCAAATGCATGTGAATGCAACAGAATGGACGTGATGAAAGCATGGAATGTGTTAGATGCGAAGAACATGGAGGGCAAGAGGATGAGATCCTCCTCCTTACACCTGGAGTGCCCCACAAAGAATCAGTGATAGGCCGGAATATGGGTGGAGTTGCATAAAAGGAAGATAGAATAGTGGAAGGCCCCTTAGCACTAGGACAACCGTCCCTCCATAGCAGCGAAAGTGTATAGACAATTGGTCCAATGGATAAAGTAAAAGCCCGTGACGAAGCTTCAATAACAAATGACAACTCTCTCGGAGAGTGAAGAGCAATGATGCAAGAGAGTTAAACAGTTGGAACGCGAAGCAACGTGTCGCCTAGGTATTGTGGCACATAAGGAGTGTTGGACAAAATAGGCATTCGCCCCTTGTATGATAGAATGGGTTCAACATTGGGAAGTTGGAACAAGGGGTGCCCTGCCCGGCCCTTATATGGCATTAACTTTTGACAATCTCTTTTAATGAGCAGCAACGGGGGCTTGGCCTCTTCAACAATGCTCGGCACAAAAATGCGGATGGGCATCCGACAAATGAACTCTTGTGTCTTGAACAACATTGCCATAGCCAAATTCTTTTTATACAGCTCTTGATCATCTTTGGCATATGTACTTGAAGAAGCACACCCATTCCGAGTGGTAAAAGAAGGTGAAGCGGAGGTGGAAGGCTCCATAGATGGTGGAGGTGTAATGGAAGATGTTGGAGAAAACACGTCAAGCTTCTCTCCTTGCTCGAGAGTAGTCGGGGTTAACTCGAGTGCAAAAAGAGATAGGTCCTACTTAGGATTAGCCAGGGGTAAAGGTGAAGGGTTAAGTGGTGGAATAAGGGTAGTTAGGTTAAGGGTTATAGGAATAGCAGAGGGCCAAGGTGGCGGTAACGGGAGGTTAATTGGGGAAGGTTCGATGGTGGGCTCGGTGGGGGCCGATGGCGTGGATGCTAATGGCTTAATGGGTGGAGTTTTAGTGGAAGGCTCGGTGGGAGCTGGTGTTGTGGAGGCCAATGTTGTAGCTGATGGAGGTGTAACTGGTGGGATTTTAGAGGAAAGTTCGGGGGGAGCCGGTGTTGTGGAGGTCAATGGTGTAGTTGATGAAGGTGTAACTGGTGGGGTTTTAGAGGAATGTTCGGCGGGAGTCGGTGTTGTAGAGGCCAATGGTGTAGCTGATGGAGGTGTAACTGGTGGGGTTTTAGAGGAAAGTTCGGCGGGAGCTGGTGTTGTGGAGGCCAATGGTGTAGCTGATGGAAGTTTAGTGGAAGGCTTGGTCTGGAGGAAACGCCGAATGGGGCGAGCGGTATTAGGGATAGAATGAGACTCAAGATGCACCGGCGTGGGTGATCGAAGTATTGACCCATCATCGTAGCACCAAGAGATCTCATAAATGGGGTTAAGGGCGACGGCTTCATCCTGAGTAGGAGGTTCCTCTGATGGTAGCGGAGGTAGTGGAAAATGAAGAAAACTCGGATGGGGTGCCTTTGAAACTTCATCAACATGTGCCATCTTCGATTGTTCAATTGTCGACTCTTCATTGTCAAACTCAAGTGGATGCTGTTGTGGAGGCGTATATGCAGGTGGTGGAATGTAATGGTATGGCGTATGTGGAGGCGGAGGGCTATGTGAGTGAATGGGGTGAATGGGTGGAGGGCGGACGGCGTCCACTTGAACATTGAAATTTGTCAACTTTTGCTCGCTTGCGTTGTTGATGCCGTGGTCGTCTCTCCTGTCCTTCCAATCTTTCTCCATCTTTGTAATGTCATTTACAGCGGCGTGGAGGGGATTGACTGAAGAAGGAGGAACGGGTTGTGGGCTCGTAACTCTTTTTAACTGTTCCTCCAATGAAGCAACTTTATCAATAAGAGTTTGTTGGAGGGTTGTGACTTGAGCAGCGGAAGATCGGCATGATTGCCTTGGAAGGGTGGCTTGATGTAAAGGCCGTGGTGGAGGGTTAATGGACTGAACCCCATAAGGATCTGGACCGGCCGGGTTGCAAGGAATGTGTGGGCCTTGGGGCCATGGAGGAGAAGGAATAGAAGGAGATGGGTGATGGATTATCCGGGAAGGAATATGTGCAGAAGAAGGGTGTGCTCCTTGAACGGGAGTGCGAATAAGAGAGGAGGGAGGATGATGAGCGGTCCGTGTATGAACGGAAGGAGGTGGGTGATGGGCCACCCATGTGGGATTGGAAGGAGGATGAGAAGGAGATGTGCCCTCAATGATAGCCTTAAGGGCTTGGATTTGTTGAGGGGTGAGATGATCTATAGCATGCAAGATTTGGGAGACCTTCTCATCATTGGGAGGAGATGGTCCCGAGGGAATAGTAGCGTGTAGGGAATGTGAGGGATCATGAGATTGGAAATTACCCATGGGTCGGGCAATACCGTAGGAGTGAGGACACGGTCCCTTGGAAGTGTTGTGATAAGAGCAATGAGATTGAGGAATATAAGATGTGCTTGGTTGATTATCCTCTTGGTTATAAAAATTATTAGCCATGTTGACTTGTTTAATCAAAGCAGAACACCACGCAAGTTTACAAACAATTCCACTTAATAAGCAAAGATATTAAACAATGAATGTTGCTCCTTTTGCTTCTATATGTACCTTAATGTGACGAAATTTTGTTTTGACAAATTTAAATAATTCACTCAAGGTAAGAACCAAGTTTTCAATGTGGTTTAACTCCGGTGCCAACTAGGTCAACTCTCACTGCGCGTAGGCCAACTAAACCCGGGGGACTTCAAGGTACAATCGGCCCGGCGTCTGTGAGGGAATCCACGGGTGCGGGGACTTACGGAGGCTTGGTTTAAGAATTTTCGGTCCAATGAGATGGAATGCTCAATGGAGGGTCCTTCCTTCACCAAGGGGTTATGGAACCTAAAAGGGGGGGAGAGAGGAGCTCTCCCAAACCAACAAGATTATGATGCTATGTAATGCAAGAATATCTAAACTAGAACTAGCAAATAAGAAGAAAATATAGGAAAAATAAATACATAACAGGAAATGTACAAGATGCAACCAGAGAAGATGACAATTAGAACCCCGACAGAAGGTGTGAGTGAAATACCCTCGGGTGAAGAACGTGCTATATATCAATAGCGTGATCTAATAGAACGCGCTATGAACATATAGCGCGACTAAAGACAGAGGGGGAAATCCCCATGAGACAAATAATCACACACACTTCGATGGATTAACAAGCAGGCAACCAAAAGAACTGTTGTGTGCTGTGATACCACTTGATGGGTAGTGGATGGCTGATCTAGAGGGGGGGGGTGAATAGATCTGCCCCTCTTTTCGCAATTCAACCCTCTTTAAAGCTAGACAACGAGAATCGCAGCGGAATATAACTAGCTTAACGAAGAAGATAATGATTTGCTTAGTAGGATGAACAAGTAATATGAATATTAAACCTAAGCATGCATCTAGCACAAGCAATCATACAAACACACCATAACACAATGGATTTTAAGGTGGTTCGGACTGAATCCTCAGCCCTACGTCCACCCCTCACCAAACCCGGTAAGGCTCCACTAGTGCAGCGCATCAAACGGCAAATCGGAAACCACCGATTGCCTTCCTACTAACCAACGGTAGGGACGTCAACACCGTAGATCGGAAACACCTCTGATTACCTTCCTACTAACCACCTGGTAGGGACGTCAACCGCAAATTGGAACACCCTCCAATTGCCTTCCTACTAACCACCGGTAGGGACGAATCACAACTTCAATGTTTAACAATATTGAAAGTAAAACAAATGTGAAGGAACTAAAACAAGAGATTGAGTAAGAAGGAATTGGCCCTTGAATGGAAATGATTTGTTGATCAGTAACAGGGATCTCTTCTTCTTGCAAATCAATCTTCTTGATTCACCCTTGAATGGATGAATGTTCTTCACGGAGTACTGTTCGTGTGAATAGTAACTGTTCTTCCAATCCTCTCTTGATCTTCTCTCTTTGATCTCTTTGAATGGATGAAGAAGTGAATAGATGCTACCTTGATCCTTGCTTCCTTCTTCACAGATCTTGGAAGATGATCGCTTTGATATGAGCTTGAATACCTTGGATTGGATGAAGATGTTCTTCACGGAGTACTGTTCACGTGAACAGTAACTCTTTCTTCAATCTCCTCTTTGTATCTTCTTGAAGTGGATGAAGAGAGTAATTGATTCTACCTTGAATCTTGTTTCTTCAATAGCTTGTAGGAGATTGATTACTTCAAAAATCACCTTGGATGAACTTGAAAGGATGAAGAAAATCACTTTGAGAAATGAGCTTCTTGGATCGCCTTGAAAGCTTTGCTTCTTCTCCTTCTTGGAAGTTGATTGAAGAGTAGAAGGTGATTGCTTCAGGATTGCTTCAGATCTTTACTTGAAACTCTTGAGTGGATGAAGAACTCATTCACGAACTACTGTTCATATGAACAGTACTTCGTCTCCTCTCTCTTGAAAACCCCTCTTGCAGCCACCCTTAATCCCAAATGAAGCATTAGGGTTTGCCTCCACCAATGTGTTGGTTTTATAGACCTTGAATGGTCCTTGGAGAAGCCCTAGACCAGATCCACAATTTGTGGGTGATTGGGAGACTTTGGGGTTCTTTGGGATTAAAGAAATCATGAGAATTAGGCAGCCCACGAGGTGGAATTCGAAGTCAAACATGGTTGGCTCGGGGCTGGCGGTCGACCTGCAGCTCCTGGCGGTCGACCTCCACTGAGAAACACTATAGACGGATGATCACTGGGACTAGCGGTCGACCTACATGGGCTGGCGGTCGACCGCCATCTGAAACATATGCAGACTGGCGATCCCTGGCTGGGGCGGTCGACCGCCCCTGTGCTGGCGGTCGACCGCCAGCTAGGCAGAACCCGGGCTTGCCCGGGTCGGTTCGTTGTCCGCTTCAGCTTCGTCGTTCAACTCCATTAGCAGCCCGTGCATGTTTGTGGCATCGCCCTTGACAGTCTTGAAGATTCTATTATTGAGTCTTCAATCAAATTTTTGGATGTCATAGACAGTTTTAATGAATAGCAAAATGACTCTAAAGACATACATCATCAAAACACTAGAAATGAGTCATAGTTGAGTCATAGTTGGAATCACATCAAAACAATAGAACCAATTATTAGTTGAGTCATAGTTGGACATCATCAAAACAATAGAAACACTCACGTTCTACACATGCCCAACTTTAGCACAACATTCTCCCCAACAAGAACGAACGTGGTGGCATAAAATGTCACACCGTGATCGCCAAAATATGTAGATCAGAAATTAGACCTCCCCCAAATTGATGATTTGAATAAGTGATGATTTGATAAGAAATCCAGAACTAAGACAATGATAAAAGGGGGGGGGGGTCACATATAGTAATTAGAATCCGTGATCGCCACTGAGACCAACAACATGCCAAATAATATGAAGATCAAATCAAGGGCATGTTACATACCTCAGAAATTCAAAGAGGGGCCAAGAGTTGGCTTGGGTATTAACGTGCTATATCGTGCTAGCGCCTTCTTCAAGATTGCGCTATGTTCGTATGGCGCGATATCAGACAGAGAGCGAGATTAATTAGAGTTCGTTCCTTCCTTACTCCAAGGCCGGCCAAGGTGCAAGGGCTCCACGTATCTATCTTCTGGTGCCTGCTAAATAATTTAAACAACAAAGAAAAGACCCATTAGTTCGTGATTAGTGTAGAATCTGCCCCTATTCTTGATCAAAAGCATGTAAAAGAAGGGCTCGATTACCTGGGGGTTTGGTGGTTTTTAAACCCCTGTGGGAGGGCCAAAAATAGGTTTGGTGTGTGTGAATGCATGTATTTTGTAAAAGAAGTGATTTTGAAATCAATATGCAATGCTATGTGAAGATTAAACGAAACGAATTGGGGAGAAAAACTAAGAACGAGGAAGAACACAATAAGCCCCAAAATACTCCCTTGGATGTGGAAGGAGCGAGGAATTATTGATTTGGAATGAAGAGCAGCCTCCTCCTCGTCAAGATCTCGAGTTGCATCCCCTCAGAACGATGGCCAAGGGTCCAATTTATAGGAGAAGGATCAAGAACGAACCCTAGGTCAGAGTTTGATCCAATCTAATGACTTGGCGGCTCAAATCAAGGTAATCCTGCCAATTAATGAGGGCAAAAGACTCCTAATAGGATTAGGAACCTTCCTTTGGATGAAATATGATTATAAACTTACCAAAATAAGGACTGAAATCAAAAGGGGGAAGTCCGGGTCGGACTGGGTTTCTGACTGAGAATGCGCTAGCATGATATAGCGCGTTCTTCATGAACGCGCTATAACGATATAGCGCGACCATGATTGTCAAACTAAATGATTGGAAAAGGAACAAACACCCATTGGACAGTCATTCAATCAAGTATTAAGTAAGAATAGCAACCACAGTGGATGTTGCAAAGATCTAATATCAAGAAATATCGATTGTTCAAATGATCATTCAATTAGGCCCATAACGCGCTATGAACAAGAAAGTGACATGAGTGAATAGCGCGAGAATGCCAAATTGGAGATGAGATCCAAGGTACAGAAGTTGAACTGCAGGGCCGCGAACGAAGGGAAATATCCCAGAAAATCAACCAATTATGGATCAATTGGGGCATTAACTAGGATAACAAAGAAATGGCTCAACTTATCGGCCAAAAATGGGAATCTACAACAAGTGGATACGATTACATGGTGGATTATTTTGAATGCAACTCGTTGGTTATGGCGCTTGCATGCATCTGCCTGAAGATGAAAAACTTAGCGCTTCTGGGAGACAACCCAATGTTTTTGTTATTTAATATTTTATTCTAGTTTATTTTTTAGTGAATAGGTAAGAGCCCAGGAAATGAAGCTGTCATCGTCCATATCAATGATGGGGTTTCACCCCACATATCAGGTTGTCTCTTTTCTTCTCAACAATCTTTATTGTTACATTGTTCTGTTATTTCTATTGCTTACATATGTCATTGAGGACAATGTCATTCAAGTTAGGGCGGAGAAAAAAAATAATTTCATGATGCATATAGTACAACCTGACAGGAGTTCTTACATAATGTCTTGATAATCATTCTATCTTGCAATCTACATAAAAGTGAAAAGATGAAATCCCCAACAATGTTTTCTTGATTCATACTTGAATTGAAAGTGAATCTAGAATAGATAAGACTAGGGAAAAGGATGATGGAAATTTTTTTCGACTTAACTATGAAAAATTGATTTAAGAATCTCTCTAAAGTCCTTTATCACTTCAAAAGAAAAAAAATCACTCTACACACTAATGAAATGAGCAAGACAAGCCATTTGTTATTTTGGGTATGGTATCTGATACTCTGCACTTCTTGAGGAAGAGATATTTTTGATAAAGTTTTCTGCCAAAGTTATCAATCAAATAAGTGCAAAAGCACAATAAAAAAAAAAGACACCATGAAAAATGTCCCTTATCCTAGTAACCGGGCCTACTTCTCCTAAGACAAGAGTTGAGGTTCGCATCAAATAGTGAAGGGATGTGCAGTATCATATGTGTATGAAAAAAAAATCCCAAAAGGGACAAAGAAATAAGGCAGATAAAAAGTTAGTATACTTAGTGCTCTGATGTAGGAGGTGCAGAGATTAAAGGACACCTATCTAGAATGGCGAACGAGAGATGCAATTGTCTACACTGTGAATTTAGTATTACACTTGCCCAAGTGCTACTGAGCTTTTGGATGCATTCTTAGTCATGTTCTTAATTTCCAACTTAAAGGCTAGTGTGCATTAATGCTTCCGAATTCCTAATCTTTGGTTGATTCTATGAAGGAAGAGTTGGATATGAATGTATTAACTTTACAAATCATGTTAGTCCTAAATCTTAATTTATTTATTTACATTACTAAGGGACTAGCAATGAGTAAGCTAGGGGTGTGATGAGTATCATATTTCATATCATAATTTGCATCATATATGTCATCTTTAAGTATTAAAAGAATAAAGTTAAGCAATTTGGATAATTAACTTCATTCTCATAAATAAATTGAGTTTGCATGAAATTAACCATCCTTTTGAGCCATAATGACTATGTGAGATATGAACTTGCTGTAACACCCTAGAATTTTCTAAGAATTTTTTAGAAATTTTTAGGAATTAAAAAAAACTATTTATTAGCATTTAAAAAATATTAATGGGCTATTAAATGAGCTATTGGTTAATTAGAATTAATTTAAAAGCCCTATTTTAACCAAAGGGTTAAGCCCACTTAAATTAGGCTCATAAACCCAATTCTGTGACTTTAGGCCCAATACCACACTCTAGAAATGTAATTTGGGCTATTTACTGATTTAAATTGGATAGGTAGGCCAATTAAGGGGATAATAGGAGATGAATAGAAAAATCTAAATTTTTTGGATTAAATACCAGATGGCGGTCTATCGCGAGGCCGCCACTTGCTTAAGGTGGTCCCGCCGTGACTACTATCTCCTTCCGATTTCGTGAGTTGTAGAAGCGTGGAAAATTTAGATCTTTGGCATCCAAATCCCCATGAATCGAAGTGTGTAGACATGAAAACATGTCTAAGACTCTTAAGGATCGATCCTATCCTAAATTAGGACTCTAAATTTGAGCTAATCCTTCAAGCCCTAGCAAACCCTATAAATAGGTCCTAGGTTCAACCTACGCGAACCTTATTTTTGGCTCGCCTAGTTCGACGGTAAGACGATAGAATTTCATGTAAGTTCTTTAGAATAATTTATTCCCCTTAGTGTTGTCTAACATCTCTTCAAATTTCGTGCTAGGAGATCAAGCTGTTGGAGAGCTAGGAGCCCCCGAAGTTGTTGTTCCTCTGTAGAGCGCCAGGAAATAGTGTGTCGGTCCAAGGAAGATCAGGAGTTTGAAAGCCCTAATCGAGGTATTCTTAAGTTAATCCTTTAAAATAATTTGTTCATCTTCATATCTTCTCCTTACCCTCCAAATTTCATGAATTTAGGACCAGAGGATAAGGAGTTAGAGCGGCTGGAAGTTGAAGGTTTCACGTAGGGTGCACAGGAACAAACGCAACTGTCTCGCAAAGACTTGGAGTTTAGGAACCTTAAATGAGTTATTTTTAGGTTGATCCTTTAGGGTTATTTTTTCCCCTTTATGCCTTCTTACTTTCCTCCAAATATCATGGATTTAGGTCAAGAGGTTAAGGAGAACGAGGGACGAGAAGTTGCTGGTTTGGCACAGGACGTGTAGAAACTAGGTCGTTCTCCCTATCCAAAATTCGAAGTCGAGAGCCTGTTACAGAGGTAGGTTATCTCATGAACGGCTTAAACATCAAGTTAGGATTAAAAGTCCTCTTGTCTTGCTAGATTTCATGCTCTCTACTTGGAGAATTTCATATTTTCCTATGATCACGCATGCATAGTTTTCATAGCATCATATCCATGTACCCTTAACCAAAAAGATGATAATTGTGGCTAATTACATGTAACTCGTGCATATGCATGATTTAACTTCATTATGGCATGTTTTATTCTTCTATCTAGCATGTTTTCCATGCATATATTACCCTAGATTAGGCCTATACCTCGGTTTCTATCCTCGCTCACAGTAGAAAAGAAACGGTCTCCCTGAGACCGCTATAATCAGATAGCGGCCTTGCGACTGACCGCTACCATCAGTATGCTGACCGCTATTTACTTTCTGGTTTCTACACTTTGTTAACTCCAAACAGATTACAGATTAGCCCTATTAATTATATGTTAAGCCCAGATAATTAGGTCTTATTCCTAGTTATGACCCTGGATTCATGTTAATGGTTATATTGTGCATCCATCATGCTAGGTTTCATGACTTACATGCTTTAAGAACTTACTTTAATCTTATACTAATTTCATGTCAAAACCATATAATTTTATATTAAAACTATATTTCACATGCTTTGTGGACTTGTTTTATTGATGGTATGATCGTTGTTTTCTACACGATTCACTCTCATCTTTGAGTCTTTCTTAAGTACATGGCGCGTATTCCAGTATAATGTCATTAGTTACACTTTGCACATGATAGGCACACTTTCTTGGACTTGTGAACCTCTCCGCCGGATATTACTTCTATCGGACTAGGGGATCATGTTTCAAGGCCTCCGTAAGTCTCCGCGAGCCTGGGATTCTCACTAGGACGCCAAGCAGGTCGTGATGTGAATGGATTGAACAACAGATCTAGAGGGGAGGTGAATAGATCTACCCCAAATTTAGGATTCTACAGTAGTTAAAAATAGTGCGGAATTGAAAAGTACTAATGTGAATAAAAACACCAAAAGCAATCAGGATTATCAACAGAAGAATTTGATATGAAATAGCTGTTAATCATTGTGAACATTAAAAGAAACAATCGACTCAGTATAGTACTAGGCGGAGGGTTGATTAGAAAATCTCCTCACGCAAAGGTCAGTTTTCCAAATAGAAGTAATCTATCCTTCTCACTGAGCCAATTTTATATACTACTGAGTGATTGTTCGCAATACAGATATGAAATGAAGAGACAGTAAATAAGTCAGATGCCAATCAAATTAAGCAGATAAAGAGATGAATTAGTGGAGACAATTTGATTGAAAACTTAAGCAACAATTGATTATCTCAGAGAAATCAAAGGCTCACAGTAGATGATCCTAAGCATTCATCTAATCGCAGTAAAGATAATCAATCACACAGAGGACAGATCAATTTTTAAGGTGGTTCGATCTCGAGCTCGAGATCTACATCCACCCCTTACTCAACTGAGCAAAGATTCCACTGCCAAACAACTTGAACACGGCTGATCCACAGCTCCGGGGATAGAATCCCTACAACTGCTAATCCACAACTTTGGGGAACACGTCCCAGACTGCTGAGCCTCACAGCTTCCTTACCATGGATCACGCCTCGTCGCTGAGCACCACAGCTTACTGTCTGAGGATCACACCTCGCCGCTGAGCACCACAGCTTGCTGTCCAAGGATCACACCTCGTCGCTGACTCACAGCTTGGACTGCTGATACACAGCTTACAAATGGTTTCAAAAGTAAAGAGAAAAGATTCAAAGAAATAACGATAACGGAAAAACAATGTAGCTCGCTATGGAGCAATTTGACTCTGGATCTGATCTAGGAGTCAAGATAGCAGCTCTTCCTCTCAATCTCACTTCTCACTCGGACCACTTCTCAGACTTACTGCACTCTATTTTTCTTCTCACTATCTGCAACTGGCTCTTGCTCTCTCTAACACTTCTCAGACTTTTCTCTCTTTAACTATAGCTTATCCAGCTCTCTTCTGCTCTTCTGATCTGCTTCTCTCGTCTGGTTCTTTGTCTGTATGTCTTGCTCTTTTCTATCTCCCTCTTTTTATAGGAGTAAGCTGGATCAGGTGGTCCCCTGAGCTTTTTGAATTTTGGGTGCGTGGAAGATACACTCCCGCTTAATAATTTTATCCAGATCTCACAATTCGAGGTGCCACGTGTCAGAGGTAGAAGATGTGACGATCCACATGGCAGGATATTAGTTCAGATTCTCGCCTTGTATCACGTGCCTTTAATCCGGTTTACTTTAAGTTCCATGTGAGATTAATGCAGACTTCCTTTTTTGCCACCCAAGTGTTCGATCATGGATCAGGGTTGGTTCTTCATCTCTGCCAAAAGCAAAATCAAAGATTTATGAGATTTATGAAGCATGTAATAATTTTTAGCAAATGCAGTTTCAGATGCTTCATGAGTTCAGGCAATTTATCTAAGTGTATGCAGAAGATTCTTCAAGAGCATCGATGCATAAATGAGATGCATCAGCCTGTATAGCTAACACATGCAGCAAATCAGAATAAAGACGTCGACCTTAGTATTATACAGGTAGACCTTTATTGTTAGATACACTAACTCTGTAATGAAGATGCATCGACCTGTCTTTATAGTGAATGTAGAAGGTGCATCGACCTTGAGAGTGATAGCTTACTAGCATCGACCCTTCTATAGCATGCATTGACCTATGCTGTAGTCGCTAGCTAACTAGCATCGACCTATGCTGCAGTCGCTAGCTCACTAGCATCGAGCTGTGCTACGGTCGCTAGCTAACTAGCATCGACCTGTGCTGCAGACCTTCTTTATATGCACCGACCTTCTAGTGCAAGGCTTCTACATGTGCACCGACCTTCTGAACTAGACTGAAAGTGTGCACCGACCTAACAAACAATAATGTAGAAGTGCACTGACCTTATGTTCAAAGCGGTACAAGGATGCATCGACCTATCAGTACTGGAGTAAATGTTTGCACTGACCTGATAGACTATAAAGTGAATGTGCACCGACCTTAAAGACTTATATGCAAATGTGCATCGACCTTTCAATGCAACAATATGCAAGAGTGCACTGACCTTTCAATGCAACATGTGAATATGCATCGACCTTGTTATGAACAAAAACTTATTCTGACTAAATAGAAGACTTTAAAATAACAATGTAGCCAGAGTCAAAATAAAGTCATCCACACTATTGTCAGGATCAAAACTGAACATCAAATCCAGAGGAGATACAACATTCTCCCCCTTTTTGATGATAGCAACATGCCTATATTTTGATGGCTACACAAATTACAATATGAGTCAGAATATGCAAAGATCACAGTCAAGTGCAACAGTCAGTAGTAAACAGACATGCATAAATACAAACAATCAAACAAGGTAATCTTTCCCCCTTTGCTAGACTCAATCTAGCCATCAATCTCCCCCTTTGCCAAACTCAATCTAGCCATCAATCTCCCCCTTTGCCAAACTCAATCTAGCCATCAATCTCCCCCTTTGACAATTTCCCTTTTTGACAGTTAGCCTAACCATCAAAAACTCTCCCCCTTTGCCATCAGCAAACAAGGAATGAATAGAGACAATAGGATTTTATCAGTGATGTGACAAAAAGGTATAACAATATCAAGGTTGTGAAAAAGTAGGAGAGATCTGATTGACAAACTGATTTATGTTTCATTAACCTAAGCATACATAGCTCAAGTTCTTCAGGTATAAGATTCTATATACTGCATTCTTGATAGAATTCTGGTTTAAGAATAATAAAGGTTAGAGTTTATCCACTATACTCTCTGAATAAGTTTGCATTAACCCTTAATAGCAATAAACCAAAACCATATGAAACATGAAGGATTTAGTCTTACTTTATCTTACCCACTCAGAAATCAGTGAATTTCTTTAGGAGTGACTAGGATATGTATTGAAGTTAAACAATTTGACATTTCTGATTTGTCACTTTAGGGTTACAGCAAAAGTCATTGAATTTTACATTTTGTCTGTAGAATTCAGAACAGTTAGGTATCATCCATGCCTTTTGACATAATGGTACATGTTGATTAGACGCCAGTACCCCTAGTTACTTAGTAGAATTTACAATTCTGTTTCATGTATCAAAACAGTAAAAGTAGTTTGCACCTTTCTGCGTAAGGGTATACGTTGATTAGACGCCAGTACCCCTAGTTACTTAGTGAAGCTAATCATATTGTTTTGGATTTTGAACAGAGATAACTTGAAGCACTTCATGACATGAGTTTTTCTCCATTACTTTGATGAAGTGCCCAGTTTCTCGGTGCAGTCAATCATTGCTATGCTTATAATTATTTTGACTCATTCTTTTAACATTACTGCCCTTTGTTTTTATAGAAAGACTTGTTTAAAAATAATACACACTCCAAGTTTCTCAACCAAGAAGACATTAATTCAAGAATTTTTAGATTCTGGAAGACTTTACCAAACATGTCATGAGTGAAATGGTTGAGAGCTATTAATTGTGCTCGACATTCTAGTTCATTGAGTTCAGTCTTTAGACTCTAAATTTTATTAAGTTTAAACCATTCAGTTCAATCACGAAGCCTAATAGATTCTTATAAGTGAAGATTTCTGATTTTAGTAGCTTAAGGTAATGAACAGATTATCAGATTGTCATTATTTCAGAGGCAAAAGAAGAACAAAGTGTTGGAACGGATGGATGCTAAGATCTAGAGAGGAGGTGAATAGATCTACCAAAAAACATTTACGCCATAGAAAGATATAATGCTGAAATTAAAAGATCTGCTACTAAGCTATCAATTCCACTAATCACAAAGCAACAGATGACAGACAGAAAATAGATTAGTAAGCAGTGAGTTTCAGTAAGCGCTATTTGAGCTTTGTTATAAGATCAACGATTAAGTACTTGGCGGAGGTATGATCAAAAGATCCCTCATGCAAGGATAAAGCACTTCAGATTGACGCAATCAAACTTTCAAGCATTACCTTTTCATATACTTGAATTTCGAAGATCTTTATACTGTGCTCAGATAGTCATAGGACTGAAGTCATATGCACACTAACCACTATGAGCATTCTAAATATAAATCCGGACACTAGTAGATATAGAGAGTGACGTGAGAATATGTAAACAGATAGATTCAGTAAGAAATAATGAGAGTGTTAATATCAATTAAAGATCCTAGTCATTTATCTCAGTGAGATAAAAACAAGCAAGATACGCTCACGACCAGCCTAAGCAGAAACAATCACACAAAACACCAAAGAGTTTTAGGTGGTTCGGCTTTTACCTACATCCACCCCACACTAAGACCAAGTGTGGCTTACTACTGATTCACAGCTTCAATCCGCTGATCCACAGCTTCGGGGAATCAATCCCTACAAATCGCTGATCCACAGCTTTGGGGAAACAATCCCAGATCATTGAGCCTCACAGCTTGCTGTCCGAGGATTCAACCTCACCCGTTGATATACAGCTTAAACAAGATCAGAAAAGAAATGGAAAAATAGAAACGATAAAAATGAAGAAACGATGAAACAATGTAGCTCTCTAGGAGCAGATTGACTCTGGATTTGATCCTGGAGTCAATTACAATGGCTGGCTCTCACAAACTCTCTTCTTCCTCAACCTTACGATGCTCTACTCTTTCTTCACAGTAGGCTCTCCTCTCTATCTTCTGCTCTATTTCTCTTCTCTCCATTGTATGTCTCAGTCACACTTGCTTTTATCACAAAAGTGGGCTTTATATAAGGCTTCAGACTTGGGGACCCACGAGCTCACTCGTTGGGCATGTGGAGGGAATATTTCTGTTAATAGGTTTCTGGTAGGTTTCAGCCAAGTGTCAGAATCTGGGTGAGAAAGGATCCATGTGGTAGTATCCTCTAGACGCATCTGCCTTGGATCACATGCCCATCACTGTTGTACTAATGATTGGTCTCACTTGTCTCCTTGTGCCCAGTCACATGCCTTCGTTGAGTTCGTTGCTTCACTTAAGTCCCGTTGTGTGCATTGACCTTCAATACAGTTCCTAGTCAACGTGCATTGAGAGAAATTAACTGTGCAAGCCTAAATTTAAGCTAAACACAATTAGGCATTATTATGCAGAATGGATATGTAACTAATTGCTCAAATCCCAATGTATTGTGGATATGATAGGGAGATAAAAAATGTATGCTTTGACTAATTATGACGCACACAGACCATGGATGTGATAATGCATAGGCTAAATGTATGCAACATTCTGTACTGACATCAATTTGGATGTATAGACTATATGTATGCTAACACAGACAGAATATGTATGAGACACCTAGCAAGCACCGACTATGATGCATGGAACACAGGTTTGCCACAGACCTTAATGCATGGCTAGCATGGACCTTAGTACCTAACGATCCCTGCTAGCACAAACCTAATGCACAAGATTGTGTAGACTAACACAGACCAGATGCGCATGCAAATCAACTAGCACCGACTAGTTATGCAAGACATGCTGTGCTAGCGTCGATGCATGATTATGCATGAATGCAACTAGCACCGACCTTATTTCAACTAGCACAGACCTTATATGCAAAACATGCTATACTAGCATCGACCCTATGCATGAACTAGCATCGACCACATTGAGCTAGCATCGACCTTACGCAAGAACTAGCATCGACCTTGTCGAGCGAGTAAACAGGTTGCACCGACCTAAGTATGGTTAAGGCGGAACGTGCACTGACCTCAATATGGGTAAGGCAGAACCTACACCGACTCCTACGTGCATTGGAGAAACATGCTTTGACCTTAGTGTGGCCTAAGACAAAACATGCACTGCTTCTAATATGGCTAAGACAAAACCTGCACCGACTCTAATATGCCTAATACCAAACTTGCACCGACTCTAATGTGGTTAAAACCAAACCTGCACCGACTCTTAATATGCACTGCGAAATGTGCACCGACCATATGGCATATTGCATGAAGTCTACTGACAATGGAGCTAGTAAGGACTGGAGTCAGAATAAACAGTTACCAATCATCAAGAGCTAGTCAACGAAATTAATGTTGCCAATCATCAAATTTTAATCAACAAAATTAATGTTGCCAATCATCAAAACTGAGTAAACTGTTATGCATGGAAGGTGAGATCAACAAAGGCATGAAATGTATGAAATGCACATTACCCCACTCAATTTCCTCACAACATTCTCCCCCTTTTTGATGATGGCAACAGATTACCCTTTGATCTCCATTTTGATGGCAACCAGGACAGACTCAGACTAGACTATGTTCTGACAATTGTAATTTTTACATCAAACACCATGCACGCAAAAACTTTCTCTTCCCCGTCACACTTCCCATCAAAAGTTCTCCCCCTTTGTCATCAGCAAAAAGAGGTGATAAAACGAGTAGCAAGTGCAAAGGAGTGGAGGAAAAACTGTGAATTACTAATGGACAAACTGACTGGTTGTTCAGTAACTAATCAAGCCAAGCAAGGATTCTTCAAATATAAGAATGCAGATAATGTTGTCCAGAAATTATGTGGTTTAAAGATTATGAAAGTTAGAGGCTGACAACTATACTCTATTGAAAAACAATCTTTGTGAACTTTTAATATGAATGAACCAAAGAAACATGAAGCATATCAGATTTTGTCTTTCTTCATCTTTAATGTCTAAACACCATGTAGTTGTCAGGAGTAACCAGAAGTTGTAGTGAGGTTAAACAAGAAGCACAATTCTGATTTAATCGCTGGAAAAATAGAAGCATTTTATCGTTTCTTTTCATTTAATTTGAGAACAGTCATGTACAAACCTTGCCTTTTTACACAAGAGCACACGTTTATTAGACGCTAGTGCCCCTTGTTACTTAGCAGAGTTTACAATTCTATTTCAGGTATAGTCTTCACCTTTTTGCGTAAGGGTACACGTTTATCAGACGCCAGTACCCCTAGTTACTCAGTGAGACTAACCTTTTGATAGTTTTTCGAACAGAGATGAGTTGAAGTACTTCATGACATGAGATTTTCTTCATTTCATTGATGAAGTGCTCAATTTCTCAGTACATTCAATCATTGCTCTGCCTACATTAAAATTATATTTTAGCTTCTTATTGATTCTTCAGAAGGTGTTGTTTAAAGACAATACAAACTTCTAGATTTTCTCAACGAAGTCTACCTGAGTTAAGACAGTATCAGATTCTGAAAGACTCCATTAGACATGATATGTCTAGGTTGGTTAAGAGATATTAAAAGTATAGAAAGGTTCCTTTTTCATTGAGTTTTATGGTTAGTCTCTAAAGTTCATTAGGTTTAAACCAGCAATTCTTTCCAGGTGCACCACTATTTCTTATAAGAGAAGATGTCTAATTTTAACTGCTTGGATTAATGAACTGGATAGCAGTTTGTCATTGATGTAGACAAAAGAGAGATTTGCAAGAAATCTTATTGGGCCACAATGGCAAGATCAGACAGACAAGTGAGTATCTGATAAACTCAAGAAGGACTCAATGCCAGAGAGTTGACATTATTCAAGAGTTGAATCAGAATCTGTTCTATTTCTAACATAATTATTCTAGACTCCCCCTATCAAACTGTATGAAATGAAGGTGAAATGTATGAAATGACATGGGTGATATGAGAATGCACAGAGTCCCCCTAACTATATGCATTGGGTTTCAGATGTATATGAAAAATGCACTGACTACTCTAGACATATATGCATCGACCCATGGTACTATGTGGAGGATTGTCCTCACGCATAGCGTGGGTTTCCAGACAGAGAATATCTGCCCTTCCCCCATCTTCCATTTGATATACCAATGGGTCAACCATGAAATGCAGTAGAGATACATTCAGTAGCTAACAGTGAAGAGATTATTTAGAAAATTCAAAGCAGATGTGATAATCATTCATGCTGAAAATTTACAAAGACCAATTTCTCTCCTTAAAAATTTAAATCTTTCATTTCCAAGTGGTTTTGTAAAAATATCAGCAATCTATTTTTTAGTTCAATGAATTCAAGTTCAATCTCCTTTCTACTGACCTCATCTCTAAGAAAATCATGTTTGATTTCAATGTGTTTAGTCCTAGAGTGGTGAACATGATTTTTGGTTAAGGAAATAGCACTAGTGTTATCACAAAAGATTGTAATACACCCAAGATTGATAAGTTAGTCAGTTAACTGGTGTTTAATCTAGAGGACTTGGGAAGCACAGTTTACTGCAGCCACATACTCTGCCTCAGCAGTGGATAAGGCTACAGTATGTTATTTCTTAGATGCCCAAGACACTAGACACCCACCAAGAAATTGACAATATCCACTAGTACTTTTCCTATCTATCCTACACCCGGCATAGTCTGCATCAGTGTGAGCTATAAGGTCCAGCTCACACTTAGTAGGATACCATAAGCCTAGATCAAGGGTGCCCGACAGATACCTAAAAATCCTTTTCACAGCAATTACATGTGATTCCTTAGGACATGCTTGAAATCTAGCACACAAACATACTGAAAACTGAATGTCAGGGCGAGATGCAGTAAGATATAGTAAGGATCCGATCATACCTCTGTAGAGTTTTGGGTCTACCATTTTACCTTTAGGATCAGAATCAAGGCTGATAGATGTTCCCATTGGTGCTGTTATTGCTTTGAGGTTTTCCATCTTGAATTTCTTTAGTAGATCCTTGATATATTTCTCTTGACTAATGAAAGTTCCTTCTTCGGTCTAACAGATCTACAGTCCAAGAAAGAATTTCAGTTCTCCCATTGAGCTCATTTCAAATTCACTAGTCATTAATTCTAAGAATTCCTCACATATGGATGAATCAGTTGACCCAAACACTATATCATCTACGTAAATTTGAATGATCAGAATTTCTTTTTCACATACCTTTGTGAATAATGTCTGGTCAACCTTACCTCTGGAGAATCCCTTTTCTGAGAGCAACTTGCTCAGTCTGTCATACCATACTCGGGGAGCTTGCTTTAATCCATAGAGTGCCTTATCAAGTTTATAAACATGGTCAGGAAATTCAAGACACTCAATGTAACGACCCGAGAATCCGATTACCGGGGAGGCCCGATAACCCGAGACTCGCACCGCCACCCACGAGTCCGAAGACTCGGAAGGGTTAGAAGGATGGTGTGGAAACTACACAAGTATCACAAATAATTTCAAAATTAAACAGTTATATAAATAAGCAGGAAATGAATTAACATTTTACATGGTCCACAATATAACAATAAAATAACGATAGTAGTCCACAACTAGTACAGAGACAAGAAAGGAAAGTACAGCTACACGGGGCATACCCCGGCTCTGACCTCTGGCACTAACGCTGGGCACCTGAACCGCTCTGAGCCTCAGACGAACTCCCCTGAAGCCTCGCCTCACCTGAAACACGGTGAAAACACGCAGGGAATGAGTCTCGGAACAAGACTCAGTAGGGATCACTCGAACCCTACCTCGCATACGGAGAAACCGCTACGCTAGCAGTAAGCGAGTACCTCAAAAGGGAAACCCTGCCATCTGTAAAGCACCGGTCTCACGGCACGAAAACCGACACACGTGCCACGGTGAAACAATCGGAACCCAACGGCCAACATGGCAGAAACCCGAAGGTCGAAGTTGTAACGACTGACAGCCTGACACTCCCGACTCGACAGGAGTACCTCCCACTAGAAGCACATTCGGCCTTGGTTCTAGTGGGAGGTACTCTTGTCGAGTCGGGAGTGGCAGACTGTCAGTCTTGTGACTTCAACCTACGGGTTTAGTCGTGTTGACTGTTGAGTTTCGGTACTCTCGCGGTGGTGCGTGTATCGGTTCTCGTGCCATGAGACTAGTGCTCGTAGCTTTATCGAGGTTGCGTCTTGCTGTGCGGTACCCGTGACCACGTGGTCGGGGTTGTACCTTGGACAGCGTGTCCAGGTTGGCCATGTCCTGGGAGACAGGCCTCTGCGGTGCGATTACCGTGGGCTTTTCTTCGGTAGGTGGTACTGGTGTGGTTCGGCGACCTCGACTGCGAGCTCGAGGTGTGCCTTTTGGTGCAGTGGGAGTAGTTGTAGTGCCGTGTTTCGACCGGCCACCGGGTTTACTGTTCCTGCAGTTACTGTTGCTCTCGTAGTTATAGCTTTCTGTGCCGCCGCCAGGTTCTTGGTAGGGTTCCGAGGGATCCCTGCTGAGTCTCTGTTTTGGAGACTCACTCCCTACCTTTCAGGTGTGGCGATTCTTCCTTGAGGTTCGAGGTTGCTGTTCGAAGGTTCTTAGTTGCCAGCTCGCCGGGCTGAGTGTTCACTCGGCATGTGGTACGTTTTACTACTTTAGACTGTACTTTCTGTTGGATTGGACTCTATTGTAGCTATAGTCGTTCTTTCTTTCAGCTAGTTGTTGTTGGTTGTCCTGTTTTATTTCCTATTTCTTTGTGCCTCCACACTCCTTTTAGCCCTTCCGAGCCCTTCCGAGCCCTCCCGGCTCGTGGGCGGCGGTTCGAGTCTCGGGTTATCGGGCCTTTCCGGTAATCGGATTCTCGGGTCGTTACACTCAAAACCAGGGGGTTGTTTGACATAAACATCCTCTTTTATTTCACCATTTAAAAAAGTAGATTTAACATCCATCTATTGAAGAGTTATTCCTAGACTACATGCAATAGCTAAAAGAATCCTAATAACTTCTAGCCTTGCTACAGGGGCAAAAGATTCTTCAAAGTCAATACCAAACTCTTGGTTATACCCCTGAGCAATTAGCCTAGCCTTATTTCTTACTATTTTACCCTGCTCATCAGTTTTATTCCGAAAGACCCATTTAGTGCCAATGATGTTGCCAGGAGTGGGTTTAGGAACTAAGTGCCAGACCTTGTTCCTATCAAATTGACTAAATTCATTATGCATGGCATTAATCCAGTGTTCATCCTGAAGGGCACTATCTATGTTCTTGGGTTCTATCTGAGATACTAAAGCAAATGAGTTCAGTTCATTCTCAATTCTTAAGTGTGCTCTAGTTCTCAGTGGTTCATTTAGATCACCAATTATGTTTTCAAGTGGATGGTCTCTAGGAAATTAAAGGTTAGTGATCTGATTACAAGGATTCCTACTTACCTCCCCCTGAGTTATTGGTGCTTCTGCTTCAGCTTCCTCAGCAGACTCTTCATTATGATCTTCATTTGACTTCAGAATATCTCCTTCTATTTTGTCCCTGCATAAACCAGTTTCAGTTCTAATAGTAGATTCATCAAAGAAAACATGAGGAGATTCTTCAACAATCTTAGAGTTGAGGTTAAAAATCCTATGGGCTATAGACGGATCAGAATAACCTAGAAATATTCCAGGTTCACTTTTTGGTTCGAACTTATCAAGGTCTCCTTTAGAGTTAATGTGAATAAAGCATTTGCAGCCAAAGACCTTGAAATGAGCTAGAAAAGGTTTCTTGCTTTTAAGAATTTCATAGGGAGTCATTTGAGTTGTAGGTCTTACCAGGGCTCTGTTAATTATGTAGCATGAAGTATTAATAGCCTCTGCCCAAAACTTCCTTGGTAGGTTACCTTCTACCAGCATCATTCGAGCCATCTCAACTAAGGTTCGGTTCCTCCTTTCCACCACTCCATTCTGCTCTAGAGTTCTTGGTGAGGAGAACCTGTGAGAGATTCCATTCTCCCTACAAAAATTATCAAATTGTGAGTTAACAAACTCACCACCATGATCAGATAAGATATTCAGAATAGCATGTTCATTGGTCTATTTTATTTTGAAAAAGAACTCTTGAAATTCTTCAAAGGCTTCATTTTTGTGAGCTAAGTAAAATACCCAAGTGAATCTAGAAAAATCATCAACAAGCACAAAACCATATCTTTTTCCAGATAAGCTAACTGACCTAGTGGGTCCAAATAAATCCATGTGAATTAGCTCATAAGGTTTTAAAGACAGGTTTTCAGTCATAGATTTGAATGATTTTCTGGTCTGTTTACTTTGGGTGCATGCCTCACAGATTTTATTTTCATTTTTGAAAGAAATTTCAGGAAGCCCTTTTACCAAGCAATGCTTATTTAGTTTATGAAGCACAATGTAACTAGCATGACCTAATCTACGATGCCATAAGTAGGCTAGGTCATCTTTATTTACAATAAGACAGAGATTAGAGTGTGCTACATCATCTAAATCCACCATGTAAATGTTATTGATTCTCTTACCAGTAAATTTAACCAAGTCGGAGTTGGGTTCATAGATGGTGCATGCAAGAGAATCAAAAACAACCTTATGGCCTTTATCACATACTTGGCTAATGCTTAACAGATTATAAGCTAGCCCCTGAACTAACAAAACTTCTTCAATAAAGCAGGAAGAACACTTACCAACCTTTCCTAAGCCTATGATTTTTCCCTTAGTATTACCTCCAAAAGTGACATGATCAGCATCTTTCTTCACCAGCATGTAGAATTTAGCTTTATCTCCGGTCATGTGCCTGGAACAGCCACTATCCAGATACCACTTGTTGTGATTGGCTGCTAGGCATACCTGCAAGGGAATCAAGTAGAATGATTTAGAACCCAGAGTTTCTTGGGTCCCATAAAAACATTAATTTCATGCAAACTAGAAACAAGATATTTTGGTATCCATATTTGATTGACTTTTTCATGGCAGTTGTGGATTCCTTTTTAATCTGTTTGTTCTGCTTTTTCTTGCCACTTGTATTATTTGAAGACTATTTGTGAAGTGTGGCATTTTTCATCTTTTTAAAATTATTCTAAAAATTTCTTTGCCAAGGCTTAGTCCAATAGGCATTGGGAGTAGTGGGTGCACTATAGACCCTAGCCTATCTGCGCATGACAATGACATAGCCATAGGAGTTCGGGCTCCAGAAATTGTTGTGCCTAGTCTGCCTATAGGAGTTCCATGGATGAAACCGATGCATCTGAATGGAATGATAGTTCTTGAAGTGCTGCATAGGCTTCATGTGACCTTGGCCTTTCCAATTTGGTTGGTGACAGGAGTTGTAGAGTGTAGAATGAGTAGGAACATTCTGATAGTGGCCTTGACCAAAGGTGCCTCTACCTGGACTTTTCTGTTGGGGTTTGGTAGTTTTTGCCTTGGGGTTTCCTTGGACTCTAGCTTTGGCAGACTGACTCCTACCCTGGCTTTTGGTCTGAGGTGTGGGAGTGTATGAGCATGATTCCCTAGACACCTCTACCTGCCCTTTGCCCTTGTCCTTGGCACTGGGCTTAATTTTCTCAATGTTTTTCATTTTATTCTTATCCTAACTTTCTCTAGAAGAAAAATTTATCAGGGGTTGAAATGTCCCCTTTTCTGCCACAAAGGAGGTGGTTCTCATATCAAACCTTACCTTATTAGTTGGGTTGAAACCCAACCCTTCCTTTCTGAAATTGCCTTTTGTTCCCAAGATGGCATTCAGAAATTCTGTGCCTTGTACCATGCCTTCAAGGGAGTTTTGTTTTTCTTTGTTTTCTTTTTCTAAGTTTTCTATTGACTTTCTCAACTCATTATTTACACCATTGACAGCTTCATACTTTTCGGTAGCAATTTTTGTTTCTTTCTGAAATTCATGAATTTTCATTTTAAGTTCATCAATGGTTTTCAGCAAGTTCTCATTTTCATTCTTCAAATCATTTATCATGCTTATGCTACCTTCAGCTTCATCAAAGGAGTTCTTCAGCTTTGAATTTTCAGTTGTTAAACATGCAATTTTATCAGACAAAGAATTATCATTAACTACTGAATTCACTTTCTTTTTCAGATGTCTGTTCTCCCTACGCATGTCTTCATATTTTTCAAGAATTTCAGCATAAACATTTTCCCATTCATCTTGTGTAAAATTGTCAAACGGGGAAGTTACCTCATCATCGCCTTTTGCCATCAGGCAATTTCTTTCTTCTTTCTCATTGTCAGAAGAGCTGCTCTGACTTCCTTCTTCTTCATCGCTCCAGGTACTGACAATAGCTTTTCCCTTTTTGTTCTTCCACATGGGCTGCTTATCCTTGAGCTCAGGACAATCTGCCTTGAGATGTCCTGCTTTCCTGCAATTGTAACAAACAATGCCATCAATTTTCTTTGCAGGTTCATATTTATGTTTGGGCTGTCTTTTTCCATAAAAGTATTTTTTCCTCAGCCCTTTCCCTTCTTTTCTCAGGAATTTCTTGAACTTCCTGGTGATCATGGCAAACTCATCCTGATCCTCCTCAGAACTAGTGCTGCTGTACTCATTGGATGACCCTTTGCTAGAATTGGCTTTAAGAGCTAAGGGTTTTCTTCTCTTCTCAGGCTCATCAACCTTCTTAAGGTTCAGATCATATGTCATGAGAGAACCGATGAGCTCATCAACAGTGGTTGTAGCTAGGTTCCTAGACTCCTCAACTACAGTGGCCTTGGTGTTCCAGATGGGTGTCAGGGACCTTATAATTTTTCTAACCAGCTCATACTCACTATAAATCTTTCCTAGACTTCTCAAGCTATTTGTAATCACATTCAACCAAGCATACATCTCTGATATGGACTCCTCGGGCTTCATTTTGAAAGCCTTATACTCAGAGACTAACATATTTGCCTTAGTCTCCCTAACCTGGGATGTCCCTTCATAGATGATCTCAAGCTTGTCCCACATCTCCTTAGCGGTGGTACAGGAGGACACTCTGGAGAATTCGGTGGGATGGAGTGCACATTGTATAGCATTAATGGCACCCCAATTCAAAGTGGACTTTCGGATATGCTCCTTAGTCCAGAACTCTTCATCTGGAGGTAAATCAAATGGACCCTTACTCACGACCTTCCAGATCTCATAGTCCTTTGCACGAAGAAAGACCTGCATCCTATTCTTCCAGTAAGAATAATTGTTGCCATTGAAGAACGGTGGCTTACTGGTCGAATGGCCCTCAACAACCAAACCTTTAGCATCCATAACTACTCTCCGGGATGTGAGGCCCTAAGGGAGAGTTTGGCTCTAATACCAAGTGTTGGAACGGATGGATGCTAAGATCTAGAGGGGGGGTGAATAGATCTACCAAAAAAAATTTACGCCACAAAAAGATATAATGCCGAAATTAAAAGCTCTGCTACTAAGCTATCAATTCCACTAATCACAGAAGCAACAGATGATAGACAGAAAAGAGATTAGTGAGCAGTGAGTTTCAGTAAGTGCTATTTGAGCTTTGTTATAAGATCAACGATCAAGTACTTGGCGGAGGTATGCTCAAAAGATCCCTCACGCAAGGATAAAGCACTTCATATTGACGCAGTCAAACTTTCATGCATTACCTTTTCATATACTTGAATTTTGAATATCTTTATACTGTGCTCAGATACTCATAGGACTGAAGTCATATGCACACTAACCACTGTGAGCATTCTAAATATAAATCAGGACACTAGCAGATATGGAGAGTGACGTGAGAATATGTAAACAGACAGATTCAGCAAGAAATGATGAGAGTGTTAATATCAATTAAAGATCCTAGTCATTTATCTCAGCGAGATAAAAACAAGCAAGATACGCTCATGACCAGCCTAAGCAAAAACAATCACACAAAACACCAAAGATTTTTAGGTGGTTCGGCTTTCACCCACATCCACCCCACACTAAGACCAAGTGTGGCTTACTATTGATTCACAGCTTCAATCCGCTGATCCACAGCTTCGGGGAATCAATCCCTACAAACCGCTGATCCACAGCTTTGGGGAAACAATCCCAGACCGCTGAGCCTCACAGCTCGCTGTCCGAGGATTCAACCTCGCCCGCTGATACACAGCTTAAACAAGATCAGAAAAGAAATGGAAAAATAGAAACGATGAAAATGAAGAAACGATGAAACAATGTAGCTCTCTAGGAGCAGATTGACTCTGGATTTGATCCAGGAGTCAATTACAATGGATGGCTCTCACAAACTCTCTTCTTCCTCAACCTTACGATGCTCTGCTCTTTCTTCACGACAGGCTATCCTCTCTATCTTCTCTTCTCTACCTTCTGCTCTATTTCTCTTCTCTCCATTGTATGTCTCAGTCACACTTGCTTTGATCGCTGAAGAGGGCTTTATATAAGGCTTCAGACCTGGGGACCCACGAGCTCACTCATTGGGCGTGTGGAGGGAATATTTTCGTTAATAGGTCTCTGGAACGTTTCAGCCAAGTGTCAGAATCTGGGTGAGAAAGGATCCACATGGCAGCATCCTCTAGACGCATCTGCCTTGGATCACATGCCCATAACTACTGTACTAATGATTGGTCTCACTTGTCTCCTTGTGCCCAGTCACGTGCCTTCGTCGAGTTCCCTGCTTCACTTAAGTCCCATTGTGTGCATCGACCTTCAATATGGTTCCTAGTCAACGTGTATTGAGAGAAATTAACTGTGCAAGCCTAAATTTAAGCGAAACACAATTAGGCATTATTATACAGAACAGATATGTAACTAATTGCACAAATCCTAATGTATTGTGGATATGATGGGGAGATAACAAAATGTATGCTTTGACTAATTATGACACAGACAGACCATGGATGTGATAATGCATAGGCTAAATGTATGCAGCATTATATACTGACATCAATTTGGATGTATAGACTATATGTATGCTAACACAGACAGAATATGCATGAGACACCTAGCAAGCACCGACTATGATGCATGGAACACAGGTTTGCCATAGACCTTAATGCATGGCTAGCATGGACCTTAGTACCTAACGATCCCAGCTAGCACAGACCTAATGCACAAGATTGTGCAGACTAACACAGACCAGATGCGCATGCAAATCAACTAGCACCGACTAGTTATGCAAGACATGCTGTACTAGCGTCGATGCATGATTATGCATGAATGCAACTAGCACCAACCTTATTTCAACTAGCACAGACCTTATATGCAAAACATGTTATACTAGCATCGACCCTATGCATGAACTAGCATCGACCACATCGAGCTAGCATCGACCTTATACAAGAACTAGCATCGACCTTGTCGAGCTTGCAAACAGGTTGCACCGACCTATGTATGGTTAAGGCAGAATGTGAACCGACCTCAATATGGCTAAGGCAGAACCGGCACCGACTCCAACGTGCATTGGAGAAACATGCTTCGACCTTAGTGTGGCCTAAGACAAAACATGCACTGATTCCAATATGGCTAAGACAAAACTTGCACCGACTCTAATATGGCTAATACCAAACTTTCACCGACTCTAATGTGGTTAAAACCAAACCTGCACCGACTCTTAATATGCACTACGGAATGTGCACCGACCTTATGGCATATTGCATGAAGTCTACTGACAATGGAGCTAGTAAGGACTGGAGTCAGAATAAATAGTTGCCAATCATCAAGAGCTAGTCAATGAAATTAATGTTGCCAATCATCAAAACTGAGTAAACTATTATGTATGGAATGTGAGATCAACAAAGACATGAAATGTATGAAATGCACATTACCCCACTCAATCTCCTCACAACACAAAGACTCTTTTAAGAGATTGATATCAAGGGACGGATATAAAAGAGTGCTCCAGGAAAACCTGATACCAAGCAAAAAGCTACAGAGGTATCATAAGTAATGTGAACATCTGAGACTTCAAAGTCAGTGTTGCAAAAAGGTGTACAGAAACACTTATGCAAAGATGCAATGTCACGCCCCGAGTGTGGAAGATACTCGAGGTCGTGACCAGCTTATATAGAACCATTCTGATGGGAATCGACGCCGAGCATGTACTTTTTCTTTTACATTTATGTCCTTTTAGTTTGTGTTTATATCCTTGGGAAAGTATGTACGCAATTGTACGGCTTTGTAAGCCAATGCGTAATTCCCACGGATTGTGTGGGTTTCTATGTAATTTGTTAGTAGGACCAGCAAGGGGGCCCCCAGCCCTTTCCCATTGGTCCATGTCATCAATGTGGGGCTGGTCAACCATCCTAGGTGGCCATCTAGAAGGGTTGAATGCCATTTGACCACATGGGAGACAAGTGGCTTAATTAGTCCAAGGTGGGTTACCTACCTCACCTACCCATTCAACCCCATTAACCATGGTCAAGGGGGCGCCCCTCTCCCCTTAATATTTTATTATTTTGTGTGTGTTATTCACATCCAATCTAGGCCATCCATTCCCCACTCCTAGATCTAATGGTGTAGATTAGATTTGACACATGGCATATAAAAGGTTGTATTTTTCATTTGTTAGCATTAATGAAGAGAAAATTGTTGGAAAATCAAGAGTGTTCTTGAGCCCCTCCTCTCTCCCTCTAGTTTCACTCCTCTAACCTCTAGTTCTAGAGTGATTTTTATCTTCTACCCCCTCCCCTCTATCTCCGGTGATCATCTGTGCCGCCGCCGCCGCCGTTCGTGCCGCTTTCGAGCCGCCGCGAAACCGTCTTCGGTATTCTATCCTGCTGGACAGAGGTGTCTTCCCGAAATTCATGCTACCAGCCATGGCCTCTTCGTAGTCTGCAATTTTTATGGTGTGTTCCTATATTCCACCCCATCATTCACAAAACAATTCAAGTCCAAAATCCCTCGTTTAGTATTTTTCCATTTTCGTGCATCTTTCATTCCCAGATCTGTTTTGTCTCTGTCTACAGTGACAGCAGCCCTGTGTTTCTCACCTCCGACCCTCTTTTTGATTTTTTAAAACCCTCCCAATTTTACTGGGAGTTTTATCTATAATCCCCTACATCCAAGAAGTTTCTTAATTTTTGATCAACCTTCCATCTATTTTTAAAAATTCATATTCTTCCTCAGCTACAGTGTTGTCAGCCACATTCCAGATCTGACCCACTTCTAGTGAAAAACTCCTATCATTTCGTAGCCATATCCAAAGTTGTCCAAACTAGTTTTATCATTTTCATAGCTCAATTGCCCACAACTTTAATGAAGCGGTCGAAGTCTGAATCCATGGTCTTCATAGAAGTCAAAGGCAGTTCTCAGAGAATAGCCCTGCAGATCTGAGTGTTCGGCTACTATACAACAGGAAGTTGTAAATTCATTAAAGCCCAGCTCCGTGCAGATCCAGGCCAGATATTTAGTCCTAGATTGAAGGATTTGAAGTTAGCTTTCCAACGGCGCCAGTCTCGTGTCTATCCGACATCGGGGCTGATCGCAGCGCCCGTTCTCGCCAAGACGCGCGCTGAAAACCAGAAGCTGCAGATCCGTGGCCGGTTATTCCGACGGTGCCGAACGGAGCCGCCCGGCCTCCGACCGGCGAACCAGCGTGCCGCCAGCCCGGGGAGCGCTTCCCTAAGTGTCCCCACTACAGCGGTGCCATCAGGTCCCACACGGCCCCTCCGAACAGCATGTGGGCCCCACCGTCACAAGTTCGGGTGCTGCCGAATCAACGCGAGAAGCCGCCCGTCAACCCGAATTCGGTCCTCCCGGGCCCCACTGTGTAGCCCTTTACCTCCCTACATGGAGTGGGTGATATTTCATTGCTGTCATCATTATGTAATATTTATCCCGGGAGTACGAGTTTCGGCCGGGTCCGTCTTCCCCACGCCGAGCGCGTGGAGGTATCGCATTCGCTCCCTTACTTGGCATTTTGCTTACTTCATATATATTTGTTTATGCCGCTGCTAGAGAGCATGTGTAGGGATATCGAGCTCGCTTTATCTATTCATTCCCGCTACTGCGAGAGAGTGCGAGACCGTCCCGTGACCCGATCCGGGCACACGAGAGAGCCGATCACCCTAGCTCATTGCCGGTTTCTCAACCGCGCACATTCGACGCTTCCCTCGTTAAGGGACAACCGCGAGCTTATCGTGTCCGTGGTCTCGTCCTGCATCAATTTGGTATCAGAGCGAGGTTGAGTCTAGGGTGTCTAAAAACAAAAAAAAAGAGTGTCATTTACGTATAGTCATTAGTCATTGTCTAAGTCGTGTTTAGGGTCATCATTGTTTTAAAATAAAAAAAAAGTGTCTTTTGGGTCGCATACATCCCTTTACTCGGTATATCAAAAGGTGTTGTCCGAACGTTAGGCTACGCCTATCGGGAAGGCCGCACACTTGTGCGAGTGATCTTCGGATCGGTTAGCTCCGCCACGTACCGAGTCTTGGTCGTCATGTCTAGGGTTGTAGTCCATTGTCTAGTTTGTTTATCTACTAGTGTCGACATGGCCATCCACTAGCTTCTCCGTGTCCCATGGATTACCGAACACCCGGATCTTATCCATGGTGGCGATACTATCTCAAATGGAAGGACCACCCGAATCACCCCACTAGGCCCGAGACCCGGGACTTCTACGGGTTCGATGACCCAGGTGACTACCTAGAGTGGGAAGCCATTATGGACGACTACTTCGAGGTGTACAATATGTACGGGCCCATGCAAGTCGATGTTGCCAAAAGGTGACTTTTTGGTGAAGCCGCCGAAACATGGAGGGACATCAAATATTGGAGGGAGGATAGGAATCTAAGGCCCATCGAGTCATGGTGGGAAATGAAGAGAGCGCTTAGGAGGGTCTTCTTTCCCCGCCCACCTACCTCAAACCACGGAGGTCATACCACTCACCAACCCCACCAACTCACCCACAATCAAGTGGGCCACACCTCTACCCAATCCCACCCCTTCGCCGCCGTCCAAGCCCACCAAGGCGACCCCAATCTAGTGGCCCACCCAGTCACCTCCAACCAGCCACCCCTTGGCACCCCCATCCCAACCCACTCAAGTACCTCCAACCGAGTGGAAGCCCCGCTTATAGCCGAGCCTAGGACCACACCTAGGCCGAGGGACGAGGAGAGAGTCCACCCCAAGGTCCCTACTCCAACCTGCTCCTTTGAGGAATTCGAGAAAATGATTTCGGATTTGTTGGAAAGGGTAAGAGCTATTTCACCCTCGAGAGCTCCAATGCCACCACCCTCTACGTCCGAACGTGAATCGGAACCATCTCATTTGGAGCCACCAAGGCCCGAGCCACCCGTATTTCTAACAGGTACACTATACATCGCCGAGCCACTTTTTAGTTGGCTCAAGGATGGCTTGGTCCCACCTCCCTTTCCATCCATGGACCCCATCCTACCTATAGTGCCGGTCAACTCATTCCATACCACATTTCGATCTCGTCACCATGTTGATACTTTTGACGATCTTGTCATGGGATTAGATTTACAATGGGAGTTGACGCATCTTTTGGCCCGAGGCTTTGACCAACCCGCTAGTCTTAGCTTCACCCATCCGGCCTTCGGGTCCATTACCTCCGAGTGCACCGTGGGTTGTGTCACCACAGAGGTCCTCTTACTCCTCCCCTTACCGGACGAGCCCGAATTCATATCCTTTTGTCAGAGGGAGGAATCATACTTCTTGCCTATGATCCCCGTCCCACCCGTTACAATTCAAGAAGGTGACTACCAACATCTTCAAACCTTCAACACGTGGGACCGTGACTTGTGGGAACCCACCACAAGGGGTCATACCTTCTTTGACCCTTTTGACCCCTTCACTATTAGGCTTCCCGAGTTACCACCCGTACTCCCCTTCTTCAAGGAAGCCCACTTTTATGCTCCTTCCCCTCGGGATGGTCCATCTACATCCACCAATCTCGACCCACCTACACCCGGCCCTTCTAAACCACCCGAGTCACCCACATACAAAAGACCATCCACGCATAACCACACCCGACGTATAGGTGTTCCCCATGCCATCCATTCCCAGTTGCATAAGATGCATGCATGGCACATATTCGGGTGTCCTGGTCCGCCGTCACCCATGTACGGGTCGGACTAACATTAGGTGTGTCTAGGATCATACATGAGTCCGTGTGTTTTTTTTCTTGTGTGGTTTGTTTTGTGTGGTTTGTTTGCATGGCTTGTGTGTCATTTGTTTGTCTGCATGTGTCTTTTTCAAGCTCATCGATGTCAGTCCCTTATGAGTGTGAAGCGAGTCGACTCACTCGATGAGTATGGGATCGGTTCTACATCTATACCCGGATCAGTCACCTACAGGGACTCAGCAGTGATTCCTAGTGAGTCTTCGAGCTGCTTCCTTCCCTTTTGAGAGTGCCCCACCCAGAGTGTCCACCTTCGGCCCATAGCAGTCCGCGCATATCGAGTATATATGGAATGAGCAGGTGACGATCACTCGGAGTGGAGCGTACCCGCGTTACTTGGCACGGTGACAGATCCGCCGGAGTACTCGAGCATCCATACCCCTACTCGACGAGGTCGAGTTCCTCCCACCCGGGGAGAGTTGATGGGAATCGACGCCGAGCATGTACTTTTTCTTTTACATTTATGTCCTTTTAGTTTGTGTTTATATCCTTGGGAAAGTATGTATGCAATTGTACGGCTTTGTAAGCCAATGCGTCATTCCCACGGATTGTGTGGGTTTCTATGTAATTTGTCAGTAGGACCAGCAAGGGGGCCCCCAGCCCTTTCCCATTGGTCCATGTCATCCATGTGGGGCTGGTCAACCATCCTAGGTGGCCATCTAGAAGGGTTGAATGCCATTTGACCACATGGGAGACAAGTTGCTTAATTAGTCCAAGGTGGGTTACCTACCTCACATACCCATTCAACCCCATTAACCATGGTCAAGGGGGCGCCCCTCTCCCCTTAATATTTTATTATTTTTTGTGTGTTATTCACATCCAATCTAGGCCATGCCATAGAGTGTTCTTGAGCCCCTCCTCTCTCCCTCTGGTTTCTCTCCTCCAACCTCCAGTTCTAGAGTGATTTCTATCTTTTATCCCCTCCCCTCTATCTCCGGTGATCATCTGTGCCGCCGCCGCCGCCGTTCGTGCCGCCTTCGAGCTGCCGCGAAACCATCTTCGGTATTTTGTCCTGCTGGACAGAGGTGTCTTCCCGAAATTCTTGCTACCCACCACGGCCTCTTCGTGGTTTGCAATTTTTATGGTGGGTTCCTATATTCCACCCCATCATCCACAAAAACATTCAGGTCCAAAATCACTCGTTTAGTATTTTTCCATTTTCATGCATCTTTCATTCCCAGATCTGTTTTGTCTCTGTCTATAGTGACATCAGCCCTGTGTTTCTCACCTCCGACCCCCTTTTTGATTTTTCCAAACCCTCCCAATTTTACTGGGAGTTTTGTCTATAATCCCCTACATCCACGAATTTTCTTAATTTTTTATCAATCTTCCATCTATTTTTAACAATTCGTGTTCTTCCTCAGCTACAGTGTTGTCAGCCAGATTCTAGATCCGACCCACTGCTAGTGAAAAACTCATATCAATTCGTAGCCATATCCAAACTTGTCCAAACTAGTTTTTCCGTTTTCCTAGCTCAATTTCCCACAACTTTCATGAAACGGTCGAAGTCTGAATCCATGGTCTTCATAGAAGTCAAAGGTAGTTCTCAGAGAATAGCCTTACAGATCTGAGTGTTCAGCTACTATACAATAGGAAGTTGTAAATTCATTAAAGCCCAGATCCGTGCAGATGCAGCCCAGATCTTCAAGCCTAGATTGAAGGATTTGAAGTTAGATTTTCAACGGTGCCAGTCTCGTGTCGATCCGACATCGGGGCTGATCGCAGCGCCCGTTCTCGCCAGGACGCGCGCTGAAAACCAGAAGCTGTAGATCCGTGGCCGGTTATTCCGACCGGTGCCGAACGGAGCCGCCCGGCCTCCGACCGGTGAACCAGCATGCCGCCAGCCCGGGGAGCGCTTTCCTAAGTGTCCCCACTACAGCGGTGCCATCAGGTCCCACACGGCCCCTCCGGACAGCACGTGGGCCCCACCGTCACAAGTTCGGGTGCTGCCGAATCAACGCGAGAAGCCGCCCGTCAACCCGAATTCGGTCCTCCCGGGCCTCACTGTGTAGCCCTTTACCTCCCTGCGTGGAGTGGGTGATATTTCATTGCTGTCATCATTGTGTAATATTTATCCCGGGAGTACGAGTTTCGGCCGGGTCCGTCTTCCCCACGCCGAGCGCGTGGAGGTATCGCATTCGCTCCCTTACTTGGCATTTTGCTTACTTCATATATATTTGTTTATGCCACTGCTAGAGAGCATGTGTAGGGATATCTAGCTCGCTTTATCTATTCATTACCGCTGCTGCGAGAGAGTGCGAGACCGTCCCGTGACCCGATCCGGGCACACGAGAGAGCCGATCACCCTAGCTCATTGCCGGTTTCTCAATCGCGCACGTCCGACGCTTCCCTCGTTAAGGGACAACCGCGAGCTTGTCGTGTCCGTGGTCTCGTCCCGCATCACATTCAATCAGAGCAATATACATAAATTTTTTTTTTGACAAAAGACAGAGTGCGCAATTTATCTAAATCATAACTAAGATTAAATTCCTAAAATAATACCAATGTCCAAGATGACAATTATCCAATTGACCAAATGGTAATAATTCTACTCTATGACATTCCTTATTCAAATCCAATACCAGGTTACAAGCCTTAACAAGCTTCAATCAACTATACTGATATAATTTGGAAATAAAAAAGGGGGACTCAAGAAAATCAAAAGGCACGACTAGCTGACAATAGACGATTGGTGACACTAGCACTCATCACTCGGTCTCATTCCCATCTGGATGGTGGTCGCTGTTCATATCTTCTGAAAAATGTTAGAATAAACTGGATGAGCGAATCGCTCAGTAGGATTTATATCTCAAGTTCTAACAATCTTTAAGTTAATTACAAGTTCATGCCGTATAATGATGCATGTTGTATCGAGCAAGAATGTCACGCCCCAAGCCTTTATTACAGCGGAAGACTAACTCGGGGAGCACGAACAGCAGGCATGGTAAACCTCTTGCAAGCAAGAATGATCAGATCGCAAGACAATCACACATAAAGATGCAATTGCATAATATATATTCAAACTTCAACTTTATTTCATTGATAATCAAATTGAACCCTCAATTACAATCACTAATTCAACTTCCATTATGTACTAGACTCAAGAAATAGAAAAATTACATAGACTCAATCTAAACAATATAGACTTTCCTAAGTCTTCACTCTCATCTTGACAATACTTTCATTCGCTCTTGGACCCGCTACTTGTATAACCCGAATCCGAATTCGAATCACTTCCATCTCCTAAAAAGATTAGAAATAGGTAATGAGCACACTTGCCCAGTAGGTATCTTCGCATCAACATGAAGGCACTATTAAAGTAATCAACAATTTAGCTCTAAAGAATAAGATAAAAATCATGCGAATGCGATCAATCAGACGTTTAAACCAAGTACAAGACGATCATGTAAGATAGAATGAGAACAAATACGAACTAGTAAGAATGTAACAAGAACATGATATTAGCCTTTCATGAACAAGAATGTATCGAGAATGTACTAGCAAGCCACATAATCATCACTCCAGTATCTTTTGCTTATGAGCAAGTACTTCGTGAATTTCTGTGGAATATCAAGCAAGAAAGTCATGTACAATAATGTCATGTCGTGCCGTGGATTTTCACTTATTTATAGAGAAAGTACTCCCAGCGCAATGCGACGCCAGTAGCATCATACCCCATGGTTTATAAAATAGTATGTTTCCAACAATCAGTCGAGGGGACTAGCATAGAGCCCTTGAACACAATCACTGCTCGATCACATCTTCAAATATAAATCAAGCTTTTTCCACGCATGTAACAATAAAGTATGGCCAAGAATATAATGAGTTCAAATAAGCTCATGATAACAATAATTCAATGAATGAATGCTTCAATAAGAATCATGAAAAATCAAGAATGACTTAAGCAAGGTTATGCTTATGGAAATAAATCGGCAGTATAACGATACGTTCTTTAGCTTCCATTCATTATATTAGGTTTCTTGATCAATATGATAAGTTCTAGATCATTAATAGTCCATCTAGAAACCTTGGAATATCAACCCTTGGTCCACCTTGGGTTAAAATACTCAAGCAGTGTGACGGTCGTGTACTGGGCCGTTACATGATGTGACGCTCCAGTATTGGGCCGTTACATTAGTCTGAATTCAGAACCAAGAAATCGGACACAGTGGAATGTGACGGTCGTATATTGGGCCGTTACTTGTGCCTGACGGTCCAACATAGAGCCGTTACATTACTGATAACCAAAAATATCGATAGTGTAATCTAATCAATGGACTTTAATGGTACAACTAACTCGTCGTCCTAGTGGGAATCCCAGGCTCGCGGAGAATTACGGAGGCCTTGAAACAAGATTTCCTAGTCCATTGGAAGGAATATCCAATAGAGAGGTCCTCATGTCCAAGAATAATGTTCCTATAGTGCAAAGTGAACTAATGGACAACATACCGGAATATGTGCCATATACTTAAAGAAATGACTCTATAGATAGGAAAGAATGTGTACCATTATGAAACCAATATAAAACTCTGTCAATACAACTTTGGAAAATCATGATTTAGAATACAAAACTATAGAGTTTTAGCCAATGAAATTAGCATAACTTAAAATAACCTAAGACATATTAATCATGTAATTTGTTTATGAATCAGAAACTAAACTCAAAGTCATGATAATAGGTCCAAACTTAACTATCTAAGCTTATTTATAAGTAAACTTAACTGGTTACTATTCTGCCTTGGGCTGACAGAACACAGGTGTCTGACGGTCTAGGATTGCCGCGTTACAGTGTGTGACGGTTTATCGAGGGGCCGTTACAGTGATGTAACGCTCCTGCTAGGGTGCATCAGAGATAATAGAACAAATAAAAGTACAACAGGATGTGACGGTCTATCGTAAGGCCGTTACATTCATGTGACGGTCTTACGTTGGTGCGTCAGAGAATCTGCTGGCAGTAAACTAAGTAAAGGTTTATGAAAACATAACATGCCTGGAAATCAACATACTACCACTGTCCTAGTCATGAAAATGAAGTATAGGCCAACTATATGCATAGGTTTAGTGAATAGACAGGATAATATCTTTTAATTTCCATTTAGGGCTAAGAAATGCATGAATGTATAGAACTAGGAAATCATGAAATTCTTAGTCTACAATGCATGAAATCAAGCACAATCAGAGGGCTTTTATTCCTAACAAGTTATTTTTGCCAATCATGAGATAACCTACCTCTTCTAGAACCTTAAAAACTTCGAATTTGATGCTAGGTGCTACCCTTAGTCCCTTGTACTTCTTGTTATAAATCAGCAACTTCAATCTGCTCTATTTCCTCAGCCTCTTGACCTAAGGATGTGAAATTTTGAGGGTAAGAAGATGAAACTATTGGGAACAAAAAGTTTTAAAGGATCGTACTCTAATTGCCTCGTTTAGTCATCCTAATCTCTGGATCTTCAGGGGACTTGCGTTCAGATTCCTGGGTTGCTAAGGTTGAATCAGCAACTTTGGAAGCTTCTATCTCCTTGGTTGTTTGATCTCCTAGCATGAAATTTGGAGAACCATTAGTCTAAAGTATACTAAACAAAAGCTTCTAAATAACTTACCCGAATTTAGGACTCCTTACCTTGATTCTTCATGAGCCAAAAGTAAGGGTTGCTTAGTTCAGAACTAGGTCCTATTTATAGGGTTTTGACTAGGGTTTGAAGATTAGATCGATTCTAGAGTACTTAATTTGCCAGAACCTAATCCCTAAGAGTCCTTAGTAATGTTATAAGCTTCCCTAAGTTGATCTCTTGTAGATAGGATTTCAAAGTTCCAATCTTTTTACAATTTCCTCGCCTTATGGAATCTGTAGGATGTAACGGTTGGGTCTAGGTGCGTTACATGGCTGTGGCGGTCGCCCGATAGACCGTTACATTCAACGTATATAGAGTTTTAATTTAATCAAACTCTTTAATTCGTTTATCCCCATAATTATCTTATATCAATAGTATTTATCCTTAAAATACGTGAATAAACTAATTACCTTTCTAGAATATGGGCCAAACTTAATGGGCTTAGTCCATTAACCTTTTGGATAATAATTAGATAGGCTAGGTTAACTAATTAGCCTAATTGAGCCTTATAATGACTTATTAATCTAATAGTCCTTCATTAATTTATTTAGGCCTTTATAATTTCTAGAAAACTATTTTATAATTCAAAAATTTTATATATAAATTCTGGGGTACTACACCCTCCCCCATTTAGAAGAATTTGGTCCCCAAATTCAATATATGGATTTCGGAGAGTGTATTTATAGTTAAATAATTCTGGAAATCTTTTCCGCATGGCTACTTCGGTTTCCCAAGTTGCTTCATGTGGCCATGTTTTCTTCCATTGAATCTTGACCATAGGAATAACTTTATTTCTTAGTTGACGCACTTCTCGTTCCAAAATCTTTATTGGCGTTTGTTCATATGTCATGTCCTTCTGAATTTTCAGATTATCTTAAGTAATAATATGGTCAGGATCATATACATACTTCTTCATCATAGAGACGTGAAATACGTCATGACTCCTGCTAATTATGGAGGTAAAGCCAATTTGTATGTCACTTCACCAATCCGTTCAAGAATTTCAAACGGGCCAATGAATCTTGAAGTTAGCTTTCCTTTAATGCCAAATCTTCGAATACCACGACCTGGAGAAACCTTTAAATATACATGATCTCCTACTTGAAACTCCAAGTCACGTCTTCAATTGTCAGTATAAGACTTTTGCCTATCTTGTGCCATCTTCATTCTTTCTTGAATGAGCTTGATCTTCTCGGTAGAATCCCTTATAAGGTCGGGGCCTAAAAATTGCTTTTCCCCCATTTCATTTCAGCATATTGGTGATCGACAGCTTTTTCCATATAAAGCTTCAAAAGGTGTCATTCGTATGCTAGCCTGATAGCTATTGTTATATGTAAACTCTACTAGAGGCAAGTGATCATGCCAACTACCTCCAAAGTCGATAGCACAAGCCCTGAGCATATCTTCTACTACCTGATACGTTCTTTCCGTTTGACCATCTGTTTGTGGATGAAAAGCTGTGCTGAAATTCAATCTAGTCCCTAGTGAATGTTATAGACCCTTCCAGAATTGTGATGTGAATCGAGGATCTTTATCGGATATAATAGTGACGAGGACACCATGTAGTTTAACAATCTCCTTTATGTATAATGCTGCTAGGATATCCACAGACCATCGACTCTTTATTGGTATGAAGTGTGCGAATTTAGTCAATCGGTCTATGATTACCCATATTCTATCATGCCCACCTCTGGTCTGGGGTAAACCCATAATAAAGTCCATCCCTATACTCTCCCATTTCCATTCGGGAATACTCAAGGGGTGTAATTTATCTGCAAGTCTAAAATGCTCTGTCTTTACTTGTTGGTAGGTGAGACAGCGAGACACGAAATCAGTCATATTGGGCCACCAGAAATTTCTTTTGAGATCTTGATACATCTTTGTTCCTCCTGGATGAATTGTGTATTTGGAATTATGCGCTTCATCTAGGATTAGTTTCTTCGTAGCCTCATGATCTGGTACACATATTCGGCCCTTAAATAACAATGTTCTGTCATTGGAAATAGAAAAATCCGGCCTTTGTTCCATATCGGCTTTAATTTCCAGTAATATAGGATCATCATTTTGCAGCTTGACCAAATCTTCTATCAATGTAGGTTGAGCTCGGATATTAGCTATGAAACAATCTTCTTCCTTTATATCAATATCTAAGTTCAACTGATCAAATTGAGGAACAAGGTTAGTACACTTATCATAAGACTTGATAGCATACCCATTGGTTTTCTACTGAGTGCATCTGCTACAGCATTAGCCTTGCCAGGATGATATTGAATAGCAAAATCAAAGTCTTTGAGATATTCTAACCACCTCCTCTACCTCATGTTAAGCTTCTTTTGAGAGAATAAATATTTCAAGCTTTTGTGGTCCGAGTAGACCGTGAACTTTTCTCCATAAAGATAATGACGCCAAATTTTTAAGGCGAAAATAACCGCTGCTAATTCCAGATCATGTACGGGATAGTTTTCCTCGTGACGTTTCAATTGTCTTGAAGAATAATAGATTACTTTTCCATTCTGCATGAGAACGCATCCTAAGCCAATGCCAGACGCATCCGTATACACTTCAAATCCACCACCCTCCATTGGTAGTGATAAAATAGGAGCTGTTGTAAGATGATTCTTAAGAGTTTGGAAACTCTTCTCACATTCCTCTGACCAGACAAAAAGATTTTCTTTTCTTATGAGTCTAGTTAAAGGAACCGTAATTTTTGAGAAGTCTTTAATGAATCTTCTATAATAACCAGCTAGACCCAGAAAGCTTCTTACTTCTGATACAATCGTTGGCCGACTCCAATTCTTGACAGCTTCTACCTCAGAAGGATCCACAACAATACCTTCTTTTGAAATAATGTGGCCTAGGAATGAGACTTCCTCGAGCCAGAATTCACACTTATTGAGTTTGGCATAAAGCTTGTGTTCTCTAAGTGTTTGTAAAGCTATTTTCAAATGTTGTTCATGTTCCTCTTTCGTCTTGGAATATATCAAGATGTCATCAATGAAGATGACGATGAACTGGTCCAGATATGGCTGGAAGATATTGTTCATAAGTTGCATGAATGCTGCTGGGGCATTAGTTAACCCAAACGGCATCATTACGAATTCATAGTGGCCATAACGACTTCGAAAAGCCGTTTTATTAATGTCCTCTTCTTTAATTCTAAGCTGATGATAACCTGATCTGAGGTCTATCTTAGAGAAATATTCTACTCCCGAAAGCTGATCGAAGAGCTCATCAATACGCGGCAACGGATACTTGTTTTTAATTGTGAGTTGATTCAGTCGCCGGTAATCGATGCATAGCCTGAGAGAACCATCCTTCTTCTTGACAAATAGAACCGGCGCACCCCAAGGGGATGTGCTAGGTCTGATGAAGCCCTTGTCCAGAAGTTTCTGCAACTGCTTCTTCAATTCCTTGAGTTCTGTGGGGGACATCCTGTAAGGGGCTATAGAAACAGGTGCTGCTCCCGGAATGAGTTCAATAGTGAAGTTCACTTTCTCTCTCGGGCGGTAAACTGGGTAATTCAAACGGAAACACATCGGGGAACTCATTTACAATAGGAATGTCCGCTAAGATAATCTCCTTAGACTCGGTGATAATTACGGAAGCAAGAAAAGCTTCACATCCTTGCGAGATAAGTTTGCAAGCGTGAAGAGAAGATTTGATAGTAGGATGCTTCTTGTACTTGATGCCAAGAAAAGAGAATCTTGGAAGACCGGGCTTTCGAAAGGATATAATCCTATTTCGGAAATTGATATAAACATCATGATCTACAAGCCAGTCTACCCTTAAAATGGCATCATAACCTTTCATGTCAAGGCATACTAGGTTTGCGGTGAGATCATGACCTTCTACTATCACTTCGCTATCAGGATAATAGTTGGTAAGCTTTGTTCCAGAACCTAAGGGTGTGGAAAGAGCAAGATCTGAAGGTAAGGGAACTGATGCGATTGGTAATGTCTTAGCAAAAGTAGCGGAGATAAAAGAATGAGAGGCACCAGTATCAAATAGCACAAATGCAGGACGAGAACAAATTTGAAGAGTACCTTCCATAAGCCCATCATCCCTGGGCGCTTCCTCTCCTTCTAGAACAGCATTGAGGCGAGCCTGCCTCCTGCGTCCTCCACCAGATGACTGGTCCTTCATAAGGGGGCATTCCGGCATGCGATGCTCCCTACTTCCACAACGTAAACAAGCGCCGAGATGCTTCCAACACTCTTCAGCCGAATGGCCGAATTTTTCACAAAATGTGCAAGCCGTGGCGACCTGCTCCTTCTCCTCCTTGACTTTCTTTTACTTATGGGAACTTCCACCATTCCCATTCCTGGATCTCTTCTTACTATCATGGCTTTTGTAAGGCTCTGTGATGCTGAATTTCTCTTTCTTATAACGCCGATCTAAGCGTCGGCTCGATTCTTCTCCTTTCCGTTTCAATTTTTCGACCTTCTCTAAGGTCCTTTCACATAGGTACGCCCACTGAACCATCTCCGCATAAGTACGGATGTTTTAGGTCCCGAGCTGCTGAATGAAACCGAGTCGTAACCCGTCCATAAACCGATTTACCTTGAGTAGATCGGTGCTGATAAGATGCGGTGCGTAAGGTGCAAGCCTTGAGAATTATAGTTCATATTCGGCAACCGTCATCATTCCTTGCCGAAGAGCGACGAACTCCATAGCCTTTCGTTCCTTTACATGCTCAGAAAAGTACTTGGCACGGAACAGGGTAAGAAAACCATCCCATGTATGAGGTGCATTGGCCGGAGGTGCTGGAACTGACTTCCACCATGTGCGAGCATCTTTGTTGAGTTGAAAGGTTGCGAGACGCACCTTCTCCTGATCGGTGCATTAGATGACATCAAATATACGATTCATTTCGTCTATCCAGTTTTCTGCCTCGTCGGGATTAGACGAACCATAGAATCACGGAGGATTTAAACTCCGGAAATTGCGATGTAGGTCACCAGCCCTTGCCCCTGCGCCACCTTGCGCTATGGTTTGCAATGCCTGAGTAAGGCCGGTAACTGTTTGTTGCATACCATCCCAATCTACATGATGAGCCATTTGTAAAATGAGGTACCTGAGAGAAAAATAACAACTTGTTATTTCTCATGAAATTAGGAGAAATAATCTTAAAGCTAATTAATTATCTTATCCCGGGCTCTACCCAATTCTCACATGGGTATGGAAATTTCTTCCTTAGTTTATAGGTAGGAATCCTTAAACTTTAGACTTTTCCTATGACATGACTCTTCTTCCTAAGTCATGAGACTTAGGCTCTGATACCAACTTTACTGTCACGCCCCGAGCCTTTATTACAGCATAAGACTAACTCGGGGAGCGTGAACAGCTGGCAAGGTAAGCCTCTTGCAAGTAAGAACGATCAGAGCGTAAGATAATCACACATAAAGATGCAATTGCATATTATATATTTAAACTTCAACTTTATTTCATTGATAATCAAATTGAACCCTCAATTACAATCACTAATTCAACTTCCATTATGTACTAGACTCAAGAAATAGAAAAATTACATAGGCTCAATCTAAATAATATAGACTTTCCTAAGTCTTCACTCTCATCTTGACAATACTTTCATTCGCTCTCGGACCCGCTACTTGTATAACCCGAATCCGAATTCGAATCACTTCCATCTCCTGAAAAGATTGGAAATAGGTAATGAGCACACTTGCCCAGTAGGTATCTTCGCATCAACATGAAGGCACTATTAAAGTAATTAATAATTTAGCTCTAAAGAATAAGGTAAAAATCATGCGAATGCGATCAATCACGCATTTAAACCAATTACAAGACGATCATGTAAGATAGAATGAGAACAAATACGAACTAGTAAGAATGTAACAAGAACATGATATTGGCCTTTCATGAACAAGAATGTATCAAGAATGTACTAGCAAGCCACATAATCATCACTCTAGTATCTTTTACTTATGAGCAAGTACTTCGTGAATTTCTGTGGAATATCAAGCAAGAAAGTCATGTACAAGAATGTCATGTCATGCCGTGGATTTTCACTTATTTATAGAGAAAGTACTCCCAGCGTAATGCGACGCTAGTAGCATCATACCCCATGGTTTATAAAATAGTATGTTTCCGACAATCAGCCGAGGGGACTAGCATAGAGCCCTTGAACACAATCAGTGCTCGATCGTATCTTCAAGTATAAAGCAAGCTTTTTTCACGCATGTAACAATAAAGTATGGCCAAGAATATAATGAGTTCAAATAAGGTCATGATAACAATAATTCAATGAATGAATGCTTCAATAAGAATCATGAAAAATCAAGAATGACTTAAGCAAGGTTATACTTATGGAAATAAATCAGCAGCATAACGATACGTTCTTTATCTTCCATTCATTATATTAGGTTTCTTGATCAATATGATAAGTTCTAGATCATTAATAGTCCATCTAGAAACCTTGGAATATCAACCCTTGGTCCACCTTGGGTTAAAATACTCAAGCAGTGTGACGGTCGTGTACTAGGCCGTTACATGATGTAATGCTCCAATATTGGGCTGTTACATTAGTCTGAATCCAGAACCAAGAAATCGGACACAGTGGAATGTGACGGTCGTATATTTGGCCGTTACTTGTGCCTGATGGTCCAACATAGAGCCGTTACATTACTGATAACCAAAAATATCGATAGTGTAATCTAATCAATGGGCTTTAATGGTACAACCAACTCGGCGTCCTAGTGGGAATCCCAGGCTCGTGGAGAATTACGGAGGCCTTGAAACAAGATTTCCTAGTCCATTGGAAGGAATATCCAATAGAGAGATCCTCATGTCCAAGAATAATGTTCCTATAGTGTAAAGTGAACTAATGGATAACATACCGGAATATGTGCCATATACTTAAAGAAATGACTCTATAGATAGGAAAGAATGTGTAACATTATGAAACCAAGATAAAACTCTGTCAATACAACTTTGAAACATCATGATTTAGAATACAAAACTATAGAGTTTTAGCCAATGAAATTAGCATAACTTAAAATAACCTAAGACATATTAATCATGCAATTTGTTTATGAATCAGAAACTAAACTCAAAGTCATGATAATAGGTCCAAACTTAACTATCTAAGCTTATTTATAAGTAAACTTAACTGGTTACTATTCTGCCTTGGGCTGACAGAACACAGGTGTCTGACGGTCTAGGATAGGTGCGTTACAGTGTGTGACAGTTTATCGAGGGGCCGTTACAGTGATGTAACGCCCTTGCTAGGGTGCGTCAGAGACAATAGAACAAATAAAAGCACAACAGGATGTGACGGTCTATCGTAAGGCCGTTACATTCATGTAACGGTCTTACGTTGGTGCGTCAGAGAATCTGCTGGCAGTAAACTAAGTAAAGGTTTATGAAAACATAACATGCCTGGAAATCAACATACTACCACTGTCCTAGTCATGAAAACGAAGTATAGGCCAACTATATGCATAGGTTTAGTGAATAGACAGGATAATATCTTTTAATTTCCATTTAGGGCTAAGAAATGCATGAATGTATAGAACTAGGAAATCATGAAATTCTTAGTCTACAATGCATGAAATCAAGCACAATCAGAGGGCTTTTATTCCTAACAAGTTATTTTTGCCGATCATGAGATAACCTACCTCTTCTAGAACCTTAAAAACTTCGAATTTGATGCTAGGTGCTACCCTTAGTCCCTTGTACTTCTTGTGATAAATCAGCAACTTCAATCTGCTCTATTTCCTCAGCCTCTTGACCTAAGGATGTGAAATTTTGAGGGTAAGAAGATGAAACTATTGGGAACAAAAAGTTCCAAAGGATCGTACTCTAATTACCTCGTTTAGTCGTCCTAATCTCTAGATCTTTAGGGGACTTGCGTTCAGATTCCTGGGTTACTAAGGTTGAATCAGCAACTTTGGAAGCTTCTATCTCCTTGGTTGCTTGATCTCCTTGCACGAAATTTGGAGAACCATTAGTCTAAAGTATACTAAACAAAAGCTTATAAAGAACTTACCCGAATTTATGACTCCTTACCTTGATTCTTCATGAGCCAAAAGTAAGGGTCCCTCAGTTTAGAACTAGGTTCTATTTATAGGGTTTTGACTAGGGTTTGAAGATTAGATCGATTCTAGAGTCCTTAATTTGCCAGAACCTAATCCCTAAGAGTCCTTAGCAATGTTATAAGCTTCCCTAAGTCAATCTCTTGTAGATAGGATTTCAAAGTTCCAATCTTTTGATAATTTCCTCACCTTACGGAATCTGCAGGATGTAACGGTCGTGTCTAGGTGCGTTACATGACTGTGGCGGTCGCCCGATAGACCGTTACATTCAACGTATATAGAGTTTTATATTAATCAAACTCTTTAATTCATTTATCCACATAATTATCTTATATCAATAGTATTTATCTTTAAAATTCATGAATAAGCTAATTACCTTTCTAGAATATGGGCCAAACTTAATGGGCTTAGTCCATTTGCCTTTTGGATAATAATTAGATAGGCTAGGTTAACTAATTAGCCTAATTGAGCCTTATAATGACTTATTAATCTAATAATCCTTCATTAATTTATTTAGGCCTTTATAATTTTCAGAAAACTATTTTATAATTCAAAAATTATATATATAAATTCTGGGATACTACAAAGAATATCAAGAATTGTACCAAAAGAGTATCACATGAACATCAATAAGATGTATCAATAAGGAACTAGCAAGTAATTGCCAAGTAATTGCACAAGTCTTTTCCAAGAAATCAATATTCAAGCAAGTCTCTTCAAGAAAGTAATAGTCAATATTCTAGCAAGTCTTTCCAAGAAGATAATAATCAATATTCAAGCAAGTGAGGTTATGCTCGTGTATTAGCAAGTAGTGTAATGGAATTGGCTATTTCATTCATTTCATTCAAGCAAGTAATTGCCCTTTTTTGGGCCAAGCAATTCATTTCAAGCAAGTCAAGCATGTCACGAGAGGGTGAGTGGGAATGTCTCAAGTCAAGTCAAGCAAGCAAGTACTTCGGTGCAATGTCAAACACCGTGGTCAATAAACTCCCATGGGCATAAGTACCTTCGGGTGCTCCTCCCAGGACCAGACTGGGCCCTATATGCACAGCATTTCATGTATACTTTTAGACATCCACTGTCGTTTATATAGCCAATATAGAATTTTAAAAAGTTTACACATTGTAGGAACATCAGGTAGATCTTTCAAGAATAGGGTTCAAGGACATATCACATGTAAATGATGATTTATGACCAAGTTACTTAAAATGCATGACACATAGGCCAATTAGGGTTAAGGAGGTGGCCAGGGATCATTAGGTGAGGGCTGGACAGAAGCCCAAAAATTCCCATTTATAGGGAAATGGCACCCTTGCAGAGGGTCTCTATTTTAGTAAATAGAGTCTCCCCAGAAAATCTCTATTTCAAAGCTGAAATAGAGTCTTTCCGGAGGGTCTCTATTTCGGTAGATGGAGTCTTTCCAGAGGGTCTCTATTTCAATGTTGAAATAGAGTTTTCCCGAAGGGTCTCTATTTCAGAGAATAGAGACTTCTCGGGGAGTCTCTATTTCAGAGTGTTAACAATAACTGTGTATTTAACAGGATAACAGGTTTACACGTTATGTAACCAGATTTAGCAGGCTATGGGATTAACATGCTATAGGATTAACAGGGCTTAACGACGGCTATGTAATTAACAAGGTTTGACAGGATATGTAATTACCAGGCTATGTAATTAACAAGTTTAACAACTAACGTGCTTAACAAGGTAAGTAATTACCAGGTTAACAGGTGTCAGGTTTAACAGGATCAGGTTTAACATGAAACTGGTTTAGCATGTGACAGGTTTAACGGGATTCAAAAATAGAGACTTCCCGGAGGATCTCTATTTCAGAAGGTTAAAATAGAGTCTCCCTGGAGAGTCTCTATTTCAGAAAATAGAGACTTCCCGGAGGGTCTCTATTTTAGTAGGTTAACAATCGCAGGTTTCTAACAGTGTAACAGGTTTACACGTGCTGTAATAGGTAACACGTTGAATGGCTAATCACCATGGTTTAACAGGTAACAGGTTTAACATACTATTCTCGGTAATAGGTTGTAGGATTTTTTTTTCACGAGCTTAACAAGGTACATAATTTACAGGTTAATAGGTAACAGTTTTAACAGGTTTAACAGGTTTACAACCTAATCAACAGAGTTTAATAGGTAACAGGTTTAACAGGCTAATCGATGAGGTTTAACCAGCTAATCACATGGTCAGTGGGGGGTTTAACCCTAGGTGGAAATGGCACCCTGGCCTGGGGTGCCCCAATGGGAAATGGCGCCCTGGCCAGGGGCGCCCCATTAAATGGCGCCCTGGTCAGGGGCGCCCTTCCCCTGGGTGCCCCAGTAGACTCATAACACTATTTATCATGCGAAATTTCACGAAATTCAGAAATGAAGACATGGTTAAATAGAGAAAAATATGGGGATTTCAAAGTCATGCTCATGCAGGAGTTTCATGGTTTGGTTCAATAGATATAAATCCCTGAACATGTGGCTACTAATCACGTAACTTTACTGTTCATGATTTATAACATGTTCACAGAATCGGGAAGTAGAGACATATGTAGACATGAAAAAATAGCAGGATTGCAAGGTCATGCTCATGCAACAATTTTTGATTTTAATTTCATAGATATTAACTTTTAAACATGGATCAATTTACAAGAAGTTAGGACAGATTATGAGTAACGACAACTATATAATCAGTATGTACATGGGGTACTTGACGGAGAATCTACTCACGCAAGATTTAGTGTTTTAGATAGGCGTAGCCTAACCTTCCCACTAAGCCTTTTGATATACCCCTGACTAAGGTGGCTAGATTGTGGCTATGAAAAGTTTAACTAGCATGCATGTTAACCTATATTAACTACTAGTTAAGCTAGATCTTGAGAACACCTACCTGTTGGTGCAGTTAACGAGATACAATCGTAGAATAGAATAAGAATCATAGCCTTCCACATTCTCTACAGCCAAGCTTCCTACTGCAAGATGTGGTACGTAGCCTGCACATGAAGAGAAAGGATTAACATCTCTCTTCTGCAGGTGGAGAAAAGAAAAGGCAAGAACAACCTTCTCTTCTGTGGCAGGAATGGCAGGTTGACAGTAAGGTCTTCTACGTTGTATGGAGGGAATTGTTTATAGGAACTAAATCGTTAAGAGTCCATGGGGAACCAGATTTGAAAACCTTGTTGTGCATGGCCAGAGAAGGGTCCCTTCCCAGCGAACATAACCTGCTAGTGTTTCAGCTTTTCTAGAAGATGTCGGAATCGTTTCCCCTCAGGGAAATGGCGCCTTAAAGGCAGTCTATGTTTAAGTGAATAGCGCCCATGCATGTGGGCGCTATATCTTGAGGCCAATTTTTTTTTGAAAATTATTGTGAATGGCGCTCTGGTCAGGGGCGCCCTTCAGTGAATAGCGCCCTGGTCAGGGGCGCTATTTACCTCTAGTTGAGGTTTAAGTCAGATATATATTTATACATATATAAAATTGGTTATATATATATATATATATATAATTGGTTAGTTGGTGGGGTCTTAAGGGAGATATATCTAAGTATATCTATATGTATACAGTGGGATGCTTGGTGGCACTGTGGCTAAGGAAAATGACGACCTTGTATAGAGTCACTATTTTAGGTGAATAGTCTTTTAGGAAGCCGCATTGCGTATGATGACTTCAATTGTTGCATATTTATATAATGGCCCTCAATGGGCATTCTAACTTTTTATTTTGGCCTTCTTATAGAGTTATTTAAGGTTTTATTTATTCGAGAAAAGTCTATCTCGCTCTCATTTTTATCTGGGGTGCTACACCCTGCCCCTCTTAAAAGAATTTGGTCCCCAAATTCAATTGCATATATGGAGACATGGACGGTGAGAAGTACTTACATACTAGAATGGTTCTGGAAATATCCTTCTCATTGACTCCTCGGTTTCCCATGTAGCTTCTTATTCTAGGCATCGATTCCATTGGATCTTCACCATAGGGATCGTCTTGTTCCTTAGAACTCGAACTTCTCGGTTGAGGATCTTCATTGGCTTCTACTCATAGGTAAGGTCCTTCCATATCACCAAGTCCGTGTGGTCAATGACGTGGAGAGGATCATGCACATACTTCTTCAACATAGAAATATGGAATACATTATGCACCTCTGATAACTGTGGAGGCAAGACAATGCGGTAAGCTACCTCGCCTACTCTTTCCAATACCTCGAATGGGTCAATAAACCTCGGTGTAAGTTTGCCCTTAACATCGAATCTTCTAATGTCTTGACCAGGAGAGACCTTGTGGAAAACATGGTCTCCAACTTGGAATTCCAGATCTCTTCTCCTATTATCAGCATATGACTTCTAACTGGATTGTGCTATCTTTAGCCTTTCCTGAATGAAGTGTATCTTTTCAATTGAGTCTCTCACCATATCTGGGCCTAGGATTTGCTTTTCACCAACTTCGTCCTAGCATATTGGAGATCGACAACTTCTGCCATAGAGTGCCTCGAAAGGTGCCATCTGGATATTGACTTGATAGCTATTATTATATGCAAATTTGGCCAGGGGTAAGTGGTCTTGCCAACTACCGTCGAAATCTATAATGCATGCCCTTAACATGTCTTCAACAACTTGATTTGTCCTTTCTGTCTGTCCATCTATATGGGGATGGAAAGTAGTGCTGAAGTTAAGTTTCGTCCCCAGAGAGTGTTGTAGACTCTTCCAGAAATGAGAGGTGAAGCATGGGTCTCAGTCAGATATGATCAACATGGGAACTCCATGCAATCTAACCGTCTCTTTGATATACAAGGCAGTAAGGACATCAACCGACCATCTACTTTTGATAGGTAAGAAATGAGCCGATTGAGTTAGGCGGTCGATAATTACCCAAATTCCATCATGTCCACCTCTAGACTTGGGCAAGCCCATAATAAAATCCATGTCAATGTCTTCCCACTTCCACTTGGGAATATCTAGTGGATGTAGCTTTCCGGCGGGTTTCTGATGTTCCACCTTCACTTGTTGACATGTCAGACAGTGAGATACAAAGTCTGCTACCTCCTTTTTCATATTAGGCCACCAGAAAGTTCTTTTCAAGTTTTGGTACATCCTAGTGGCTCCAGGGTGGATCGTGTACCTCGATCGATGAGCTTCTTCAAAAATCTTCTTCTTCAACTCAGGACAGTCGGGTATGTTGAGTGCAGAGGATAGTCAAGCTAGAGGGGGAGGGGGTGAATAGATTGACCTTCACAAAATTTTATTATTAATCGGAGCAAAAGAAGATAACTAGATACAAATTTGATCAATTGAACTAATTCAATTTGATTGCGCCAATTTATAAACGTTCCTATTCATGCACCTAGCGTTGAGCTAATCACAAAATCAAATCACACCACAGAAGAACACTAAAGTTTTAAGGTGGTTCGGTCTCCTTGCAGAGGCCTACGTCCACCTCCTCACTAAATCAGTGAGGAATCCTGCTGAGCGTTACAGCTTTGCTAAACTGAGGATCAAACTCCTCAACACAGTTGAGTGATCCAGCTCAACTACACCAGGATCTAAATCCTGAGCCGCTGGCGAACAGCTTGAAGGCACAAAAGCCTGTCCACTTCTGATCTCAGCACAATACGCTGGATCAGAAAAACCAACCTCTCTCAACAGAACAATCTGAGAGAGATAATTGTCAAGAGACTGAGTTCGACTCAAAAACAAACAACCTGAAACAAAGGATTCACACAACGGTGAAAAGAAAAACTGATCTTCAGATCTGAGGCACAATATACTCTTAGGACGTGCTTGGATCTCTGGAGGAAGTCTCTTCTCAGCAGATCGATCTTTGCTTCTCAGATTCACTGGATCAGCTTCAAGTTCTTCACAATCTTCCTCGCTGCTTTGCTGTGATGCTCTTCGTCTTCAGACTCTTCTGCTCACTTCCCGCTCTATTTTTTCGCTCTTTGATTTTTCTCCTCTTTTCTTTTTATACCTGTACGAAGCACGTTGACCACGATCTGTGTGTACCCAGTGGGCCCCTGCCTGATCGTCTTAGTGACTTAACCATCGTACGCTTCATGTCATGCTGGGTGCGTTGACGCAGGATGCTGCTGCGTCCACTCATCAGCTACTTGAAACATTATTATGAACTACAACGTCGACCCATTGAGTTGCTGCGTCGACTCTGCCAAGGTTCTTCAGAAGCTTTACTTCAGATTGTTTGAACGGCTGCGTCCACGCTGCTTGTTCATAGCGTTGACGCATCAATGCATTACAGAAGCTGCCTTGTACTGATTATTGAACTGCTGCGTCCACGCTGCTTGATGATAGCGTTGACGCACTCGTTAGCACTTTGCCCTGTTTCAATCTTACTTCAAGAAATACAAACACATTTAGCATACATCTAATCATGTTTGTCATCATCAAAACCAAGAGGACAACAATCTCCCCCTTTTTGATGATGGCAACTCTAATATGATTTAAGGCAGACACATGACTATTTGACATCCAAAATCATAGGTATTATCAACATTTCACTATAGAGACATCACAAAAAGAAATTACTTCATGTACTCAAAATTTCATGTATGCTTAAGTACATCCATCATACTGAATTACATTCATCTATCATTCAAATTCAAGTTTCTTCCATATTCCTCCCATATTCAAAATCTTCTCCCCCTTTGACATCAACAAGAAGGGGGCAAAGCAAAAGAGAACATCGACCAGAAGACCTCAGTTAAAGAACCGGTCTAGTCGAGAAGAGGACCCACGAGCCCTGGGTGTGTGACTTTGAGGTCGATCTCTGGACAGCAAGGAGCGAAGTTCTTGTGATATCTCAGGAAGCTGGATGTTCAGTGAATTCCTCATATGAGCTATGGTAGAAGACATTTCATCTTGAACAAGTTTTGAATTTTCTAGTTGTTTGCCAATGGAGGAAAGTTCAGCAATTACTTTTTCAATCTTATCAAATACAGCTTTGATGCTATGAGGCAGTGAATTAATTTGTCCTTTTAATGTTTCAACTGCAATCCTGACATCATAGCATACATCAATGATCTTGGCAAACGACTGAAAGAACGAGGGTTGATTGCTATGCAAATCATTCACCAGGTTGGCCATTTTTTCTAGGAGGGTGGATATACCCTTCAGTACTTGCCTGGAAGCCTGGTCAGTTACCATCTTGGTAAGCAAAAATTTCTGCCACTCAGATAACACTGAAACTTCAAATTTCAGAATTCTAGAATGCAAGCGGTTGATATGAAAGTTTGTGAACTCCATCAATTTGTCCATCTTAGCATCTTGCCGTTGCATCATCATAGTTAGATTAACAAACATTTCTTCAACGGTTGCTGGAATTGGAATTTCGCTAGAAGCTGAAGAAGGTCTGCTGCAAGATCCAAGGACTCTGCACATATTAGGTTCCTCTGTGGGTGCAAAGCTACTGGGTTCTTGTGAAGTTTGCTCCGCAGAATGTACCTGAACTGGAGGTTCCCTCCTAGGAGAATGGATTCTTACACTACTACCTTCTGCTCCTACATCCTTGACTCCAGAAGAAAGTGGTGCCTCTGTCCTTATTTCCTTACTTGTTTCCAAGGGGGCCGTTTTCTGACTAGGAAGAATTCTGACAGGTTTTCCATCAATAATTTTAAATCCCATAAATTTCTGAACATAATCCAAAGAATACAAGTTGCCTCTGGGGATTACACGTTTTTTCTCAGTTGACAAATCCACTCCTACTGTTCTAAATATAGAAGTAAGGTGTGCTGCATAAGGTAAAGTTCTAGAATGGTTCAAGCACGTACCCATTGTCTGGATTACTACATCGATCAATGAAATCTTGATCTCCTTTATCATGCAATACAGCAGGAATCTTTGCATTTCTGTAACCCTTTCCCGTCCACTGCTTTGAGGCGTTATAATAGATGTGCAGATGTGATGCAACAATCTGATAGATGGCGTAAACCTATTTGCTTTCAGACTTGATAGATAGGTTTGCTTCACATCAGAAGTATCTTTGGGTTTCCCTGTCAAAACTTCAAATGCCTCATAGTCGTCTAACTCAAATGAATGTAGTTCTGCCCCTTCCTTGGGAATCTTCCACACTCGAGCAAACAGACTACTCGTTAGCTCAAAAGAAACATTTCTGACAGATGAAGACAATTTGGGGATCTGTGAATCGTACTTTAAATTCTGATAAAACTCTCTTACGAGAGTAGGATAATAACTTTTGTGCTTGGTCACAAAATCCCACCACCCTTGAAAGTCGAAAGTTGGACGGAGCTCTGGAAAAGCATCAAAAAGCTTAGTATCTGTACTCAGAATATATCTGGGAATTAAAACCTTTAGGGGTTCTTCAATATTCATGACCGAGGTGGGTTCAGAAGACCTGGATGTCATTTTCTGATGAGGGTTTCTCGGTTCGGATGACCTTGATTTTGAGAGCTTTCTCCTTTTGGCTGATGGACTGGGGCTCCGATGGTGCCTCATTTTCTTCTTCTCTTTTTGCTTCCGAGAGATAGCTGGTGACGGCGACTCTTCCAACAGATTGGCCTCTTGTACATCATGTGCGGCTTCTTGAATATCATGCGTGCCTTTTGTGCGCGGCTCAACCGTGGACTGTGCCGCAATCGGAGCCTTCAAACTTTGATTCATCTTCTTCTTTCCTTTCAGAGAGCCCTTCGGTGGAGCCATCGTAGCGAAGATGAACGAAAGTAGAGAAGAGAGTGGAGACAAGGTTTTTGGAACACGGAGACTGAAGGTACGAGGGTTTTTCAGAGAGCATGGTAAATATAAGGCTGATAGCGTTCACGCTGAGTCGTTTAAAGACTCTACGAAAACCCTTATTAGTGAGCGGTTCAACCGATTTAAGTCGATGAACCGGTTTGAAGATGTAACACTTGTTATATTGCGTTGACGCCAAGGAATGTTGCGTCGACGCAGTGAAGCAATTGTGAACTAACAAGTGCAAGGTAAGAAGCTTAAGAGACATCCGAACAAAGGGTTTTCTTAAGATGCTGAGACAATGAATAGACATACTTATATTCAGGGATTTTTAAGTGTTGTAGATCAAGTTCTCATGAGGAAAGATATATTAAGATTGATACCAATCCATTTAATGATAAAGAGGTGAAGTGATCTTAAGATATTGAATTTTAAATTCATGAACCCTTATAATCCAAATCGGGAATAAATAATGAACTCTTTTCATACAGAGAGCACTTTTCATTTCAATCCCCTGTATTTTTAAATTTCAAGAACTCCTTACTGAGAGAGAGGAATTTAACAAGTATTGTGAACAAACTATAGGGAACACATATCTTTTAGATCCATCACACCCACATATATTCATTTGATTCTTACTTTCAACATTCTCAGTCACAGTCAAGTACAGCTAGCCTTTTTACACAGGTACACATGTTTATCAGACACCAGAGTCCCTGGTTACTCAGCATAGCTGACCATTCTACCTTAAAGCACCAGAGTTGGTGACCTACCTCATGACTCGCCTTTCAAGCACTTCATAGGTGCATGAAGGTGGTTTCTCAGTGGTCAAATACCATTGCTCTGTACTGAATTAATTTTTGTTTTATACCAGAGATAGCAGGCAACCTCATGACTTCCTCCTTTGCACTTCTTTGGTGCAAAGAGTTAGTTTCTCAGTATATCTGCCATTGCTCTGAGTTTTACAATATGTGTGGGGTGTATTTCTCTAGCATATAAGGCCCTTTGTAAGTTTAAAACCAATACAAATATTAAATTCCTTTACTCACAGTGGTTTCTTTACTTTTAACAAATAAGGTTCAAGACATGAAGAGATCTCTGTTATATTAAATTGTTCAGTATTTTTTCCGTACATAAGGCACTATTAGATTCAAGAATTCTAAATTTCAAGTATCATAAGAACAAAAGATCTCCAATCATTAGAATTTCATGGAATCATTTAGAGTATATCGTAAACTCATTAGGAACTATCACATTAACTCCCCCTGAATATATGATATTATCTTCATATCTCAGTTCCAAAGAAAATTATCCCTCATTCAAGAATGTCAATATAAGCTTCATAGAGGAGTATGAGTAGAATAAACGAGATAGAGAGACATAATAAGATGAATCAAGATAGAGAAATCTCCAAGGTAAGAAGACATTGGAGAAGGATTTCAATGAACCATAGCTGCGTTGACTCCACGTAAGGGCTGCGTTAATCTTTTGCATGAATTTCAATGAACCAAGACCAAAAAACTAAAGGATGTGAGTCACTGCGTTAACTCATATCACCCTCAACGTTAACTCATCCTCATCAAAGCGTCCACTCAACCTCATAGCATATTCAACTCATCCTAATAGTAGCATCAACTCATCTGAACAACAGCGTCAACTCATCCATGTATTCAGCTTTAGAATATGTTCTGTTTCCGAACAAGGTTGTTCACAGCGTCAACTCAGCTACTTCACAGCGTCAACTCATCATAGTTGACAAAAGGAACTCACAACACATTCTCAGACCAACAGTTTTTGATAAGTGTGATCAAACAATTTACTTCCCCTCAGACTATGTTCGAGAGAAGTTTAGTTGCTTTTATTTATGATGCAATCAACCAGACTAGACTCCCCCTGAATGTGAGATTCATTCAATCTTATGCACTACTCAATTTAGATAGGGCAAGGTCAGTCCATTCCAAGACTAAATTGATCAAGCAGATTTCTTGAGAAGCAAATTATCAGATCAGGCATTCAGATGATTATTACACAACCCAAGCTCTCTTCTAAGAAAAGAAAATCTTTCATTGTTCAGAGGCTTGGTAAAAATATCAGCTAGTTGGTTTTGAGACTCAACAAATACCAATTTAAAGCTACCTTTATTCACTTCATCTCTCAAGAAATGATGTCTTATTTCAATGTGTTTAGTCCTAGAGTGCTGGATAGGGTTTTTGGCCAGGTTTATGGCACTTGTGTTATCACACAATATTGGGACACATCCAAGATTAATTTGATAATCCTGGAGTTGGTGTTTGATCCACAACACTTGAGTTCCACAACTCCCTGCAGCGACATATTCTGCCTCTGCAGTGGATAGTGCTACTGAGTGTTGCTTCTTGGAAGCCCAAGAAATCAAACAACCTCCCAAAAATTGGCAATAACCACTTGTGCTTTTCCTGTCAAGTTTGCATCCAGCATAGTCTGCATCTGAATAAGATACAAGATCAAAAGAGCAAGATGCAGGATACCAAATCCCTAAATCTTGAGTTCCAGCAAGGTATCGAAAGATACGCTTGACAGAACTTAAGTGGGATTCTCTAGGATCAGATTGAAAACGAGCACACATGCACACACAAAATTGAATATCTGGTCTAGATGCTGTAAGATAGAGGAGTGATCCGATCATACCTCGATAAGTTTTTGCATCTACTTGGTTACCTTTCAGATCTGCATCCAAATTTGTGTTAATGCTCATTGGAGTGCTCATGGCCTTCAAGTTTTCCATCTTGTATTTCTTCAACAATTCGGAGATGTATTTTGCCTGACTGATAAAGCACCCCTCCTTGCTTTGAGTAATCTGTAGACCTAGAAAGAACTGAAGTTCACCCATTAGACTCATCTCAAATTCAGTAGTCATTAACCTAGCAAATTCCTCACACATACTAGGTTCAGTGGATCCAAAAATTATATCATCAACATAAATTTGAATCAGAATTATGTCTGAATTTCTTACCTTTGTGAATAAAGTTTGATCCACTTTACCTCTTGAATACCCATTTTTAGTGAGGTATGAGCTGAGTCTATCATACCATGCTCGAGGTGCTTGTTTGAGCCCGTAGAGGGCTTTATTCAACCTGTACACATGGTTAGAATTTTCTGTACATTCAAATCCAGGGGGCTGTTCTACATACACTTCTTCCTTTATTAGACCATTCAAAAAAGCACTTTTTACGTCCATTTGCTGCAACTTTATTCCATAACTACTAGCATAAGCAAGAAGCAATCTGATAGCTTCTAATCTAGCTACTGGAGCAAAGGATTCTTCGAAGTCGACTCCAAATTCCTGATTGTATCCCTGTGCTACCAGTCTAGCTTTATTCCTTATAACAACTCCTTTTTCATTTTGTTTATTTCTAAAGACCCACTTAGTCCCAATCACAGCATGATCCTTGGGTCTAGGTACAAGATGCCATACATTATTTCTTTCAAATTGATTTAGTTCTTCATGCATGGCATTTATCCAAGATTCATCTTTTAAGGCCTCACCTACATTCTTCGGTTCAACTTGTGAGACAAGAGCTAGATTGTCCATTTCTTCAATATTCTTAAAATATGATCGAGTTCTGGTAGGGTCATGCAGATTTCCAATAATACTTGATAAAGGATGATCCTTTAATGTTCTAACATTGATTAGAGGATTACCTTCATTTATACCTGCATTGCCTCGATTACTCGATTCCGCTTGGTCTTCATTTGCTCTTGACTCTTCCTCTTGATGAACTTGTTCTTCTTTCTCTTCAAGAAATTTTCCATCATCCTTGTCCCTGCAATGTTGCTCGATTTCAGATTTTTCATTTAATTCATCAAATACAACATGAGGTGATTCTTCAACAGCTTGTGTTTTTAAATTTAAAACTCTATAAGCCCTAGAGTGAATAGAATATCCTAGGAATATAGCAGGTTCACTCTTAGGTTCGAATTTGTCCAAGACTCTTTTATCATTATTTTGCACAAAACATTTTGATCCAAAGACTTTGAAATGTGCGACAGACGGTTTCTTACCTTTCATTAGCTCATATGGAGTCTTTTTGGACTTAGATCTTACCATTGCTCGGTTCACTATATAACAAGCTGTATTTACTGCTTCTGCCCAGAACTTCCTTGGGAGTTCCCCTTCAATCAACATGGTTCTGGCCATCTCCACAAGAGTTCTGTTTCTTCTTTCCACAACTCCATTCTGTTCAGGAGTTCTTGGAGAAGAGAATTTGTGTGAAATACCTGTTGCTCTGCAGAAATCATCAAATTCAGAGTTATCAAATTCTCCTCCATGATCTGATATGATTGATGAAATGATAAACTTACCCTCTTGCTTTACTTTCTTAAAGAAGACCTAAAATTCTTCAAATGCATCATTCTTGTGAGTTAGAAAGAACACCCAAGTAAACCTAGAAAAATCATCCACTAAAACAAATCCATATTTGCTTCCATTTACACTTGCTGTTCTAGTGGGTCCAAACAAGTCCATATGAATGAGTTCAAAAGGTTTAGAGGACTGATTTTCAAGTCTGGACTTAAATGACTTTCTAGTATGCTTACCTTGAGTGCATGCATTGCAGATTTTTTCATTTTGTTTAAATGATACATCTGGCATACCATTCACCATGCTGAACTTTACTAACTTATGCATGACACTATAGCTAGCATGCCCTAGCCTACGGTGCCAAAGCCAAGCAAGTTCATTTTTATTCACAGCAAGACAGAGATTATTATGCGCAGGATCATCTAAGTCCACCATGTACATGTTGTTTATTCTTTTTCCAATGAACTTAATTTTTTCAGACTTCATATCAAGAATAGTGCAAGCATGGGATTCAAACACAACCTTATTTCCTTTATCACACAGTTGGCTGATACTTAGCAGATTATATTCTAGTCCTTCAACAAGTAAAACATCATCAATAAAGTTCGAAGGATTGTTGCCAACTTTACCTTTTCCAATGATTTTACCTTTATTGTTACCTCCAAACGTTACATGACCTCCATCTTTTTCAACCAAGAAACAAAATTTATCTTTATCGCCCGTCATATGTCTTGAACAGCCACTATCGAGATACCACCGGTTGTGCATGGCTGCAAGACATTCCTGCAATTCATTTCAAACAAGAGATTTTGGAACCCAAACACTCTTGGGTCCCATGAAACCACATGATTGTTCCAAATAGGATAACAAGCTCTTAGGAATCCATGCTTGTTTATATGAATGTTCTGGATTATGAACTTTCTGATTTCCTTGAAATCCTTTTTGATATGAGTTTATTGAACCTTTTCCATTATTATGGAAATGTATGTTATTGTTTGTATTCTTATTCCAATTACTGTGACTGGCCCATGAAGTATTAGACCATCTAGGCCAACTGATATGCATGGGATGCATAGACGCACTACGATGATTGCGTTGACTCCTCCACCCAGTATTCCCATAATACATGTTCTGATTTCTGGGATGCGTCGACTCTTCCATCCAACGTTCCTATTGTATAGACTTTGATTCATGGACAGCGTCGACTCACCATAGGAGCTGCGTTGACTCTTCCGAGCATCTCTACCGGGATACCCTTTCTGTAATGCAGTATGCGTTGACTCAGTGTATACATTGCGTTGACGCAGTTGATTTACACCAGACTTTTGACTCTCAGATTTCCTATATGCATGCTGGTGTGATGATGATGATGAACTGAATGAAGATTTGTGCGTGTCAGCTGTTATTTTCTCCTTGCCTTTTCCCTTATTAATTTCACTAATCTTTATAGAGTTTCCTTGGCTTTTCTCAGATGTGTTCTGTTCTGAAACAAATGTGATAAGTTTGGTTCCTAGAGCCTTTTTCTTCATTGGATTAAACCCAAGACCCTCTTTTCCAACATTAACCTTTATCCCCATGACAGCTTCAAGATTGTCCTTTCCTTGGGTTAATTTCTCAAGTGAAGCTTGTTTGTCCTGATTTTCATTTTCCAACTTCTTTAAGCTTTCCTGGAGTTCCTGTTTACTCCACAAATAGCTTCATACTTTTCTTCAGCAATTTTAACATCACTTTCCAATTTTTGCATTCTAAGTTTTAATTCATCATGCACTTTTAATAAAAATTCATTTTCCCTCTTCATCTCAATTAATTGAGCCTCGCTTTCTTCATTTTCTTCTAGAGTCTCTTTTAAATGAGTAATTTCAGCTTCAAGGTTTTTAACCTTCTCACTCAATGAGGTTTCCAGGTTAGTTTGACTTTTCTTTTTCTTGAGGGATTTGTTCTCTTTCTTCACATTTTCATATTTATCTAGAAGTTCATTAAAAGCATCTTCCCAATCACTACAAGTAAAATCTTCAAATGGAGATATTACCTCATCTTGGTCATCTCCTTTTGCCATGAAACATAGCTTTATGTCACCTTCATCTTCGGATGAACTGTTCTCTTCATCTTCATCCTTTTCTTCATCGCTCCAAGTACTTATCATAGCCTTGGGCTTCTTGTTCCTCCATTTTGGTTGACTTTTCTTTAAGTTCTCAGGACATTCAGATTTGATGTGCCCCTGCTTCCTGCATTTGTAACACACTACCTTGTCAGATTTTTTAAAGTTTTCTGATTTAACTCTTGAATTATTTCTTACCTGGGTTCTGCTACCCCTTGCAAATTTACCTTCCTTTCTTAGGAATTTCTTGAATTTCCTAGTGAGCATGGCAATTTCACTTGAGTCATCTTCGGACGAGGAAGATTGACTGTCATCTGAGTTCTCCATGCTACTAGGACCTGCCTTGAGAGCAAGTGGCTTCTTCTTCTTGAAATCTTCATCAATTTTTCTAAAATTTAACTCATAGGCCATTAGTGACCCAATAAGCTCATCAGAGTTGTTGTGGGAAGATTCCTGGATTCCTCTACAACAGTGGCCTTAGTATGCCAAATTGGTGTAAGGGATCTAAGAATTTTCCTCACCAATTCATAATCACTATAGACTTTTCCTAGACCTTTAAGGCCATTTACCAGCACAGTTAATCTAGCATACATTTCAGATATGTTCTCATCAGGTTTCATTCTAAAAGCCTCATATTCAGAAATTAACATGTTGGCTTTAGTTTCTCTTACCTCTGAGGTACCTTCGTAGATAACCTCAAGTCTGTCCCACATTTCTTTAGCACTGGCACATGATGATACTCGAGAAAATTCCTTCGGATGCAATGAGCACTGCATAATATTCATCGCTTGCCAATTAATGTTGGATTTGCGAATCTGCTCTTTTACCCATAGCTCCTCATCTCCTTCGATCTGATAAGGTCCCTTGCTCACGACCCTCCAGATTTCGTGATCTTGCGCTCTTAAGAAAACTTGCATTCGATTTTTCCAATAAGAATAGTTAGCTCCATCAAAAAATGGTGGTCTATTAATTGCATATCCCTCTGGTATGAGACCTCTGTTCTCCATTAAATCTCTCTAGGTGGTTAAACCAAAATAAGAGAGCCTGGCACTCTGATACCACTTGTTGAGTGCAGAGGATAGTCAAGCTAGAGGGGGAGGGGGTGAATAGATTGACCTTCACAAAATTTTATTATTAATCGGAGCAAAAGAAGATAACTAGATACAAATTCGATCAATTGAACTAATTCAATTTGATTGCGCCAATTTATAAACGTTCCTATTCATGCACCTAGCGTTGAGCTAATCACAAAATCAAATCACACCACAGAAGAACACTAAAGTTTTAAGGTGGTTCGGTCTCCTTGCAGAGGCCTACGTCCACCTCCTCACTAAATCAGTGAGGAATCCTGCTGAGCGTTACAGCTTTGCTAAACTGAGGATCAAACTCCTCAACACAGTTGAGTGATCCAGCTCAACTACACCAGGATCTAAATCCTGAGCCGCTGGCGAACAGCTTGAAGGCACAAAAGCCTGTCCACTTCTGATCTCAGCACAATACGCTGGATCAGAAAAACCAACCTCTCTCAACAGAACAATCTGAGAGAGATAATTGTCAAGAGACTGAGTTCGACTCAAAAACAAACAACCTGAAACAAAGGATTCACACAACGGTGAAAAGAAAAACTGATCTTCAGATCTGAGGCACAATATACTCTTAGGACGTGCTTGGATCTCTGGAGGAAGTCTCTTCTCAGCAGATCGATCTTTGCTTCTCAGATTCACTGGATCAGCTTCAAGTTCTTCACAATCTTCCTCGCTGCTTTGCTGTGATGCTCTTCGTCTTCAGACTCTTCTGCTCACTTCCCGCTCTATTTTTCACGCTTTGATTTTTCTCCTCTTTTCTTTTTATACCTGTACGAAGCACGTTGACCACGATCTGTGTGTACCCAGTGGGCCCCTGCCTGATCGTCTTAGTGACTTAACCATCGTACGCTTCATGTCATGCTGGGTGCGTTGACGCAGGATGCTGCTGCGTCCACTCATCAGCTACTTGAAACATTATTATGAACTACAGCGTCGACCCATTGAGTTGCTGCGTCGACTCTGCCAAGGTTCTTCAGAAGCTTTACTTCAGATTGTTTGAACGGCTGCGTCCACGCTGCTTGTTCATAGCGTTGACGCATCAATGCATTACAGAAGCTGCCTTGTACTGATTATTGAACTGCTGAGTCCACGCTGCTTGATGATAGCGTTGACGCACTCGTTAGCACTTTGCCTTGTTTCAATCTTACTTCAAGAAATACAAACACATTTAGCATACATCTAATCATGTTTGTCATCATCAAAACCAGGAGGACAACAGGGTACACATGTCTATTCATGGAACAATAGTCATCCATCGGATGCCAGCTTGAAATCAAGTATCTCGTCTAGCTTGTCCCTTATCTCCGCTAGTGTAGGATCTGCTTCTTGTAGCTTCCGAATTTATGGTAGCAAATCCAGATGTAGACTCATATGGGCTAGAGTAATACACCCGTCTTGCTCGTCAGTGCTAATATTGAGTTTATAGAATTCCTCTAATAGCTTCTATTCTTGAATCATGCAACTGGCCAATATTACTCTCAGCTTTCGACTGAGGGCATCAATTATAGAATTTCCCTTATTAGGATGGTACTGTATAGTGAAATTGAAATCCTTGAGATACTCGAGCCAATGCCTTTACTGCATGTTTAATTCCTTTTGGGAGAATAGATATTTGAGACTTTTGTGATCAGAGTACATAATGAATTATTCTCCGTAGAGGTAGTGTCTCCAGATCTTTAAGGCAAATACCACTGCGGCTAGCTCTAAATCATGAACCGGGTAGTTCTCTTCATGCTTCTTCAGTTGCCGGGAAGAGTATGTAATGACTCTCCCATTTTGCATCAATACACACCCGAGGCCAATACCAGAAGCATCGGTATATACCTCGTACTTCTCTCCTTCAATTGGCAATGATAAGACTGGAGCAGTGGTCAAGAGATCTTTCAAAGTTTGAAAACTCTTCTCACAGTCTTCCTTCCACTTATAAGGTATTTCCTTGCGAGTCAATCAGGTGAGAGGAACAGCAATTCTTCAGAAGTCCTTGATGAAACGCCGGTAATAACCAGCTAGCCCCAAGAAACTTCGAATCTCCGTTGCATTAGTTGGTCGCTCCCAATTCTTCACGGCTTCAACCTTTGATGGGTCCATAAAATTCCGTTCTTCAAAATTATATGGCCCAAGAAGGATACTTCCTCGAGCCAGAACTTGCACTTGCTGAATTTGGCATATAATTTGTGTTCCCTCAATATCTGCAACGCCTTCTTAAGATGTTCTTCATGGTCTTCGTCAGACTTTGAATAGACCAAAATAGCATCGATAAAGATCACAATGAACTGGTCTAAGTGAGGCATGAATATGATATTCATTAATTACATGAAAGCTACGGAGGCATTTGTTAGTCCGAAAGATATAACAGTGAATTCGTAATGCCTATACCTGCTTTGGAAGGCAATTTTATGGATGTCTTCTTCTTTGATCTTCAATTGATGATAACCAGATCGGAGATCAATCTTGGAGAAATATTTAGCTCCAGATATTTGGTCGAACAAGTCATCAATCCTCGGTAGTGGGTACTTATTCTTGACTATAAGGTGGTTTAACTGTCGATAGTCGATGCAGAGTCTCATCGATCCATCCTTCTTCTTGACGAATAGCACAGGTGCTCCCCATGGAGAAGTACTTGGCCGGATGAAACCCTTGTTCAATAGCTCCAAGTCAGGCCTCTAGCTAGCTTTCTCCCCCAGTAGGACGCTACTGTAAGGCAAGGGAGCCCACGGAAACTAGCTTACAAACCATCTGTCGGGAACTACCCCGCCACCACTCCCAGGTGGGCTGACACTAGAATGTGTCGTTGGGCTATGACTAGTGGAGGCTCACTAGACACAATGACTCTAAAACACTAGTGTTGAAGTACAGACAGGCTACGCATGCACTATCACATGTACTACGAAGCACCAGACATGAGGTAGCATACCAAACTGCCACCAAACTCAGGACAGACAACTAGACCTGCTAACACAACGATCCTTGAGTTACAAGACTCGGGGTCAACTTCATCGCACCTAGCGGTAATAAGCCGCCAATCGGTCTAATCCTAAGCCAAATCACAAGAAAACACCGATAAAGGAAACGACGTAGGATCACCTGATCCATGCCTCCGCATAACACAAGCCACGGAGACTTGAGGAATCATGAAGACCCTCAAAACAAATGCAAATAGAGGTCAGACAGCACCTCAAGGCGTCCAAAACCATGTCTCGATCCATATCGGAACACCGAGACAACTACAAAGTCATATGTCAACCATTTGGTCACACCGGGTTGACCTGACACCACTCATAACTCTGAAACATTACGGAACACCACGGAATACAATGGCACTCCCCAGCCACCTCACAACATGGTCATCGCCCTCATAGGACATCCAAGATATCCACGGGACTACGGACAAACCACAAGATAAGGCCAAGACAATTGGAGGCCAAACATAAAGAAAATATGACAATGGGACTAAACGGTCACATGTCTGACTGCCAGGAAGACCAAGCGGTCTGCCCAAGGGCCACTAGCCAACCAACTACAAAAACACAGGGGCATGCAGTCTATCGCAAGACCGCCAGGGAGACAGTAGCGGTCGTCCATATGACCGCTAAAACCGGTCAACCCCGAACCGACATAAAATAGTCAAAACCCCTTAGCAGTCACTCATAGGATCACCAAGGACAAATAGCGGTCAAGGCTAGGACCGCTAGCCCAACCGACTTAACATTATTAAATCAACATAAAACAGTCGTTAGCGGTCGTCTCTCAGACCGCCAAGCCAGATTAGCGGTCTATCGCACGACCGCGAATCCGCACCGACATACTCCACTCCCCTTAGCGGTCTATCGTACAACCGCTGACAGGGATTAGCGATCATCCATTGAACCACTAGCCAGAAAAAATGATCTATCGCACGACCGCGAAGACCTGAACTGACCTACTGTTCGAAAAGCATAAACGGTCACCAAAGGACCACTAAATGCCTGAAAACGGTCTCTAGTAAGACCGCTAAATCGCTACGGTGGGTAAAACAGAGGATTGGCCGATCTCGACCGTTCCACTCCCCAATCGCTTTTAAACGAAGGGGAAACAACCCTAAGGACCATACAAGCCTTCCATAAACTAGAAGGGATCCAAACAACGCATAAAACATAAGAAACAGGTGATTCTACTGAATAGACCCTAATTGAGTCACATGGGTTCCCGGGCTTCTACCGGTCCCAAATGACAACCAATCGCAATAAAACCAGTAGAAATGGAATGCTGACATGCCAGGGATTTAAATAAGACTAATTAGGCTAGAAATTGTCACCGAGAAAGGCAAACACGTCTCACACCCCCCAAAGCATGCTTCACCCAAATCGAAGCCAAACCCGCTCGTTCTCACACCGTACAGCTCAAAATCACGGGGCAACGCAGAAGAACAGTAGGGCATCCATCTCCCTACCTCCACCGAAGTTCCCGCATGCCGAAGCGACTAAACCGCGTCGAAAACCATCTCACGAACCCGTCACATCGGCTTTGAATCCACGAACGGGATTGCGCCAACGCCACACCTCGATCATCACGCCAGCACGTTCCACATCGGCTCCACACCGTCGCCACCTCATCCCCGGACCTCCTCCATCTACAACCGGAGCAAAGAGGGCGAGAAGAGAGAGAACGGCGAGGGAGAGAGTGAGAGATCGTAAGGGTGAGAGAGGAGAGAGGGAGGGTTAAAAAGGAAAAGGAAATTAGGAATTTCCTAATTTTCATAAAATCTGATTTTCAGCCCGAAAATGCACTAATTCAGAAAAATATGAAAAAATCATCTAAACGATCCTCGGAAAGAATGCAACGCAACTGTACCGTCCTTGAATCGATGAATTCAATAATAAACTCACCACGGGGTTTCGTAACTAGTACGAGAGAAAAACCAATGCAGATCGTAAAACACAACTCAGGACCCACAAAAGTGATCCGAAACTCTCCGATAAAGATCCTAAAGACTCAGAGTCTTAAAGTCCTCCCCCCCTTACAAGAATTTCATCCTCGAAATTAAAGGAGCTTACAAGAAGAAGCAAGGAAGAACAAACCCAAACACTGGCTACGCTTTCTAAGCATCAGCCAACACCAACACCTAGAACACGGCAACACAAATCTCAAAAAACATAATTCAGAGGAACACTGCCAGACCACAATCACAGGTACACGCTCTGGATCTCAGGACAAATCGATCCATAGAACAAGCATGGCACCCAAGTGAACACAAGTCCGACACCTCCGAAACAAGGTAACGTCGCTTCCGTCTCGCCGGGAAAGGAGACATGACTCATGCCACGAAAGCAATTATCAGGAAAACACTCGGCAAACATAATAAGCATCAGCTTAAACAAGGAAACATAGTCCTCAGCTGACAGCTCGAAAACATCGACTTTCATGCCAAGAACAACAAATATGGCACGTAGAACGCTAACGACAACATTGGACCACAAGCACAATCAAGTCAGTCCTCACTCAGACATAACATCTGATTCGAGTCGCATGCCAACTCTCTCACGACAGAAGAGTACAGTAAAACCAACTGACAAGACCTCGATCCACACCATGCCAAATTAGACTCACATGGAACTTCTCCCAAGCTGAGCTAAGCACAAACACCGACAAACGACAACAACCACAACAGCACCTGCAGAATCCCGGCTCCGTTCTCAACACAGAACCACGGAACACAACTGCAAGTTGGGTCATATCAAGGCACAATTACAGCTGACCACACGGCTAACATGCACAAGCCATGCTACTGAATAGCTCACCAATCAAGGACCCACAATAATGGTTATAATAATCTCAGAGAACGCATCTCGAGGACCACGATCACATCTCGAGAGCACAACATCCAAGAAAAGATGACAGAGGAAGGAAAGGGTACTCAACCAGCAAATATGCTGACAGATTCCTCTAATCCTCACAACATGCCAGTGCCAACAACCATAAAACCTCCAGCAATGGCACGGCAACCAACAACATCAAGGCACACTTAGCCAAGACGACAAACATGCCGAGGAAACAACTTCTCAACCGATTAGAATCTGCCAACTTCACGATCCTGAACCGTGGGTTATCAGCCCACACGCTTCCACTGCGCGCTCAACATATGCACATAGGCATCAAGGACAATTCGGCATCCGCATCTCAATACACACCCGGCGCCATCGCAACATACGAAATTGCAACGTACTAAGCCTCGAGTACTGATCCTGCTAACAGCTGATCACAAGTCGCCAAAGTGCAAACCATGTAGAGCACCAGCTTCATCACAAAGCACAAAGAACACCTGTCTCAGCTTATCCTTACGTCCTGAAACAATTACTGAACCTTCCCAACACAACAACCGCCAGACACGGCACATCGGACACGGTGCACAACGGCCCCCAAACATAAAATTTGGGTCCAAAGCCAAGCAACCGTCGAACAAAGGCCAATAAGGTTCATAATTAACACAGTCCACTGCTTAAGCAGACACAGGACAAAGGCTTCACCAAGACAGCACTTTCAAGGCTAATTTCGAAAAGACGCCACCAAACAAGAGGAGAAGAATCAAGCTCGATCAACAATAGCTCACCAGGAAGGAAAATCCTAGGTTCACCCAAGCATTCTTCCAAACATGGCATCTAGTCGAACACCACGACACAAGCTTAACACCTCAGGGGCTGCACAAATCTCAGACGAGGACGACCAAAGCAACATAAGGATGTGCATGGCCATCACACCTGTTGGGTCCCGTAGTGCAGGAACACGGATCTAGAGGGGGGGTTGAATAGATCCTTCTACTAAAAACTATGTCCAATTAAAAACTCAACTAGCACATAGCGGAATATATAAGATTGAGTAATTTAATCTAAACAGGTTTAAACTAGATTCACTCAATCTCACTGAGCTCACACGATTGCACAAACAGATAGGATAGAGAACACACAATCACAATAATCAAACCACAAGACATGAGACTTTTTAAGGTGGTTCGGGACAACGACGGGCTCCCTACGTCCACCCCTCACCAAATCAGTGAGGCTTCACTACACGCTACAAAATGTAGCAACACGGGGATGAACCCCAACACACACACGCTGCGTTCGCAGCAAACCACACACACGAGGCCTTGCCTCAACCTGCTACCACAGCAGCACACACACACACACACTGGGGAACACACCCCGAGCAAATTCCTCACACGGAGTCACAACTCCGTCCACACACACACGTAGGACAATGCCTACTCAACCATACGGGAGAAAACTCCCAACAACAATACACACACGGATATACTCCGCACAATCAGCACACATATAACAACACACACACTCGGAGATCCCCTTCTCCGAACACCCACACAAGGTATTATCTCAAATGTATATGAATCAAAACATATATATGCTATGACCCTCCAAACAAATTATAGAGATGAAAACTAGACAGATGCATCAAGTATAAGGCTCCCCCTTCTTCAACAAAATCTGATTCTCCTTGGCTATTTGACGGATGATTATAATCTTGACATCATCTTCTTCCTCTCCTCGAGTCGATCCTTTTTTCCTTCAAATCCTAGCTCCAATCAAACCTTCATACATCACAAAAGGATTAGCTTCATAAACCCTTCTCCTCTCAATCTTGTGGCCACACTCTTCCTTCTTCTTCTGCAAGAGAAAGGAAAGCATTAGTTCATCTTGTTGCTTAGGATGAAAACCATAGCACTAATAAGAAAGCAATAACTAGATGAACAAAAGAGCATTCATATATATGTTGCATCTCTTAGATAATCCATTCACAACCTTGAACAATCTCAAACAAAAGATACAGAAGTGAAAGATCAAGATAACTCCCTCATGAAATGCTTCTGCAGGATGAAGAACGTACTTGAAGCAAGTATGAAGTTTTGCAGCATGAACGGAGGTTGGATCTTGTATTCAGATGCAGCTTTCAGTTGTATATGATCTTGGTCTTTGATTCAAGCTTCTTCCTTTCGATTTCAGCTTCAGAGCAAGGTGGAAGAGGGCTTGGGAGCTACAACTCCGAACCTGCACACACAAGGGTTAGCAACCATACCCAAAAATCGGATCTCACCTCTCTCCTTAGGGTTTGTGACCCAAAGAGAAGTATATAAGTGTTTGGGATGGTCAAGAGACAGCCCTTGGACAAGATCCACAAGTTATGGAGTGATTTGTGGAAGTTGGACTCGGATTGGAAGACTTTTGGAGCAAGAAAACAGTGGTCAAAAACGGCGGCTGGAGGTCGGAACTGAAGGGGTCGACCCTTGGGGTCAACCCTCAGGCATACAGAAGCCAAACAGAACGGATTTTGTGTTCTGTTTTACATGGGTCGACCCCAGGGTCGACCCGGGTTTCCAGAATTCGAGGGGTCAACCCCAGGGGTCGACCCTTGGGTTTCAGAACCCAAATAGAACAACACTTTGGTTCTGGTTTACAGGGGTCAACCCCAGGGGTCGACCCTTGGGTTTCCAGAACCCAAACAGAACAACACTTTGGTTCTGGTTTACAGGGGTCGACCCTTTCAGGAAGCTTCACAAAAAATGGTTCTGTTTTGATTCTGTTTGAACAGAACCTGAGAGGGTCGACCCCATGGGTCGACCCATTCTTGTTTGGGCCTGAAAAATCACTAAAAACACCATCAAATCAATGGGAAACAATTGATTAAATATTACCATAATTCCATGAAGATCCACCATTATTTTTCATCTTGAAAAACATGCTAAAGCAAGATGTTAGATCAAGATCAATATATATGGGTCATACATTAACATATGAAGTTCGTTTTGAGGCCGAGACCCAAATGACATGAAGTATGAACATGAAAGCACTTGAGAACCCAATTTTCCAACTCAAGATTATAAGAATATCACCATAGATTCTAATATAAATTCTTACCATTGCATGATGAACAACTTGGGAATCAAGGCACGCAAACCATTATTGAGTCATATTCCATTTGTTCAATCTCCAAGCTCATCAACCCACACATCACAAAGCAATCTCACCAAGTGTAGAGACAATGTATATGCAATGTTTGTGCTAACCTCAAAGCACGTATGAGCCTTATAGAATCACAATACACTCACATGATGATATCCCAATAGAAACAGTTTATGATCATTTCCTCAACCATTTCAACCTCCATACACATGACGACATGAACAACCATTCTGCACACGGCCAAGCAACAAAGGCATTTTGTAATCATCAAAATCACATGCACAACAACACCAACGAGAAAATCACCAGCCACCTGAACAAATTACAGAAACATCTCAAACACCGCACTATAGATTCACGCCTGTCGACGAAATCTGCCAAGTATAGCATAACCGAGACAAACACCATAACAAAAGAAAAGCACTTTGTCACATCCTGACGAGAGCGAAACCATCTCGCACAGTGCCAACACAGCACACACAAGACCATAAACGGAAACAAGACGACAAATAATCACAAAATCGTTGCTAACGCTAATGTCGACAGCTGGCTGTACTGGACTTTAAGGACTCTGAATACTGCGATATCTCGAATTCCCATGTACCTTACACAAAATAGAGCTCTGATACCAACTGTGATGACCCAGGCTCCGGATACCAGGTAAACCCGATAACACTTGGATCCTGCGAGGCCTCCTAAGAGCGGTAAAGCTCTGAAGGATAAAAGGAGTGTGTGTGGTACATTGAAGTCCTAGATAAAGCAGTAAGCAATTAATATTTCATTGATCAGGTTTGCTAAAGTAATAGAAATAAAATTACTTTTTCAATTAACAATTTAAATTAACAGAGTCCAGTCCAAAAAAAGAAAAGTACAGTCTAACAGAAAGGAAAACGTACACTGAAGTCGGGGGAAACCCGACGTAGAGAACGCTGGCAACGCTAGCAACAACGAACTGACACACCGCACCATGAACCACGAGGAAGAGGAGGACCACACCTGAAAAGCAGGGGTTAGCCTAGTGTCACTGGCTCAATAGGGGTCACGCAGATCCCCACTGAAAACAACGCAGTAACACGCTAAACTGTAAAGCATGAAAGAGCAGAAGTAGTAGCAGTACTAACTACAACAGTAAAGCTGTAAAAAGTAGGAGTAAGCAAGAGTAAGAACAACTAAAGAAGAAGTAAAGTCGTACTAACCCGAAACACAACCGCCGACCAAACCACGGCTACCTAAGCTACTCCAAATGGCAACAGAAAGGCGAACCCTAATCTCACAAAGTCAGGCGTTCCCTATCCATTGACAAAGTACAAGCTCCAAAGCTAAAGCCCATCAAACAGGCAAAAGCCTGTAAAAGGCCTACACAGTCAAAGGCACGAACATACACAACTAGATTATCGTGTACATTACACAAGACTGGACGGCAGGTGAAGTTAAGAACGGACCACCGGACGAGTCACGTCAAACATGACGAGAACCAGTCACGAAGCACAAGTCACACGATGATAAGCATGAGAGTCATGCGTCATGTGACAGCAGTACCTCCTCACTAGAAGAACAGCCAGATGGGTCCACTAACGTCTTACACTGTGCCACAAGTATCTGCACAAGCCTGGATCACGGCCAGCGTGACACGTAACATAATCAAGTACAAGGAACAACAGTAACGAGTGACTAGTCAGGGTCACGCCTGTTGGCGCTCGTCCGACCACCCCTGACCACGTATGCACACACAAACCTAATGCCTTGAGCCAAGCCTCTTGCTAGCTTTCTCCCCTAGTATGACGCTACTGTAAGACAAGGGAGCCCACGGAAACTATCTTACAAACCGTCTGTCGAGAACTGCCCCGCCACCACACCCAGGTGGGCCGACACTAGAATGTGTCGTTGGGCTACGACTAGTGGAGGCTCACTAGACACAACGACTCTAAAACACTAGTGCTGAAGTACAGACAGGCTACGCATGCACTGTCACACGTACTACGAAGCACCAGACACGAGGTAGCATACCAGACTCAAGATAGACAACTAGACCTGCTAACACAACGATCCTTGAGTCACAAGACTCGGGGTCAAGATCATCGCACCTAGCGGTAATAAGTCGCCAATCGGTCTAATCCTAAGCCAAATCACGAGAAAACACCGATAAAGGAAACGACATAGGGTCACCTGATCCATGCCTCCACATAACACAAGCCACGGAGACCTGAGGAATCACGAAGACCCTCAAAACACATGGACATGCAAACTGAGGCAAGATAGCACCTCAAGACGTCCAAAACTATGTCTCGATCCATACCGGACCACCGAGACAACTACAAAGTCATATGTCAACCACTGGGTCACACTGGGTTCACCTAACACCACTCATAACTCTAAAACATTACGAAACACCACGGAATACAATGGCACTCCCCGGCCACCTCACAACATGGTCATCGCCCTCATAGGACATCTAAGATATCCACGGGACTATGGGCAAACCACAAGGTAAGGCCAAGACAATTGGAGGCCAAAAATAAAGAAAATAGGACAATGGGACTAAACGGTCACATGTCTGACCGCCAGGAAGACCAACCGGTCAGCTCAAGGGCCGCTATCCAACCAACTACAAAAACATAGGGGCATGCGATCTATCGCAAGACCGCCAGGGAGACGGTAGCGGTCGTCTATATGACCGCTAAAATCGGTCAACCCCGAACCGACATAAAACAGTCAAACCCCTTAACAGTCACTCATAGGATCGTCAAGGACAAATAGCGGTCAAGGCTAGGACCGCTAGCCCAACCGACTTAACATTATTAAATCGACATAAAATAGCCGTTAGCGGTCGTCTCTCAGACCGCCACGCCAGATTAGAGATCTATCACACGACCGCGAATCTGAATCGACATACTCCACTCCCCTTAGCGGTCTATCGTACGACCGCTGATAGGGATTAGCGGTCATCCATTGAACCGCTAGCCAGAAGAAACGGTCTATCGCACGAACGCGATGACTTGAACCGACCTACTATTCGAAAAGCATAAACGGTCACCAAAGGACCGCTAAATGCCTGAAAACGGTCTCTGGTAAGATCGCTAAATCGCTACGGCGGGTATAACAGAGGATTGGCCGATCTCGGCCGTTCCACGCCCCAATCACTTCTAAATGAAGGGGAAACAACCCTAAGGACCATACAAGCCTTCCACAAACTAGAAGGGATCCAAACAACGCATAAAACATAAGAAACGGACGATTCTACCAAATCGACCCTAATTGAGTCACATGGGTTCCCGGGCTTCTACCGATCCCAAATAACAACCAATCGTAATAAAACCAGCGGAAATGGAATGCTGACATGCCAGGGATTGAAATAAAATTAATTAGGCCAGAAACCATCGTAAAGAATGGCGAACACGTCTCACACCCCCGAAAGCATGCTTCACCCAAACCGAAGCCAAACCCGCTTGTTCTCGCACCGTACAGCTTGAAATCACGAGGGAACACAGAAGAAGAGTAGGGCGTCCATCTCCCTACCGCCACCAAAGTTCCCGCGTGCCGAAGCGACTAAACCATGCCGAAAACCATCTCACAAACCCGTCACGTCAGCTTTGAATCCACAAACGGGATCGCGCCAACGTCACGCCTCGATCATCACGCCAGCACGTTCCACAGCAGCTCCACGTCGTCGCCACCTCATCCCCGGACCTCCTCTGTCTACAGCCGGAGTAAAGAGGGCGAGAAGAGAGAGAACGACGAGGGAGAGAGTGAGAGATCGTGAGGGTGAGAGAGGAGAGAGAGAGAGGGTTAAAAAGGAAAAGGAAATTAGGAATTTTCTAATTTTCACAAAATCTGATTTTCAGCCCAAAATGCACTAATTTAGAAAAATACGGAAAAATAGTCTAAATGATCCTCGGAAAGAATGCAACGCAACTGTAGTGTCCTCGAGTCGATGAATTCAATAATAAACTCACAACGGGGTTCCATAACTAGTACGAGAGTAAAACGCACGCGGATCGTAAAACATAACTCAGGACCCACAAAAGTGATCCAAAACTCTCCGAAAAAGATCTGAAAGACTCAGGGTCTTACATTAAGTCCTAACGAATGTCCATGTATAGGTTCGCTGAGGAGCAGAAGACGTCGGGCAAAAGGCCTATGTAGACAGGAGGGAGGCGAGACAAGGAAAAGGTGGCACGCCAAGGACCAGTATTGAGGGACGGACCGGGGGTTCCATTTTGTGTCCATTGTGGGCGCAACCATCCGGGACAAGAATGCTGGAAGGCAAAAGGCAAGTGCTATGAATGCGGCGAGGCCAGACACATTGCGAGGAACTGCCCCAAGAAGGCCCAGCAAAAGCCAATTCCCCAGCAGGAGAAGATTCAGTACAGAGGGCGAGTATATGCACTGATGCTAGAAGAGGCAGACAATACTCCTACCATGGCTGAAGGTACGCTCCTTGTGGATAATGTTTATGCAAAGGTCTTGTTTGACCTGGGGGCTACACACACATTCATATCCACTAGTTTTGCTAATCAACTGAAGAACAGACCCTAGGCCACATTCTTCGGGGAAATGTTAGTTAGTACCCCGACTAGGAAACAAGTCCACACCAAGTTTGTGATCCCTACTATAGAAGTCAACATCAATGGGAGGATATTGCTAGGGGAAGCATACGTCCTAGATATGAACAACTTTTACCTCATTCTGGGAATGGATTGGTTAGACAGACACTGTGCTCTCTTAGACTACCGTCGGAAGAGAGTAATCTTTCAGAAGCTGGGAAAGGAGACATTCTTCTTCCAATGCCCGAAGAGCAAGTCGGGGAGAATGATGGTGTTAGCCATCAAGACTTCCAAGCTGATTAGCAAGGGGTGTGACTATTTCTTGGCTAGTGTGGTGCTTGAAGAAGGCGCTATCAAGATTTTTGAGGACTTGGACATAGTCCAAGAATTTCCTGATGTATTCCCCAAAGATCTACTGGGGCTACCACCAGCTCGAGAGGCGGATTTCTCTATTGAGCTAGTGCCGGGCACCGCACCTATCTCTATTCCACCGTACAGGATGGCTCCGGCAGAACTTGCCAAACAAAGGCTTCATCAGGCCCAGCATGTCTCCGTGGGGAGCACCAGTCGTATTCGTGCGGAAGAAGGATGGAACCATGCGGCTGTGCAAGCTTAACCAGGCCACCATAAAGAACAAGTACCCTCTACCGAGGATTGAAGAGTTATTTGACCAATTATCATCTGCCAAGGTCTTCTCCAAGATTGATTTGAGAACAGGTTATCACCAAATCAGAATCATGCCCGAAGATGTGTCGAAGACGGCCTTCAGGACTCGGTATGGTCACTACGACTTCTTAGTAGTACCATTCGGGTTGACCAATGCACCGGCTGTATTCATGGAACAGATGAATCAGATCTTTCACCCTTATCTAGATCAATTTGTCGTGGTCTTTATAAATGACATCCTGATATATTCTGCCAGTTAGTAGGAACATCGGCAGCACTTGAGAGTGGTTCTGCAGACCCTCAGGGAGAACAAATTCTTCGCCAAATTCAGCAAGTGTGAATTTTGGCTAGACCGGGTTATGTTTCTCGGACATGTTATATCTAGGAACAGCATATCGGTGGACCCTATCAAGGTAGAAGCAGTGTAAAAGTGGGAAACATCGAAGATAGTCATGGAGATTAGAAGCTTCCTTGGTCTGGCTGGATACTACCGCCGATTCATCGAAGGTTTCTCCACCATTGCAGCCCCGATGACCAAGTTGACCAAAAAAGGAGTGAAATTTATTTGGTCTGAGGAGTGTGAAGATAGTTTTCAGATGCTCAAGGAAAAGTTGACTTCGGCCCCAGTGTTGGCGCTCCCTCAAGGGCATGATGGCTTCACTATTTATACAGATGCCTCTAGGATCGGCCTCAATTGTGTACTAATGCAAAATGGTCGAGTGATCGCCTATGCCTCGAGACAGTTAAAGGACCATGAGAAGAACTACTCCACTCATGACCTGGAAATGGTAGCAGTGGTCCACGCTTTGCGCATCTAGAGACACTATTTATATGGGGTTCAGTTTGAAGTTTTCACCAACCATCAAAGCCTCAAGTACATATTCACTCAAAAGAAACTCAATTTTGAGGCAAAGAAGATGGGTCGAGCTATTGAAAGACTATGACTTCGCCTTGCAGTACCATCCAGGCAAGGCGAATATGGTGGCATATGCTCTAAGCCGTAAATTGATGGCGTTGAGTTTGCATCGAGAGTGGGATATGATGAAGGGTGTGATCGAATCACGACCCAAGAAAAGGAAGTAATTCGGCCTCTTGGCTGGGTTGTCGGATAGACCTGCATACTTAGATAGAATTGCTGAGGCACAAAAGTAGGACATGACATTGCAGAAGCAACTGAATAATGAGAACTTCCAAGTGGGGATTGATGGACTGATCATATTTCGAGGAAGGATTTGTGTACAAGATGATGTGGAGTTAAAGACGGACTTGATGCGGGAGACTCATAGGTCGAAATTTTTCATTCACCCGGGAAGCACTACGATGTTTCAAGATATGAAGAGGATGTATTGGTGGCCAAGAATGAAGCAAGACATAGCAGAGTTCGTGTCCAAATGTCTCACTTGTCAGTAAGTGAAGATTGAACATCAAAGACCTGGCGGTCCTCTCCAGACCATTGGGATGGCACAATGAAATGGGAACAAATCACCATGGATTTTGTAACTGGTCTACCCATGACAAGAAGGAAGCATGATACCATCTAGGTAATTGTGGACAGATTCACAAAGACTGTACACTTTATACCCATCAACAAACAGACTCCCATCGAATCCTTAGCGAAGCTGTTCATCGCCGAAATCATTCGGTTACATGGTGCACCCTTATCTATCATCTCTGATCGGGACCCTCGATTCACTGCGAGGTTCTGGAAGGCTATGGGGACAAAGTTGCGGCTCAGCTCGGCATTTCATCCTCAGATCGATGGGCAATCCGAGCGTACTATCCAATCTCTAAAAGATATGCTGAGGGCATGCAGTATTGAATGGAGGGGGAACTGGGACGATCATTTACCCCTGATAGAATTTGCATACAACAATAGTTACAATTCTACCATCGAAATGGCACCTTATGATGTGCTCTATGGGCGACCATGTAGGTCACCAGTGTGTTGGTATGAAGCTGGTGAGAAGCAACTTTTCTGGCCTCATTTGGTATAGGACTGCTCAGAGAAGATATCTGTGATCTGGCAGTGACTCCTCACAGCCTAGAGCCATCAGAAAAGTTATGCAGACTAGCGGCGGAGAGAGTTGACATTTACAGAAGGGGACCATGTGTTCTTAAAGGTGTCTCCTACCAAGGGAGTCATGCGATTTGGAAATAGGGGCAAGCTCAGCCCCAGATATATCAGGCCTTTTAAGATTTTGCAAAGAGTCGGCAATGTGGCTTATCGACTTGCACTTCCGCCTGCTCTGTCGCATTTACATCGATCTTTCACGTCTCCATGCTCAGGAAGTATGTCCCGGATGCCTCACATGTTATAGAATATGAGCCCTTGGAGGTTCAAGCAGACTTGTCTTATGTGGAGCAGCCCAGCGAGATCGTAGATTGGAAGGAACAGGTATTGAGAAATAAAATCATCCGGCTAGTGAAGGTACTAGGGAGGAATTCTCATTCCGAGGAAGCAACTTGGGAGTCGGAGGACAAGATGCACCGGGAATACCCTCAACTATTCGGTGAGTAAAAGTTTCCTTTTTTTAAGAATTTTTTCAAGTCAATTTCGAGGACGAAATTATTTTAAGGGGGAGAGGATGTTATGACCGCCAATTGGGCACTAGCCCAATTGGGTATAATTCGGGCCCATGAACTCAACGTGTTAGAAATCTAGATAGATTATTAAAGGACCCTCAAGAAATTCGTAACTTAATGTAGGGAGGTCAGAATTAGGTGAAACTAAGGCCATAATTTCTAATGAGTTGTTAGCTACAACTTCTCTGTTGAGGTCGAGGCCAAATAATGCCTTGATACTAGAGTTATACCCGAATTACCTTGGGCTACTGAACGGTCTTGACTGGAACAGGGAAAATAAACATTAATCTTTGAAAAATCATAACTCGGGCTAAGAATGATGAAATTTGATGAAACCATGACCGAAAGTTAGATCAATAAGTCCTCTAAATTTCATACGAAGACACCCTAACCTAATTCCCAACAGAAGAACGCGCCCACTCGCATCTATGACCGGGTAGACAAAGGGTCACCCCTGTTCAAACCCGAAGAGGTGCTTAACATTAACCCTCCTTAAACCAGCGACCTTGGGAGCAGGATGAAGCCATATAGATCATGGGTAGAACCATGGGAGGCTTGAAAACTATAGGAGGAGGTGGGTTTCAAGGTAAGCCTTTAGCAACACCTATTTTTAATTTTCTACCATCTACGGTTCCTCTTGCATAAGAAAGAGAGGTAAGGGACCTTGGCCCTGCGCAAGAGGGCGGGCCTACAGTTCCTAGGATGACCGGCGAAGTCTTGGGAGGATCTGGGGTGTGGATCTCATCTTCGGATCGAAAGGTGAAGCTTAGGTGAATCTAGAGTGTGGATATCATCCCCGGATCGTCGGTTTAACATTTCAAGGTAGGCACCTAACCTTAAATTTTAGGGGTCAACAACGCATTAGAATGATTTCATAATATTTTCTACACTTTAAAGAGGGACTAAGGATAGGTGGGATAGACCACCATGTTCATTTTTCGGCTTTTTATCAGGTCACGGGCTTTCGTGAGTTCCCTCTGAGTCTCTATTGAAGGGCAATCCCTAGGAAGGTTAGAGCAGCCCCTAGTCAGGTCGGTGCACATATGGTGCAGCCCCAGTCAGGTCAGAGCACATGTGTTGGAACCCCTAGTCAGGTCGGTGCACATATGGTGCAGCCTCAGTCAGGTCATAGCACATGAGTGGGAACCCCTAGTCAGGTCGGTGCACATATGGTGCAGCCCCAGTAAGGTCAGAGCACATGTGTTGGAACCCCCAGTCAGGTCAGTGCATATGAAGAACAAGTCAGTGCACATGTGTTGAAGTCTTAAGACTAGTCTGAGCACTGTTGTGCCCCTGTGGTTTTGATGTCAGCAAGCACTATGAGTATGAATGATCTATCATCACACATTGCATCTGTGCATTATCTGCCATATGCATACACTGCATCAGTGCATTCATCAGTCGATTCAATTCGATGCGTGCTCATTATGCATAAGTCGATGCGTGTTCATTATGCATACATAGTCAGTGCAGGGTTAATTGTCTAGGCTTGTACATTTCATAAATATGTTTCATGGTGGTAATAAGTTAGTGAATGCCTAGACTCATGCATGTTCAAGGAATAAAGTCTGTACAGAGTTTGCCTAGACTGCATCAACTCAAGTCTGTACATTCTTTGGTGGCTGTCTGTACAACTTCCATTGTCTCATTCGACCAAGTCAGTTCAGCTAGTGGTCTATGCATTGATTTGTCTCACACATACACAAAGTCTGCACACTCTCTGTTAGCATGTCTTCTTAGCGCAATACTGTTTCATCAAGTCTGTACAACATTTGTTGATACACGCGACTAACTATACGCATTTGTGCAACTTTCACTGCAATGTCTATACACTCTTTGACGGTAGGTCTATGCATCACTTGTTCATTGCACGCAAAGTATATACATCCATTTGCTGATAACTGAACAAGTCTATACATCTGTTAGCTCAGCTCATGGCTTAGTCAATGCAATTGTGCATGTGTACATACCATTGCTGGTATGAGTGTTTAAGTCCATACATCATTTCATCAGAGTCTGTACATTGGTGTCACATGCATGCAAAGTCTGTATATTGGTGTCGCACGCACACTAAGTCCATACACTCACACACATAGGTTGTACATCATGCATTCATGCTTAAACTCTAGGCATAGTAAGTCTACACATTGCTTGTACATTGCATGCAGAGTCTGCACACTCGTTGCTAGCAAGTCTATACATTCATGAGCATAGTAAGTTCATTCGGTTGTTTCAATTTATATGCAAAGTGTGTACATTCTTTGACAGCATGCCTGAACACTCATCTTCGTTGTGCATACTTTGATAGATGCAAAGTCTATACACTCTTTACCATGCATTCAAAAGTCTATACATTCCATTGCTGGTACGAGTGGTTAAGTTCATGCATCATCACTTCAACGAGTCTGTACATTGGTGTCGCATGCACACCAAGTCCATACAGTCCCAGATGGCATGATTGTGCATTCATTATCAATGTGCATACTTTACTATATGCATACTGCATTACATGTTATAAAGTCTGTACATGCTTTGTTCAAAACACAAACTTACCCAGTGCATCCTCATCTGACCTGATAGAATATCTGCTCGAGGAAATTGAGAAGGGCACGTGATCCAAGAAGCCAGGATCGTGACACGTGTAGTGCAGCAGGCTGAAAAGCTGCCACGTGGTCAAGGCGCTTGGGCGGGAATCGTGGAGAGCACACGTCCTATCAGTTCACTACTCTATAAATAAGAAACTTCTTCCAGAGGAGCATGGCGATCGTGGATATTTTTTTAGAGGAGCAGAAGAAAAGAGAGCCTGCCCGATCCAGAGAGAAGAGAAAAAGAAAGAGAGAGTAGCAGAAGAGAAAAGAAGAAGTGAAAGAAAGAGAGCTCATGAGATCGAGAGAGGTCGAGAGAGAGAGAATGAAGAAAGAGCTTGAGGAGAAGAAGATAGAAGCTTTTCCTGAAGATTAGTCCCACTGGACCTTGGATCAAATCCAGGCCAGTCAGCTCTCTAAGAGCCACATTTGTGCTATCATCGTATACAGCTTTCTGTCGCTGTGATTTCCAGTTTCTTGTTTTTCTTTTGAACTTTCTTTCAAGCTGTTAGTCAGCAGAGCTAAGCTGTATTGCTCAGCGGTGCAGAGGAGGATTCCTCTGGTCAGCAAGCTGTGTTGCTCAGCGGGCGAGGTAGATACCTCGGATAGCAAGCTGTGAGGCTCAGGGGTTGTAGGCAAGCTGTGAGGCCCAGCAGTTTAAGCTGTGTATCAGCGGAATCCACACTCGGGTTTGAGTGTGGGGTGGACGTAGGTCTAGAGGACCGAACCACCTAAAAATCGTTCGTGCTGTGGTTTGAATGCTAATTGTTTTGCTTCGCTAGATGAATGCTAGGCTCGATCTGTCTTTCTATGTCCAGTGAGCCAATTGATTGCACATTTCTTGTTTGATTGAACACATCACTGTATTTCAATTTCGGTAGAACTGAATAGGTTTTTAATTTCATATCCCTGAGTGTTCTAAGTTTTTATTCGAACACTATTTTTAAAGGGGAGATTCATTCACCCCCCTCTGAATCCATCGCACCGATCACAACAATTGGTATCAGAGAACGTGTCTGCACAGAGGGTCCAGCGACCTGCAGGTTCGATCCGTAATTGGCTTCGGTGCGATCTGAGTTGATCCTTTTGCTTGCATTGTCTTAATCTCTTCTTTATTTAGAATTCTGATCTTGTTTGAGCATGGAATTCATGATCGATCTCCCGAGGTTCGAGGGTCTGGGCTTTTACAAGTGGCTTAATCAATTTAGAGATTACGTGATGCAGGTTAATCCAGATCTATGAATAATCATTGCACACAGCCCTTATGAAGTTCCAAAGGATGAATCCTTATGGAAAACTTCAGATCAGCTCAAATTCTCTAAAAATTAAAAGGCCCTAGACCTTGTGAAAGGGGTGATAAGATCTAATGTGCTTACATGTATCTCTGAGTGCAGAAGCGCAAAGGAAGTGATAGACAAACTGACTAACGACTATGGTGGAAAAGGAACTCATTGCTTTATGACAAGAGATCACATCAGTGATCGATCAGATGAGTCTCCATCTCAGGTAACTTCTAACTCAGAACAATCAGCTCCTGATGAATTGATTGAAATGTATGAAAACTTATTAGAAGAATACAAATCTCTCAAGACTGAAAAGAGAAAAATGAAAAGGGAGATGTTGTACGAAATAAGAGAACTGAAATGTGAAAATACAAATATGAAAGATAGTCTGAAAAGTAATGAAAATTCATGCAATGAGTATGTTTCTGCGAAAAAATTGAATAACAGTCTTCAATCCGAACTGAAAATGCAGGAACAACAAATTGACTCTCTGAAAGAAAAATTAGAAGAATTGAAGTATAGAAATTCTGAGCTAGATATGTCAAAACAAAAATTGAATGAGGATTTGAAAACTGTGCATCAAAATAATTTGATTGCTGAAAATAAAATGTTGAAAGATCAAAACAAAAAACTGATGGTTTTGAATATTGTGCTTTCTGAAAGACTAATGAACTTTGAAAAAGGTAAATCAATTTTGCATGACGAAGAAGCGAATGATAATCATAAGATGATACAAGAAAATGAAACTCTAGAAAGGCTGAATGATGGTTTGCATAACCAAATAATCTCATGTGAAGATGACATTGTGATATTGCAAATTGTGATAGATGATCTAAAAGCTTCTTTGTCAAAATTCGTCAAAGGAAAAGATAATTTGAATAAGCTGCTTGGTTCTAAAGTAAATTTTCCGAAACAAGGGATTGGATTTGTGCCTATAAACGACAATGATAAGAGGAAATCAACTGTTTTTATGAAAAGCTCAGAACATGACAAGTCATCTAGTTCTTCTATTTTTCAATTCACTACTAAGAAGGCTGAAAATTCATATAAGGATCATAAAAAGATTCAAAAACAAAAGAAAAGTGTTGATCTGAATAAGTCCAAATCTGTCATTGATTCACATGTGCATGTTGCTAACTGCTCGCATACACATTCACACTCTCATGCGAATGTCAACTTTGTCAAACAAATGAATGTAAACAAAAAGGTGGTAACATGTCACTATTGTGAGAAGCTTGGACATATTTTGGATGACTGTTTAATAATGAAAAATCATGATAGAAATGCTGTTAGGATGCACCCTATAAATCATCACTCTAGGAAATCTCCTACCATTCAGAAAAGGAAAACTCAATGTTATTGTTGTGGCAAATTCGGCCACATTGCTGCTCTCTGCTGGCACAGTCAAGGGAAGAAGTTCAAGTCTAAATTTGTTACATTCCATGTGACAAGAAATGTTTCTAGTTACACTAAGTTTCATGTGAACTATGCCTCTGGCAGAACCTACTATGGTTCTAAAAGCAAGGATATTGAATGCTCCCATTGTGGGAAAGCTGGCCATTCAGTCAAAGACTGTTGGCATGTCAAGAAAAGGAATGTCTCTGATGTAAATAGAAAGAAAAATCTTTATGATAATAGAAATACCAATCATGTTCAGTTATATCCAGTTCATGCTCATGATTACTCATATAAAAAGAACATGAAATTTGGTGAGTCTTGTCATTACTGTGGACAGTCTGGTCATGTCATGTCTAACTGTCGGTTAATGAACTCTGATAATTATAATGCTAGAAAATGGTGGAGAGCACCCTTCAAAGGGGCCAATATCATTTCAGGACCCAAGGCTGCTTGGGTTCCTGCGAGATCAAGATAACCTAGCTGTTGCAGGTGTGTCTTGGAAAGGAATAAAGGGGTAATAAACCAGGGCACCTGAAATGACCCCATTTTTTGAGCTTTCCAGGTAAACTCATTGTATTCTCTGTCTTTACTTTCATTGCTTAATTTGTCAAGTTAAATTGATTGATTGCATTGCATGTTAAATTTGGTTCAGCACTACATGCATAGCATATCTCTTGCATAACATGCTAGTTCATCTACGTGTCTTCTAACTGATCTTCTCTGAAAATCTGAATTGATCATCAAGATGATTGTAGCGTGACTCAATTGAAATTGCATACTTGTTTCATGAGCATATTTCATGATTTTCCTCACACAATGTTTTGTATGTTTGTAGTACTTAAATGATATTTTCATAATGGACATAGTTAGGGGGGAGTAAGTCAAAGCATTGCTTGTGTATCATGCACACTTGTTAGGCTAATTCCCTGCATGGTCTTCATGTCATTCATGAGTGAGTAATGCATATGCGTACATATAATAAAGTCCATAGCACTTCATTTATTTTGATAAATCTAAAAAGAATTGACTCATTACATCTAGACAGGGGGAGCTTTCCTGATTCATCTCAAAACCTCTTAGACTCTCTATGTCTAGCTATCTGATCTACTTGCTACACTAAGGTGGCTCACCTAAATTCTCTGCTGTCACTATTGAAATAGCTGATCTATCTGAATTCCAGACTCAGCTACTGCTTGTTGATATACTCTTATTAATGCTCCTCTCTCTTGTTGCTGACTCTTCCACCAGCTTACACTCATCCTTCACATACTTCTTAGCTGGTGTGACTGATTTGTTTCTATTGTTGATTAGTTGGTTAGCTATATTTTTGATCTGATCTGAGGAACACAAGCTGCAGGCCATGCAATTCAGTCTGAGAATCATGTAGAAATTCTCATCATATAGGTTTAAGAATGACCACTAAATCAGACTGATATAAGGTTAATGTATTCTCAGATTTACTTTTAAATGACTTGAAATATCTGAATGATAAGTTTTAATAAATTTTAACCATATGTGTCATGAAAACCTTAGACTCACTCATATGAAATCTGAAAATTTGAAATCAAGGCTACTTTGGTTGAGATACATAGAGTGAGTATTGTCTTTAAACATTAACCTGAAAAATGTTGACTAAAAGGACACTAAATTCAGAGCAATGACTTGGTCGAATGAGACAATGGAAGTTGTACAGACAGCCACCAAAGAATGTACAGACTTGAGTTGATGCAGTCTAGGCAAACTCTGTACATACTTTATTCCTTGAACATGCATGAGTCTAGGCATTCACTAACTTATTTTGTTTTATCAGGTTCACCTCTGACAACTTATTCATCATGCTAACTCAGCTGTTGGAGATCTTGTGCCTTGCTTGCTGCTATTCTCGACTACCCTTGGCTACATTTACTTCATTTACATTATCAATTGATTGATTCCTGAGATGTACTCCTCTACACACTATTGGAATCTTCCATCCTTCTAATGTAACTACTTCTGGTTCTGTGGTTTTTCCACCTGCTTTATTCTGTTCATGCATATGTGAGGTGCCACAACCATTATTGCTTTGGATTTCTTGTGGTGGCAGATTTCAGATTGATTTATTGGATAACCAGAGTTCATTCCTGCACTTTAGGGGGGGTTCTGGGTCATCTGCATTTAAGGGGAGAATAGTCAAACATTCATGTTGATACGGGGAGTTCTTATTCAGTACTCATTGTGCATGGTTCTATGGGGGAGAATGGGTATCATAGTTCATACATGCCTTTCATTACACTCTCAAACTATTTCCTTTCTGCTAAAGTCAAAGGGGGAGATGTTTTATCAATCTTTTCACAACTGCTTAAATTTTCTCTCTTAAACTTTTCTCTTTTTGATGACGTCAAAGGGGGAGAATAGTTTGGATCTGTGTGTCTCATAGTGACTCATAGTGTTGCCATCATCAAAAAGAGAGAGATTGTTGTGCCCCTGTGGTTTTGATGTTAGCAAGCACTATGAGTATGAATGATCTATCATCACACATTGCATCAGTGCATTATCTGCCATATGCATACACTGCATCAGTGCATTCATCAGTCGATTCAATTCGATGCGTGCTCATTATGCATAAGTCGATGCGTGTTCATTATGCATACATAGTCAGTGCAGGGTTAATTGTCTAGACGTGTGCATTTCATAAATATGTTTCATGGTGGTAATAAGTTAGTGAATGCCTAGACTCATGCATGTTCAAAGAATAAAGTATGTACAGAGTTTGCCTAGACTACATCAACTCAAGTCTGTACATTCTTTGGTGGCTGTCTGTACAACTTCCATTGTCTCATTCGACCAAGTCAGTTCAGCCAGTGGTCTATGCATTAATTTGTCTCACACATACACAAAGTCTGCACACTCTCTGTTAGCATGTCTTCTTAGCGCAATACTGTTTCATCAAGTCTGTACAACATTTGTTATTGCACGCGACTAACTATACGCATTTGTGCAACTTTCACTGCAATGTCTATACACTCTTTGACGGCAGGTCTATGCATCGCTTGTTCATTGCACGCAAAGTATATACATCCATTTGCTGATAACTGAACAAGTCTATACATCCGTTAGCTCAGCTCATGGCCTAGTCAATGCAATTGTGCATGTGTACATACCATTGCTGGTATGAGTGTTTAAGTCCATACATCATTTCATCAGAGTCTGTACATTGGTGTCGCATGCATGCAAAGTCTGTATATTGGTGTCGCACGCACACTAAGTCCATACACTCACACGCATAGGTTGTACATCATGCATTCATGCTTAAACTCTAGGCATAGTAAGTCTGCACATTGCTTGTACATTGCACGCAGAGTCTGCACACTCGTTGCTAGCAAGTCTATACATTCATGAGCATAGTAAGTTCATTCGGTTGTTTCAATTTATATGCAAAGTGTCTACATTCTTTGACAGCATGCCTGAGCACTCATCTTTGTTGTGCATACTTTGATATATGAAAAGTCTATACACTCTTTACCATGCATTCAAAAGTCTATACATTCCATTACCGATACGAGTGGTTAAGTTCATGCATCATCACTTCAACGAGTCTGTACATTGGTGTCGCATGCACACCAAGTCCATACAGTCCCTGATGGCATGATTGTGCATTCATTATCAATGTGCATACTTTACTATATGCATACTGCACTACATGTTATAAAGTATGTACATGCTTTGTTCAAAACACAAACTTACTCAATGCATCCTCGTATGACCTGACAGAATATCTGCTCGAGGAAATTGAGAAGGGCACGTGATCCAAGAAGCCAGGATCGTGACACGTGTAGTGCAGCAGGCTAAAATGCTGCCACGTGGTCAAGGCGCTTGGGCGGGAATCGTGGAGAGCACACGTCCTATCTGTTCACTACTCTATAAATAAGAAGCTTCTTCCAGAGGAGCATGGCGATCGTGGATATTTTTTTAGAGGAGCAGAAGAAAAGAGAGCCTGCCCGATCCAGAGAGAAGAGAAAAAGAAAGAGAGAGTAGCAGAAGAGAAAAGAAGAAGTGAAAGAAAGAGAGCTCGTGAGATCGAGAGAGGTCGAGAGAGAGAGAGAGTGAAGAAAGAGCTTGAGGAGAAGAAGATAGAAGCTTTTCCTGAAGATTAGTCCCACTGGACCTTGGATCAAATCCAGGCCAGTCAGCTCTCTAAGAGCCACATTTGTGCTATCATCGTATACAGCTTTCTGTCACTGTGATTTCCAGTTTCTTGTTTTTCTTTTGAACTTTCTTTCAAGTTGTTAGTCAGCAGAGCTAAGCTGTATTGCTCAGCGGTGCAGAGGAGGATTCCTCTGGTCAGCAAGCTGTGTTGCTCAGCGGGCGAGGTAGATACCTCGGACAGCAAGCTGTGAGGCTCAGCGGTTGTAAGCAAGCTGTGAGGCCCAGCGGTTTAAGCTGTGTATCAGCGGAATCCACACTCGGGTTTGAGTGTGGGGTGGACGTAGGTCTGGAGGACCGAACCACCTAAAAATCGTTCGTGCTGTGGTTTGAATGCTAATTGTTTTGCTTCTGCTAGATGAATGCCTAGGCTCGATCTATCTTTCTATGTCCAGTGAGCCAATTGATTGCACGTTTCTTGTTTGATTGAACACATCACTGTATTTCAGTTTCGGTAGAACTGAATAGGTTTTTAATTTCATATCTCTGAGTGTTCTAAGTTTTTATTCGGACAATATTTTTAAAGGGGAGATTCATTCACCCCCCCTCTGAATCCATCGCACCGATCACAACAAGCACATGTAGAGTCAGGTTGGTGCATATGAAGGACAAGTCAGTGCACATGTGTTGAAGTCCTTAAGACAGGTTTGAGCACATGAAGAGTCAGGTCGGTGCACATGAAGAACAAGTCAGCGCAAATGTGTTGAAGTCCTTAAGAATGGTCTGAGCGCATGTAGAGTCAGGTCAGTGCATATGAAGAACAAGTCAGTGCACCTGTGTTAAGTCCCAAACGGTGGCAATCAAGAGGGGAGGGGTGAATTGATTGGCCAATTAAAATTCTTTCCGAGTAAAACAATGATAAGTAAACATACAAGCACTAGGCCTCACTCGATCATGATCTCACTTGTGAATGCGTGTATATAAGAGTAGGTGTTTGATTAAGGACTTGGTGTACACTCAACTCACCGTGAAGCCCACTCGACAATGAATCTAGAAAAACAAACCACAAGTAACATACGGAGTTTTTTAGGTGGTTCGGGTACACTGCCATGTCCCCTACGTCCACCCCTCACACGTGAGGATTAAGACTTCACTATGAAGTGAGCCAAACACACACACGCTATATAGAACAGCAAACACTCACACACACGGCACCCGATTTGGGCTGCCAAATGAACACACACACACACATGTTCGTGTTTCCAAACACGAACACCACACACAAGAATCTGATTTAAGATTTACAATAGATGCACAAGCTTAAGCAAAAAGATTCAGAAAATGGAGTGTAAAGAAATGTTTATCGTGGTTGAAGCTCCCCCTTTCGCTTCTTCGGATGTAGTTCAGCACTTCTGCAAGTGGAAGAACGATCTTGGAGGAAGTATGAAGCAGTGCCACACAAACAAAGGTTGCAGCTTGATATCCGACGCAGCTTTCAGTTGTAGATGGTCTTGAGGCTTGATTCAAGCTTCTTCCCTTCGATTTCAAGTTCAGAACAAGGTGGAAGTGGAGCTTGGAGCTACTGCTGCGACCCTGCACACACAAGGTTTAGAGGGAAAACCCAATTTCAGATCTCACCAAGACTCTCTTAGGGTTTCTACCAAAATGATATGTATTTATTGGTATAGGATGGTCAGGGACGGCCTAGAGACCAGATCCATAATTTCAGGAATGTTTTAGGGATGCTGGGATGACTTTTGGTGCGATGCCACGGAAGTCAAAATTCACGGCTCGGGTTCGAGACTGAAAGGGTCGACCCTTGGGTCGACCCTCGTGAGTGTTTAAGGGTTTCTGGGCCAATGGGTCGACCTTTGGGGTCGACCCTCGGGGCTAATCCGTGCGGGTTTTAAATAACATGATCAGGGTCGACCTTTGGGGTCGACCCTTGCAGGTGTGGTGAAAAGGATCCGACGGATTTTTAAATCAAACTACCAGGGGTCGACCCTTTCAGCTATAGTCAAAAGCCCAATCGTTTTGAACCCGGGGACCTAGGGGTCGACCCAATGGGTCAACCCTTGTTCCAGAACATCCAAATGGTAGATTAAAAGGCCCACTAAGTCCAAGAACAAGTCAGGGGGTTTCAAGATGGTTCTTAAAACATGAGAGGGAATGAAACCCAAACCATTTAAGCTTAGAAAAATCCTAAACCAATTTAACCCTTGAGATCAAAACAATGAACTTCAAACCACACAGTCAAAGGCCAATAAGTTGAAGTCGATCTCACCAACCATCCTCGAGTTCCTTAAGCACTTAGGCACGTTCCTTGTCCTGTAAAGACATACATTCTGAATTAGATTTAGCATTGCAATTTAAGTTCAAACGCCTTACCAGACGAAGTTACTCTTGTACCTCCAAAAGCTCCAAGTCTACATCAAGGATGTGCATTTCCAAAGCTTTTCATGTTAGAACAACTCAATTTCAATTCACACAAATATATAGTGTTTGGTCATCATCAAAATCTATTTAGTATACCCACAAGGAGGGGGTTCAACAATCTCCCCCTTTTTGATGATGACAAAATACTATATGCCTTCCATAAACATATGACTTCAAAAAAGATGTAGCATTTATGGAATTCAACCATCAACCTCCATATCAAGAATAAAACATTCATACTTCACATGAATGATTCAAGAAACATCATTGCATGAACCATACTGATCCAAACATATAAGATTGACCATAAAAGGCAAGATTTCTACCGACAACATAATTTAAAGGTGAACAAGGTCTGAGTTCAAGGGCAAATGACAATATGCAATGCATGAGACTCAACTGAGATGCAACACAACTTAAATGCAACACTACTAATGGATAGAAAGTATGATAAAGGCACACATGCATGCAAGCATACAACACATGATATCATATAAGTAGCCGAAGAGCCGTGGCACACATATATGCCTAAAAGTTCTCCCCCTTTGGCATCATCAAAAAGGAGGGGGTGAATAAGGATAAGTAGGGTGCCAGTCTGCAGGAGCATAACTGCTTCAATCATCATCCGGAGTGGATGGACGTGATGGACGCCGAATATAATCCAGAATTTCTTGTAACATGTGGGTTTGATCGGCCAAGGTGTCGGTGAAAGACTTAGTGTACTCATTGTGAGAAAGCTTTAGATCATGAAGGTCCTTTGTTATAGCATCAAAAGTCTCCCCATACGTGTGTAACCGATCATCAATAGAATCTAAGCGATCCATGAGCAGCTGAACCGCCTCGGAGGGCATCTCTGCAGCAGGAGCATGGGGTTGTTCCTCACCGGCCGACTTTCCATCATCCTTGTCTTCCTCATAAGAACTGTCGGCTGGAACGGCACTTTTCAGTTGGCGAACAAGCTCACCATTTCTAAGTTCATAGCCCATGTTGTGACAAATGGAGTGCATTGTAAAAATATCAGCCTCTCGAATAGTTTGGGAGGATTCCTTGGACAGATCCAGCTCCATGTATACAAAAATGGCAGTCAATACAGCGGCATATGGTAAAGTTCTGTTCTTGTGCTTCACGCTTGAACACGTGTTCCAAAATAAGTGCGGGAAAATAGATTGGGATACCACCCAAGAAATAATAGAATAGGAACATATGAATTTCAGTGACTTTGTCATGTCCTCCCCCACGCGACAGTAAGATGGTTGTAATCATCCGATGTAATATGTGTTGTAGGGGAGGAAAATGATTAGCATTTAATCCAGCAAGTGACTTATCACCCTAATCTTCGGATGTCATGAATTGATAGACTATTTCATCTGGAACCAAAATATCGCCAATGGCGCACCCCTCATTTGATAAACCAAAAGCAGCACTTAGAAGCTCCGGTGAGAGGATAACTTGAATCCCATTCACTTTTGTAATTGGTGTGTCACCGGCCATAGACAAATTACGATAAAACTGATGCACCAGATTGGGATAAATGTGGCGATGTGCAGACATGAACAAATCCAGATTGGGTTGACTGCAAAGAATATCAACAAGGCTTGGCATATAGCGGGTTATATTACCAAAATTGACCGCCCGGGGACAGAGAACTTTCTGATCCAAGACCTTGCTGGCTGATGGGCGTCTAAGTGCTTCAGCTTGAGCGGCCTGTTTAGAATGAGCTTCACTAGCAGAGCTCGATGCAACTCCTCTGCGAGAGGGGCGTCTCCTTGGGGCCATCTTGAACACAAATCGAAAGAATCACTTGATGGGGTATAGAACAAGATGGTCCAACTTGGAAGACTAAAACATGGATTAGAGATCCTCCACACTCACAAGAGTTTACCTCAGGTGGATTGAAGAGCAAAGAATGACCCTTGGAGCCGCAAGAAGACGATGCGCACGGGTGGCCACTGGAGGAACCGCGGCTAGGGCTTGAGAGATGTGAAGCCAAGAATGGATTTTTAGGGCTTGCAAGGGGCGGTGGCTAAGCTTAGAAGGGGGCTTTGGGGGTTTTAGGAGATGGGAAGGTGGAAACATAGGGTTTCCACCCCTTTTAGGGCGGTTCGGATGCGACGGACGCCGCCCGACAGTAACGGGTCGACCCAATGGGTCGACCCCTTTCACCCCGGCCCCAGCAGGATCCGATATCACGAGGGTCGACCCTTGGGGTCGTCCCTTCTACATGGGTCGACCCTTGGGGTCGACCCTTCCTCTGATTTTCTTCACAAAATTGTTTAAGTGAAAGGGAAGGTCAAAAATGATGTGGCTCTAATCCCCAATGATAATATCATGTTGGAATCAAGGAATTGGAGTTGTTTTATGGGTTAATGCATTGGGGAACTTGTTTCAAGAAAATCTAGGATCATAGTAGAGGTTCATTATCTAACGTCTCCGAATTTCAGATTTTGAACAGTTTGTGCTCCTTTGTTGGCATGAAAATGTATCCAAGGTGATTTCGGCCATAGAATTAGCAATAAACATGTGTGTATACAATATACATAGAAGAAATGCAGAAACACATCAACATGATTGTTCATACAATTTGATTTTTCTTTTGTTTTTCACACAACATAATGCATATGTATGACAAAGGAAAATTCAGTTATGCATTACACTAATGCAAATGCAAGTTATGCAGCGACCTATACACACATTAATGCATATGATCATAATGCAGACTCATCTATCCTATAGACCCCTAGTTCTCTTCTAAAAGTTGTGAATTTCTCTTCACAAAGAGGTTTGGTGAAAATGTCGGCAATTTGACGATCTGTTTCAATAAAGCTGATTTCTACATCGCCCTTGCTTACATGATCCCTAATGAAATGATGTCTAATTTCTATATGCTTGGTGCGAGAGTGATGAACAGGGTTCTTTGACAGGTTTATGGCTGATGTGTTATCACAAAGGATTGAGGTGTTTTTGAAGGAAATGCCATAGTCAATCATTTGTTGTTGGATCTATAGCACCTGGGCAACACAGCTATCGACAGCCACATACTCGGCTTCGGCGGTTGATAGTGCCACTGAGTTCTATTTCTTGGAGGCCCATGAGACCACGCATCCCCAAGAAACTGGCAGTACCCACTGGTGCTTTTCCGATCCACCTTATAACCCGCATAATCGGCGTCAAAATAAGTAATTAAATAAATGCTCGAATTACGCGGAAACCATAATTCCAAATTAACTGAACCAGCAATATATCTGAAAATACGTTTAACAGCCGACATGTGTGATTCCTTTGGATTTGATTGAAATCGAGCACACAAGCACACAGCAAATTGGATGTCGGGTCTACTGGCAGTTAAATATAGCAATGAGCCTATCATGCTTCTAAAGAGTTTCTGGTCCACGCATTTACCTGATTCATCTTGATCAATTTTTATTGAGGTGGACATGGGAGTTGGTTGTGGTTTGGTAGAGGTCAGATTGAACTTTTTCAGTAGCTCCATTGCATACTTCTTCTGATGTATGAACATACCGTCAGCCGTCTGTGTGACCTGCAATCCCAAGAAGAATGTCAATTCTCCCATAAGACTCATTTCAAACTCACTTTGCATCAATTTGGCAAAGTCTTTGCTGAGAGCATCTTTGGTAGAGCCAAAAATAATATCATCTACGTAAACTTGAACAATTAAGATTTCCTTATCATTCAACTTCGTGAAAAGGGTTTGATCAACATTATCTCGTTTGAATCCATTTTGTATGAGGAATTCACTTAACCGTTCATACCATGCCCGGGGTGCTTGTTTCAGACCGTAGAGTGCCTTGTCTAGCTTGTACACATGGTCTGGATGCTTTGTGTCCTCAAACCCCGGTGGTTGCTCCACGTATACATCCTCCTGTATGTAGCCATTCAAAAATGCACTTTTAACATCCATTTGAAACAATCTAATGTTGTTACAGCATGCAAATGCTAATAAGACTCTCACTGCCTCGAGTCTTGCTACTGGAGCAAAAGACTCATCGAAATCAATTCCAAGCTCTTGGCTATAGCCTTTAGCTACTAGCCTGGCCTTATTCCTAGTTACCACTCCTTGATCGTTTGTTTTATTTCGAAAAACTCACTTTGTTCCAATCACTGAGTGATTTCTAGGACATGGCACGAGGAACCACACTTTGTTCCTTTGGAATTGGTGTAGTTCTTCTTGCGTAGCCATGATCCAAGACTCATCCTTCAAGGCCTCTTCAATAGAGTGAGGTTCAAACTGGGAAAGTAAGGCAATATAGTCCTGATTTTTAACTTCCCTGAAGGAGGCTCGTGTTCTTGTTCCGTCTTCAACATTGCCGATCACATTCTCCGACGGATGGTCCTTTTCGAAAGTCCATTGCCTTGGAAGATGCTGTTCCAACCGATCTTCCAGATTTGCATCATCTTCTTGTGGTTCTTTTACTTCTTATTTTTCAATTTTTCCTTCCATCATCTCGATATTACCGTCATTCAATTCATCGTCCTGCAAAATAGATTTTTCATTAGTACTTTTAGAAGATGATTCATCAATGATGACATGGGGGCTTTCCTAAACTACAAGAGTTCTCAAGTTATACACTCGATAAGCTCTTGAGCTAAGAGAGTATCCAAGAAATATACCTTTGTCACTTTTGGGGTCAAATTTAGCCAGGTCCACCTTACCATTGTTATGAATGTAACAAACTGAGCCGAACGGTCTAAGATAGGAAATGTTTGGCTTCTTAGCTCGGTACAGCTCATAAGTGATTTTCTTCAACAGTGGTCTTACCATGGCGCGATTGATAATGTAGCAAGCAGTGTTCACTACTTCAGCCCAAAAGTACCTCAGCAAGTTGTTCTCGTTTAGCATGGTTCTTGCCATCTCAATTAGCGTCATGTTCTTCCTTTCAACAACACCATTCTGTTCGGGGGTTCTTGGTGCGGAGAAGTCATGCGTATAGCCTTGAGCCCTACAAAAGTTGCTGAACTCATGGTTATCAAATTCCTTACCGTGATCGCTCTGCACGACTTTGATGCAACACCCCTTTTCATTTTGAACTACCCTGCAAAATGCTTCAAATTTTGTCAGGGCATCATTTTTATGTGAAAGGAAGTAAACCCAACAAAATCTTGAGTAATCATCCACAATGACAAAGCCATACAATTTACCACCCAAGCTATGTGTTCTGCTTGGTCCAAATAGGTCAATGTGGATTAACTCAAGGGGCCTTGATGTAGTTACATCATTCTTGCATTTGAATGATGTCCTTGTTTGCTTACCCATGCTGCACGCCCCACAGACTCCTTCATCAGTAACCTTCAGCTTAGGCAATCCAACAACCAAATCATTTCAAGACAGTTTTAGCAAAACATTAAAACTAGCATGCCCAAGTCGGCGATGCCAAATCCAAACATCATCATTATTCCTTGCAACAAAACACAGATTTTTATGAGAGGGTTCATCCAAAGCAATCATATATACATTGTTATGCCTAAAACCAATGAACTTTATCTCATGAGTATTTTTATTCACAATGGTGCAGTGGTTGAATCAAAAGTCACATTGCATCGTTTATCATAAAGTTGACTTATACTCAAAAGATTATGATGCAATCCTTTCACAAGCAAGACATTCTCAATGGCATGATTTTGATTCTTACCTATCTTACCTTCTCCGATGATTTTGCCTTTGTCCTTACCACCAAATGCCACTGTTCCACCATCCTTTTCATGCAGGTCCGCAAACAATTCTTTGTTTCCCGTCATGTGCCGAGAGCATCCACTGTCCAAATACCACCTATTCCTTTGAGCTCTCAAGCAGACCTGCAATCACAACAAACGTACTTATGCAGATTTTGGTACCCAAGCAAGCTTGGGTCCACAATGGTTAGAAACATGAGATGTGTATGATCTATTTCTCATTCTAGCAAAGCTTTCATCATCAAATTTTAGAATTCTGCAATCATACATGTCATGGCCTAACCTTCCACAATAAAAGCATGTAGTGGCTCTATCCCTGTTTCTTCTCCTTCCTTTATTCAAGAATGAATTATGCACATGTGTTTTTGACGTAGATGGAGATGAACTTCTGGGAGGCATATGAGTTGAATGTGTTTCATATTGTAAAGTTTTTCCTTTTTCAAAAATGGCAATAGCATCCTTCAACTCATGGTTTTCATGCATTAGAGAATGGACTTGATTTTCGGCCTTTTCTTTTGCTTGATTGCATGCCATGCTTTCAAGCTTTTCATGTTCCAGATTATTTTTCAAATCATCATGCATTTTACTTAGTATGAATTGCTCCTCTCTCATGCATGAAATCTCTTCTTCAAACAATTCATTTTTGGACACAAGAATTTCTTTCTCATTTATCAATTTCTCAGTTTCAGATTTCAACACATGGCAATTTTCACATGAGTTTTCAGCATGCACAAGATGTTCAATTTTCTTTTTCAAATGTCTATTTTCAGATCTGAATTTTTTACATTTTTCATATAACGACTCATATGCAATTTGCCATTGTTCACAAGTAAGAGTTTCAGTTTCAGAATCTACCTCATTTCCATCGTCGGCATTGACCATGAAGCATAGGTTCTGGACCAGCTCATCTAGTCCATCTTCATTCTCGGACTCTTCCTCATCTTCATCGCTCCAAGTGGCCACCATGGCCTTGGGCTTCTTGAATTTTTCTTTCTTCAACTTCTTCATCAGATCGGGGCATTCACCCCGCATGTGACCGGGTTTCTTGCATTCATAGCAGATCACTTCTTCTTTCTTGCTACTTTCTCCTCTATTTGGACCTTGCCTTCTTGGTCCCTTTCTGAATTGACCACCGAAATTTCTGGTCCTTTTGACGAAAATTCTTGCCCTTCTTGTAATCATGGCAACCAGCTCTTCATCTTCAGTGTTGCCGGTTGAATCATTGTCACTGCCCTCTGAATCTTATGGATTCACTTTTAGGGCCAAAGGTGTGACTACCTTCTTTTTGTGGTCCTCCTCGCTCCTCTTGATGTTGATTTCGTAAGTCATCAAGGAGCCAATTAGCTCGTCCAATTTCAAAGTGCTGAGATCCTTTGAGTCCTCGATTACAGTGGCCTTTGTGTGCCATTGTGATGACAAGGATCTCAGTACCTTTCTAACGAGTTCCTTGTCGGAATACTCTTTACCAAGACCTTTTAATCCATTCGTGATTTCCGTCAATCTTGCAAACATATCAGAAATGGACTCCTCTGGTTTCATCATAAATAACTCATAATCCCGGACTAATAGATTCGCCTTGGTTTCTTTTACTTCCGATGTTCCTTCATAGATCAACCGCAGCTTGTTCCACATCTCCTGCGCAGAAGAACACATGGAAATACGTGAGTATTCATTAGGATGAATGGCACACTGTATTATATTCATGGCTTTAAAGTTTGCTGAACACTTCTTTATATCCTCATCATCCCACTCATCCTCATTTTGAGACAGAGTATACGGACCCTTGCTAATGACGCGCCACACATCATAGTCTTGGGCTCGTAGAAAAACATACATTCTATTTTTTCAATAAGAGTAGTTTGATCCATCAAAGAACGGGGGTCTTTGGATCGAATGCCCTTCGGGCATCATCCCTTGTTTGCCATAAAGAGGGATCTGCTCTACGACCGTGTGGTGAAACAGAGACCAAAGCTCTAATACCAATTGTTGAGTCCCAAACGGTGGCAATCAAGAGGGGAGGGGTGAATTGATTGGCCAATTAAAATTCTTTCTGAGTAAAACAATGATAAGTAAACATACAAGCACTAGGCCTCACTCGATCATGATCTCACTTGTGAATGCGTGTATATAAGAGTAGGTGTTTGATTAAGGACTTTGTGTACGCTCAACTCACCGTGAAGCCTACTCGACAATGAATCTGGAAAAACAAACCACAAGTAACACACAGAGTTTTTTAGGTGGTTCGGGTACACTGCCGTGTCCCCTACGTCCACCCCTTACACGTGAGGATTAAGACTTCACTATGAAGTGAGCCAAACACACACACGCTGTGTAGAACAGCAAACACCCACACACACGGCACCCGATTTGGGCTGCCAAACGAACACACACACACACACGTTCATGTTTCCAAACACGAACACCACACACAAGAATCTGATTTAAGATTTACAACAGATGCACAAGCTTAAGCAAAAAGATTCAGAAAATGGAGTGTAAAGAAATGTTTATCATGGTTGAAGCTCCCCCTTTCGCTTCTCCGGATGTAGTTCAGCACTTCTGCAAGTGGAAGAACGATCTTGGAGGAAGTATGAAGCAGTGCCGCATAAACAAAGGTTGCAGCTTGATATCCGACGTAGCTTTCAGTTGTAGATGGTCTTGAGGCTTGATTCAAGCTTCTTCCCTTCGATTTCAGGTTCAGAACAAGGTGGAAGTGGAGCTTGGAGCTGCTGCTGCGACCCTACACACACAAGGTTTAGAGAGAAAACCCAATTTCAGATCTCACCAAGACTCTCTTAGGGTTTCCACCCAAATTCTATGTATTTATTGGTATAGGATGGTTAGGGACCGCCTAGAGACCAGATCCATAATTTCAAGAATGTTTTAGAGATGCTGGGATGACTTTTGGTGCGATGCCACAAAAGTCAAAATTCACGGCTCGGGTTCGAGACTAAAAGGGTCGACCCTCGTGAGTGTTTAAGGGTTTCTGGGCCAATGGGTCGACCCTCGAGGCTAATCCGTGAACTACTAGGGGTCGACCCTTGGGGCGACCCTTGCGTCTGGGGGTCGACCCAAGGGGTCGACCCTTTCAGCTATAGTTCAAAAGCCCAATCGTTTTGCACTCGGGGACCTAGGGGTCGACCCAATGGGTCAACCCTTGTTCCAGAACATCCACATGGTAGATTAAAAAGCCCACTAAGTCCAAGAACAAGTCAGGGGGTTTCAAGATGGTTCTTAAAACATGAGAGGGAATGAAACCCAAACCATTTAAGCTTAGATAAGTCCTAAACCAATTTAACCCTTGAGATCAAAACAATGAACTTCAAACCACACAGTCAAAGGCCAATAAGTTGAAGTCGATCTCACCAACCATCCTCGAGTTCCTTAAGCACTTAGGCACGTTCCTTGCCATGTAAAGACATACATTCTGAATTAGATTTAGCATTGCAATTTAAGTTCAAACACCTTACCAGACGAAGTTACTTTTGTATCTCCAAAAGCTCCAAGTCTACATCAAGGATGTGCATTTCCAAAGCTTTTCATGTTAGAACAACTCAATTTCAATTCACACAAATATATAGTGTTTGGTCATCATAAAAATCTATTTAGTATATGTTGTGCCCCTGTGGCTTTGATATCAGCAAGCACTATGAGTATGAATGATTGATCACCATGTGAATGATTGATTGAGTATCTTATTTGTGGTTTTGATGTCAGCAAGCACTATGAGTATGTTTGTTTGATTGATTAGAGTGTGCACATTCATCTCATTGCATTATCTGTCTCTGCATTGGAGCAACTCAAGTTCCTGCATAACAAGTGTAGTTTGCATCAGTACAGGGTTAATAGACTGCACTGTTAGTTCTCCTGATACATTGCATCGGTTCAATATCGGCCATATGCATACACTGCATCGGTGCATTCATCAATTGCCTTAAGTCCATGCGTGTTCATTATGCATACATAGTCGGTGCAGGGTTAACTGTCTAGGCTTGTGCATTTCATAACTTTGTTTCATGGTGGCCATAAGTCAGTGAATGCCTAGACTCATGCATGCTCAAGGGTTAAAGTCTGTACAGAGCTTGCCTAGACTGCATCAACTCAAGTTTGTACATTCCCTGGTGGTTGTCTGTACAACCTCAATTGTTTCATTCGACCAAGTCAGTTTAGCCAGTGGTCTACATGCATATACATAGTCTATGCATTGATTTGTTTCGCACACATACTAAGTCTGCACACGATTGCTCAGTTAACTTAGCAAATCTATACATTCACGCGCATAGTGAGTGCATTCGATTGTTTCATGCATATACAAAGTCTGCACACTCTTTGCTATCATGTCCATGCTGTAGTTCAGCAAGTCTGTACATTGCGTGCACATTGCATCTGTCAAGTCGGAACATCGCTGCTTGATATCAAGTATGTACAGCCCGTGTCCTTTATGCATGCACATAGTCAGTACATTCGGTTGTTTCATGCAGAGTCTGCACATTCGTTACTGTCATGTTCATGCGTCATTCTAGCAAGTCTGTACTTCACATTGTTTTAGCGCACGCACACCAAAAGTCTAAACTCTCTTTGGTGAAGTCTGTACACACTTCAGTGGCAACATGTGCATCGTCTGTACATTGCATACTCTTCTATATGCATCTGTACACCTTTCCAGACAAAGTTTGTACATTCGCCACCATGCATTCAAGTCTATATGTTTTGCATACATACGTAAGGCAGCGTCATGCTCAAACTCTAGGCATGGCAAGTATGCACATTGGTTGTCGCATGCACGCAAAGTCTATGCATTCCATTGCTGGTACGAGTGGTTAAGCTCATGCATCATCACTCCAGCAAGTCTGTACATTCTCTTTCAATGTGCATACTTCTCCATATACAAAATGCATTATATGGACTCAAAGTCTGTACACTCGTGGATGACATGTCTATGCATTCATTCCTGTTGTACATACTTTCTTTTATGCACACTGCATCTTGAGCATCAAGTCTATTTAGGCTCAGTTAAAATATCAAACATTCTCAATGCATCCTTTCTTTCCTATCAGATTAATTCACACTGATAACAAGCCTATTCTAACAGGACTGCTGGTCGAGAAACTTAAGGAGGGCACGTGATCCGAGGATGAGGGGAGTGCCAGGATCGTGACATGTGTATCGAAGCCTGCTGAAATGCTTCCACGTGGTAGATTCAATTGGGCGGGAATCGTGGAGGACACATGCCCAACACTCTGCTACCGCTATAAAAAGAAGACTTCTCCATCTGGAGAGGATGATCAAGAAGAAGTGAGGAGCCTGCACGATCCAGAGAGAAGAGAAGAGCAGCAGAGAAGTGTAGAGAGTGGTCGTGAGCAGAAGTGAAAGTGAGAGAGCTCGTGAGATCCAGAGAGATCGAGAGAGAGAGAGAGAGAGAGAGAGAGTGAAGAAAGAGCTTGAGGAGAAGAAGATAGAAGCTTTTCCTGAAGATTAGTCCCACTGGACCTTGGATCAAATTCAGGCCAATCAGCTCTCTAAGAGCCACATTTGTGCTATCATCGTATACAGCTTTCTGTCGCTGTGATTTCCAGTTTCTTGTTTTTCTTTTGAACTTTCTTTCAAGCTATTAGTCAGTAGAGCTAAGCTGTATTGCTCAGCGGTGCAGAGGAGGATTCCTCTGGTCAGCAAGCTGTGTTGCTCAGCGGGCGAGGTAGATACCTTGGACAGCAAGCTGTGAGGCTCAGCGGTTGTAGGCAAGCTGTGAGGCCCAGCGGTTTAAGCTGTGTATCAGCGGAATCCACACTCGGGTTTGAGTGTGGGGTGGACGTAGGTCTAGAGGACCGAACCACCTAAAAATCGTTCGTGCTGTGGTTTGAATGCTAATTGTTTTGCTTCCGCTAGATGAATGCTTAGGCTCGATCTATCTTTCTATGTCCATAGAGCCAATTGATTGCACGCTTCTTGTTTGATTGAACACATCACTGTACTTCAGTTTCAGTAGAACTGAATCTGCTTCTAATTTCATATCTGAGTGTTCTAAGTTTTTATTCGGACAATATTTTAAAGGGGAGATTCATTCACCCCCCCTCTGAATCGCTCGCACCGATCACAACAATTGGTATCAGAGCAGGTGTCTGCACAGAGGGTCCAGCGACCTGCAGATCCGATCCGTAATTGGCTTCGGTGCGATCTGAGTTGATCCTTTTGCTTGCATTATCTTAATCTCTTCTTTATTTAGAATTCTGATCTTGTTTGAGCATGGAATTCATGATCGATCTCCCGAGGTTTGAGGGTCTGGGCTTTTACAAGTGGCTTAATCAATTTAGAGATTACGTGATGCAGGTTAATCCAGATCTATGGATAATCATTGCACACAGCCCTTATGGAGTTCCAAAGGATGAATCCTTATGGAAAACTTTAGATCAGCTCAAATTCTCTAAAAATCAAAAGGCTCTAGACCTTGTGAAAGGGGCGATAAGATCTAATGTGCTTACATGTATCTCTGAGTGCAGAAGCGCATAGGAAGTGATAGACAAACTGACTGACGACTATGGTGGAAAAGGAACTCAGTGCTTTATGACAAGAGATCACATCAGTGATCGATCAGATGAGTCTCCATCTCAGGTAACTTCTAACTCAGAACAATCAGCTCCTGATGAATTGATTGAAATGTATGAAAACGTGTTAGAAGAATACAAATCTCTCAAGACTGAAAAGAGAAAAATGAAAAGGGAGATGATGTACGAAATAAGAGAACTGAAATGTGAAAATACAAATCTGAAAGATAGTCTGAAAAGTAATGAAAATTCATGCAATGAGTATGTTTCTACGAAAAATTTGAATAACAGTCTTCAATCCGAACTGAAAATGCAGGAACAACAAATTGACTCTCTGAAAGAAAAATTAAAAGAATTGAAGTATAGAAATTCTGAGCTAGATATGTCTAAACAGAAATTGAATGAGGATTTGAAAACTGTGGATCAAAATAATTTGATTGATGAAAATAAAATGTTGAAAGATCAAAATAAAAAACTGATGGTTTTGAACATTGTGCTTTCTGAAAGACTAATGAACTTTGAAAAAGGTAAATCAATTTTGAATGACGAAGAAGCGAATGATAATCAGAAGATGATACAAGAAAATGAAACTCTGAAAAGGCTGAATGATGGTTTGCATAACCAAATAATCTCATGTGAAGATGACATTGTGATATTGCAAATTGAGATTGATGATCTAAAAGCTTCTTTGTCAAAATTCGTCAAAGGAAAAGATAATTTGAATAAGCTGCTTGGTTCTAAAGTAAATTTTCAGAAACAAGGGATTGGATTTGTGCCTGTAAACGACAATGATAAGAGGAAATCAACTGTTTTTGTGAAAAGCTCAGAACAGGACAACTCATCTAGTTCTTCTATTTTTCAATTCACTACTAAGAAGGCTAAAAATTCAGATAAGGATCAGAAAAAGATTCAAAAACAAAAGAAAAGTGTTGATCTGAATAAGTCCAAATCTGTCATTGATTCACATATGCATGTTGCTAACTGCTCTCATACACATTCACACTCTCATGCGAATGTCAACTTTGTCAAACAACTGAATGTAAATAAAAAGGTGGTAACATGTCACTATTGTGGGAAGCTTGGACATATTTTGGATGACTGTTTAATAATGAAAAATCATGATAGAAATGCTGTTAGGATGTACTCTATAAATCATCACTCTAGGAAATCTCCTACCATTCAGAAAAGGAAAACTCAATGTTATTGTTGTGGCAAATTCGGCCACATTGCTGCTCTCTGCTGGCACAGTCAAGGGAAGAAGTTCAAGTCTGAATTTGTTACATTCCATGCGAAAAGAAATGTTTCTAGTTACACTAAGTTTCATGTGAACTATGCCTCTGGCAGAACCTACTATGGTTCTAAAAGCAAGGATATTGAATGCTCCCATTGTGGGAAAGCTGGCCATTCAGTCAAAGACTGTTGGCATGTCAAGAAAAGGAATGTCTCTGATGTAAATAGAAAGAAAAATCTTCATGATAACAGAAATACCAATCATGTTCAGTTATATCCAGTTCATGCTCATGATTACTCATATAAAAAGAACATGAAATTTGGTGACTCTTGTCATTACTGTGGACAGTCTGGTCATGTCATGTCTAACTGTCGGTTAATGAACTCTGATAATTATAATGCTAGAAAATGGTGGAGAGCACCCTTCAAAGGTGCCAATATCATTTCAGGACCCAAGGCTGCTTGGGTTCCTGCGAGATCAAGATAGCCTAGCTGTTGCAGGTGTGTCTTGGAAAGGAATAAAGGGGTAATAAACCAGGGCACCTGAAATGACCCCATTTTCTGAGCTTTCCAGGTAAACTCATTGTATTCTCTATCTTTACTTTCATTGCTTAATTTGTCAAGTTAAATTGATTGATTGCATTGCATGTTAAATTTGGTTCAGCATTACATGCATAGCATATCTCTTGCATAACATGCTAGTTCATCTGCGTGTCTTCTAACTGATCTTCTCTGAAAATCTGAATTGATCATCAAGATGATTGTAGCGTGACTCAATTGAAATTGCATACTTGTTTCATGAGCATATTTCATGATTTTTCTCACACAATGTTTTGTATGTCTGTAGTACTTAAATGATATTTTCATAATGGACATAGTTAGGGGGAGTAAGTCAAAGCATTGCTTGTGTATCATGCACACTTGTTAGGCTAATTCCCTGCATGGTCTTCATGTCATTCATGAGTGAGTAATGCATATGCGTGCATATAATAAAGTGCATAGCACTTCATTTATTTTGAAAAATCCAAAAAGAATTGACTCATTACATCTGGACAGGGGGAGCATTCTAGACTCTTTAGTCTTTTTCTATCTGAACCCTTCCTGTCTAGTCACTCAAATCACTCTCCTACTCGCGTGTGTCAATGATTGCTCTTTAATAAACTGTACCTTCAACTTTCTTGAAGCTGAAATCTACATCTGCTACTCCTTAAATTGCTAAAGGAGAGCTTTGCTTGAGTACTTCCTCGTCAAATTTGTCAAGCTAACCTGTCTGAATCCGGTATTTAACACTAGTTTATGAACTGCATTGCCTTAATGCTTACCTATTGCTGCATATATTTGATGCTCTTCTCTCCTACTATCATTTGCTCTACCAGCTTGCACCTATCAATCAATCACATCTGTTCAAGCTGGTCTGAGTAATCTGATTCTTGTTCTAGGAATGATAAGTTGTTAAGTTGCATTGGTGGACTGATCTTAGATCCTTATGTGGTGTACCATATTTTAGTCTGAATTCTTAAAAGAAATTCCTATCATATAGGTTTAAGAATGACCATTGATTCAGATTGATATAAGTTTAATGTATTCTCATATTTGCTCTTGAATGATTTGAAAGTATCTGAATGATGAGTGTTAATAAATTTTAACCAACTGTGTCTTGGATACCCTAGACCCAATCATCTGTAATATGAAAATGTGATATTTAGGCTTCTTTGATAGAAATACATAGAGATAGCATTGATCTTAAACATTAACTTGAAAAATGTTGACTAAAAGGAAATATTGTATTCGGTGTAATGACTTGGTAACTGAGAAACTGGGTTCTCTATCAATGAAATAGAGTAAACCTATGTCATGAAGTTCCATTGTTATATCTGGTAAATATATTGAAAATCTGACAGAGCAATGGCATGTTTGTGTTGAGTAACTGGGGAGTCCGGCCTCTGATCAAAGTGTCTCCTCTTGTAAAAATACACTCATATTGCTAACTCTGTTCTCAAAGTTGAGAGGCAATGACAGTCATCACACTGAAGTAACTGGGTCACTTCACCTAAGACGTGTTGCGCCTCATGTAAAAAGGTGTTGATTAACTTAACATGCTCAGGGTATATTCTACTTATTGAAAGAAGATTTCTTGCAAAAGTTGTCAACTCACATTTTTCTAAGTGTGTTTAATTTTGATAATATACTATGTAACTCTCAAAGTTATCTTTGAGTTCATTTGAGTAAGATGGAAGATGGTTGTTCTTGATGATTGCTTAATTAATTGGTTCACCTTTATTAAAACCTGTCTTCAGATATAAGTATTGAATTTAATTGACAAATTTGGTATACATCATGATTAAATCAACTGAGTCATGTCGATTAATTCATAATCCCCTATGATAGGAAAGTCTCTCCTTATGAAGACTTATTACTGTGGTACCTGCCATACATTTCTCTCTGATCAGGTTCACCTGTGATAACTTATTCATCATGTCACCTCACCTGTTGAAAATCATGTGCCTTGCTTGATGTTATTGACTCCTACCCGTGGCTACATCTACTTCATTTACCACATTGTCTCACTCTCCACACTGTTGGAATCTTCCATCTTGTTTCTGTAACCCGTTCTAGTTTTGTGGACTTTCCACCTGTTTCATTCTGTCCATGCATATGTGAGGTGCCTCAACCAGAGTTCAGATTACTTCATTGGATAACCAGAGTTCATTCCTGCACTTCAAGGGGAGTTCTGGGAGAGTAGCCAAACATTCATATTGATAGGGGGAGTTCTTATATTTTATTTTCAGTACTCAATGTGCATGGTTCTATGGGGGAGAATAGGTATCATATCTCATACATGGCTTTCATTACACTCTCAAACTATTTCCTTTCTACTGAAGTCAAAGGGGGAGATGCTTTATCAATCTTTTCATAATTGCTTAAATTTTCTCTCTCAAACTTTTTTCTTTTTGATGAAGTCAAAGGGGGAGAATAGTTTGGGTCTGTGTGACTCATAGTGTTATGTGACTCATAGTGTTGCCATCATCAAAAAGGGGGAGATTACTGTGCCCCTGTGATTTTGATGTCAGCAAGCACTATGAGTATGAATGATTGATCACCATGTGAATGATTGATTGAGCATCTTATTTGTGGTTTTGATGTCAGCAAGCACTATGAGTATGTTTGTTTGATTGATTTGAGTGTGCACATTCATCTCATTGCATTATCTGTCTCTACATTGGAGCAACTCTAGTTCCTGCATAACAAGTGTAGTTTGCATCAGTACAGGGTTAATAGACTGCACTGTTAGTTCTCCTGATACATTGCATCGGTTCAATATCTGCCATATGCATACACTGCATCGGTGCATTCATCAGTTGAACTAAGTCAATGCATGTTCATTATGCATATATAGTTGGTGCAGGGTTAACTGTCTAGGCTTGTGCATTTCATAACTTTGTTTCATGGTGGCCATAAGTCAGTGAATGCCTAGACTCATGCATGCTCAAGGGTTAAAGTCTGTACAGAGCTTGCCTAGACTGCATCAACTCAAGTCTGTACATTCCCTGGTGGCTGTCTGTACAACCTCCATTGTTTCATTCGACCAAGTCAGTTCAGCCAGTGGTCTACATGCATATACATAATCTATGCATTGATTAGTTTCGCACATATACAAAGTCTGCACATTCCTTGCTATTATGTCCATGCTGTAGTTCAGCAAGTCTGTACATTGCGTGAACATTGCATCTGTCAAGTCGGAACATCGCTGCTTGATATCAAGTATGTACAGCCCGTGCTCTTCATGCATGCACATAGTCAGTACATTCGGTTGTTTCATGCAGAGTCTGCACATTCTTTACTGTCTTGTTCATGCATCATTCTAGCAAGTCTGTACACACTTAAGTGGCAATATGTGCATCGTCTGTACATTACATACTCTTTTCGTATGCATCTGTACACTTTTCATGAACAAAGTTTGTACATTCGCCACCATGCATTCAAGTCCATATGTTCTGCATACATACGTAAGGCAGTGTCATGCACTCAAAGTCCACACATGCACACACACAGTTTGTGCATTATGCATTCATGCTTAAAGGCATAGCAAGTCTGCACATTGGTTGTCGCATGCACACAAAGTCTATACATTCCATTGCTGGTACGAGTGGTTAAGCTCATGCATCATCACTCCAGCAAGTCTGTACATTGACCTTCAATGTGCATACTTCATCATATACAAAATGCATTACATGCATTCAAAGTCTGTACACTCGTGGATGACATGTCCATGCATTCATTCCCGTTGTACATACTCTCTTCTATGCACACTGCATCTTGAGCATCAAGTCTGTACAGGCTCTGTTAAAATATCAAACTTACTCGATGCATCCTTTCTTTCCTATCAGATTAATTCACACTGATAACAAGCCTGATCTGACAGGACTACTGCTCGAAGTGATTAAGAAAGGCACGTGATCTAAGAAGCCAGGATCGTGACACGTGTAGTGCAGTAGGCTGAAATGCTGCCACGTGGTCAAGGCGCTTGGGCGGTAATCATGGAGAGCACACGCCCTATCTGTTCACTACTCTATAAATAAGAAGCTTCTTCCAGAGGAGCATGGCGATCGTGGGTATATTTTAGAGGAGCAGAAGAAAAGAGAGCCTGCCCGATCCAGAGAGAAGAGAAAAAGAAAGAGAGAGTAGCAGAAGAGAAAAGAAGAAGTGAAAGAAAGAGAGCTCGTGAGATCGAGAGAGGTCGAGAGAGAGAGAGAGAGTGAAGAAAGAGCTTGAGGTGAAGAAGATAGAAGCTTTTCCTGAAGATTAGTCCCACTGGACCTTGGATCAAATCCAGGCCAGTCAGCTCTCTAAGAGCCACATTTGTGCTATCATCGTATACAGCTTTCTGTCGTTGTGATTTCCAGTTTCTTATTTTTCTTTTGAACTTTCTTTCAAGCTGTTAGTCAGCAGACCTAAGCTGTATTGCTCAGCGGTGCAGAGGAGGATTCCTCTGGTCAGCAAGCTGTGTTGCTCAGCGGGCGAGGTAGATTCCTCGGACAGTAAGCTGTGAGGCTCAGCGGTTGTAGGCAAGCTGTGAGGCCCAGCGGTTTAAGCTGTGTATCAGCAGAATCCACACTCGGGTTTAAGTGTGGGGTGGACGTAGGTCTAGATGACCGAACCACCTAAAAATTGTTCGTGCTGTGGTTTGAATGCTAATTGTTTTGCTTCCGCTAGATGAATGCTTAGGCTCGATCTATCTTTCTATGTCTAGAGAGCCAATTGATTGCACGCTTCTTGTTTGATTGAACACATCACTGTACTTCAATTTCAGTAGAACTGAATCTGCTTCTAATTTCATATCTGAGTGTTCTAAGTTTTTATTCAGACAATATTTTAAAGGGGAGATTCATTCTCCCCCCCTCTGAATCACTCGCACCGATCACAACAGTATACCCACAAGGAGGGGGTTCAACAACATGTGTTGAAGTCCTTAAGACAGCTCAGAGCACATGTAGAGTCAGGTCGGTGCATATGAAGAACATGTCAGTGCACGTGTTGAAGCCCTTAAGACAAGTCTGAGCACATGTAGAGTCAAGTCGGTGCATATGAAGAACAAGTCAGTGCACATGTGTTGAAGTCCTTAAGATAGGTCAGAACACATGTAGAGTCAGGTCGGTGCATTTGAAGAACAAGTCAGAGCACATGTGTTGAAGTCCTTGAGATAGGTCAGAGCACATGTAAAGTCAGGTCGGTGCATATGAAGAACAAGTCAGTGCACATGTGAAGCAGTCCCTGGTAAGGTCGATGCACATGTGGTTAGGTCGATACACCTGTGGTTCTGCCCCAATTTCCAAAAACTTAGAAAAGGAGAGTTTTGAAAGGGCATTTTAATTCAGAAAAATTTGAAAAATTAGAAAATGGTGGAAGGCTAAGTTAGTAACCCCCTGTAAAAACTTTCGTGCTCAAAGAAATTCTATACTTATAGTTAGAAGTAGTTTTCCATGCATGTGTAGCCCAGAAATAAACATGTCCTCTTTCATACGGTAACCTGATCATGCTCTATTCCACATCAAGTAAACCTATGATTGTGATTTGTCTACTTAAACCATTTGGAAGCATGCTTGTTATGATAAAGTATCATACTAATATTTGTAAAATGAGTATGAATGTGAATGCAGATACGATGTGAATGTTATGAATGGAAAACAACAGTATTCTGTGAGGTAGGACTTCGGTCCCTTCTGCGGGACGACGATACGTAATGCCGCGGAAGTAAAAGATCCTAGGGGACAACGATACGTAATGCCCTGGTCAAAAGCCTATTGATTTGGCTAGTTCATTTTATGGGACGGCGATACGTAACGCCATAGAACCCGGGGGACGGCGATACGTAACGCCCCATGCGGCAGGAGTCTAGGTGTGAGTTTGCTCCCGGGTCTGCGCAATACTCTTTCGTTCGTTCGTTTGTGTGTGGGCCTCCTGTGTTTGCGGCAGCTGTTCGGTTCCATGAATAACGAAAATGTGATAATGTGTAATTGCTCATTCACCGTGATTTTTTTTGCATGTATGGGTACCTTACAATTAGCTAAAGAATATGTATTTTTCTCATATGAGTTACCTTAAGCAGATGATAATGAATGGATTATGCTATTATTAACATCTGAATTATGTATAAAATTTGGATATATAGATGTGAGTTAACCCTATTTATTTAGGTTGCCTACTGAGCGTCACACTCACCCCTTTGTGACACACGTTTTTTAGGAGATAGAGAGAAGGAGGTTGCGGAGGAGGCTGTGGCTGAGGAGTAGTGCTAGTCCATACTTCGTCTAGGTAGGCTATGGATGATTATCTCCCGTATATGTATGGCCATGGGGGTGGTGGGCATGTGTGGACTCATGTTTATTTTGGAAAAATGGATATGTACCCTTCTTTGGGGATTATGAATGGTTGGGATGCTATTTACATTTCATGTAATTGTGGTTTCTCTCTCTCATGCGAATGTATGCATGGTTATTTATTTGTGCTTCCGCGATACGTACAAAGTAATGCTTCAAGGTCCGATGAAAAAAAAAAATGCTCATAAATTGGGAATCGGATCTCGGGGCGTTACAACCTCTTCCCTGAGAAATACTTTCTTCTAAACCCCTTTCCTTCCTTTCTCAGGAACTTCTTAAAGTTTCTAGTAAACATTAAAAATTCATCTGGGTCTTCGTCTGAGCTGGAGGAACTGTGCTCACTTGACGACCCTTTGCTACTAGAAGCCACTTTAAGTGCTAGGGGCTTTTTCTTCTTCTCAGACTCATCGACCCTCTTGAGATTCAGCTCATATGTTATGAGAGAACCAATGAGTTCATCTACAGTGGTAGTTGCTAGGTTCCTAGACTCTTCCATAACCGTGGCCTTGGTGTGCCAAATAGGTGTCAGGGACCTAAGAATTTTTTTAACAATTTCATACTCACTGTAAACCTTACCTAGACTTCTCAATCTATTAGTGAGAACCATCAGTCTAGCGTACATCTCAGATATAGACTCATCAAGTTTCATCTTAAAAGCTTCATATTCTGAGACCAACATATTAGCCTTGGCCTCTCTAACCTGAGATGTTCCCTCATAAATTACCCCCAGCTTGTCCTTCATTTCCTTGGCTGTGGAACAGGAGGAGACTCTCGAAAATTCAGTAGGGTGAAGAGCACACTGTATAGCATTTACAGCGCTCTAGTTTAATGTGGACTTACGGATCTGCTCTCTGGTCCAGACTTCCTCATCCTCAGGGAGCTCAAATGGACCTTTACTAACAACCTTCCAAATCTCATAATCCTTCGCTCGAGGGAAGACTTGCATACAATTCTTCCAGTAAGCATAGTTGTTACCGTCAAAGAATGGCGGCTTACTGGTGGAATGGTCCTCAGCAGTTAGACCTCTAGCATCCATTTCAACTAATCCCTCCGAGATGTTAAGCCCTTAGGGAGTGTTAGGCTCTGATACCACGTGATGTGAATGGATTGAACAATAGATCTAGAGGGGGGGTGAATAAATCTACCCTAAATTTAGGATTCTACAGTAGTTAAAAATAGTGCGGAATTGAAAAGTACTACTGTGAACAAAAACACCAAAAGTAATTAGGATTATCAACAGAAGAATCTGATATGAAATAGCTGTTAATCATTGTGAACATTAAAAGAATCAATCGACTCAGAATAGTACTAGGCGGAGGGTTGATTAGAAAATCTCCTCACGCAAAGGTCAGTTTTCCATATAGAAGTAATCTATCCTTCTGACTGAGCCAAATTTATATACTACTGAGTGATTATTCGCAATACATATATGAAATGCAGAGACAGCAAATAAGTCAGATGCCAATCAAATTAAGCAGATGCAGAGATGAATTAGTGCAGACAATTTGATTGAAAACTTAAGCAACAATTGATTATCTCAGAGAAATCAAAGGCTCGCAGTAGATGATCCTAAGCATTCATGTAATCGCAGTAAAGATAATCAATCACATAGAGGATGGATCAATTTTTAAGGTGGTTCGATCTCGAGCTCGAGATCTACATCCACCCCTTACTCAACTGAGTAAGAATTCTGTTGCCAAACAGCTTGAACACGGCTGATCCACAGCTTCGGGGATAGAATCCCTACAACCGTTGATCCACAGCTTTGGAGAACACATCCCAGACCGCTGAGCCTCACAGCTTGCTTACCGAGGATCACGCCTCATCGCTGAGCACCACAGCTTGTTGTCCAAAGATCACACCTCGCCGCTTAGCACCACAGCTTTCTGTCCAAGGATCACACCTCGCCGCTGACTCACAGCTTGGACTGTTGATACACAGCTTATAAACGGTTTCAAAAGTAAAGAGAAAAGATTCAAAGAAATAACGATAATGGAAAAACAATGTTGCTCGCTATGGAGCAGTTTGACTCTGGATCTGATCTAGGAGTCAAGACAACAACTCTTCATCTCAATCTCACTTCTCACTCAGACCACTTCCCAGACTTACTGCACTCTATTTTTCTTCTCACTATCTGCAACTGGCTCTTGCTCTCTTGAACACTTCTCAGACTTTTCTCTCTTTAACTATAGCTCTTCCCGCTCTCTTCTGCTCTTCTGATCTGCTTCTCTCATCTGGTTCTTCATCTATATGTCCTGATCTTTTCTATCTCCCTCTTTTTATAGGCGTAAGCTGGATCGGGTAGTCCCCTCAGCTTTTTGAATTTTGGGTGCGTGGAAGACACCTCTCGCTTAATAATTTTATCCAGATCTCACACTTCTAGGGGCCACGTGTCAGAGGTAGAAGATGTGACGATCCACGTGGCAGGATATTAATTCAGCTTCCCACCTTGGATCACGTGCCTTTAATCCGATTCACTTTAAGTTCCACGTGAGATTAATGCAGATAGCCTTTTTTGCCACCCAGGTGTTCGATCATGGATCTGGGTTGGTTCTTCATCTCTGTCAAAAGTAAAATCAAAGATTTATGAGATTCATGAAGCATGTAATAATTGTTAGCAAATGCAATTTCAGATGCTTCATGAGTTCAGGCAATTTATCTAAGTGTATGCAAAAGATTCTTCAAGAGCATCGATGCATAAATGAGATGCATCAGCCCATATAGCTAACACATGCAACAAATCAGAATAAAGACATCGACCTTAGTATTATACAGGTAGACCTTTATTGTCAGATACACTGACTCTATAATGAAGATGCATCGACCTATCTTTATAGTGAATGCACAAGGTGCATCGACCTTGAGAGTTATAGCTTACTAGCATCGACCCTTCTATAGCATGCATTGACCTATGCTGTAGTCGCTAGCTAACTAGCATCGACCTATGCTACAGTCGCTAGCTCACTAGCATCGACCTGTGCTACAGTCGCTAGCTCACTAGCATCGACCTGTGCTGTAGTCGCTAGCTAACTAGCATAGACCTGTGCTACAGTTGCTAGCTAACTAGCATCGACCTATGCTGCAAACCTTCTTTATATGCACCGACCTTCTAGTGCAAGGCTTCTACATGTGCATCGACCTTCTGAACTAGACTGAAAGTGTGCATCGACCTGACAAACAATAATGTAGAAGTGCACCGACCTTATGTTCAAAGCGGTACAAGGATGCATCGACCTATCAGTATTGGAGTAAATGTATGCACTGACCTGATAGACTATAAAGTGAATGTACACCGACCTTAAAGACTTATATGCAAATGTGCATCGACCTTTCAATGCAACAATATGCAAGAGTGCACCGACCTTTCAATGCAACATGTGAATATGCATCGACCTTGTTATGAACAAAAACTTATTCTGACTAAAGAGAAGACTTTAAAATAACAATGTAGCCAGAGTCAAAATAAAGTCAACCACACTGTTGCCAGCATCAAAACTGAACATCAAATCCAGAGGAGGCACAACATGATGTTGGGTCATTAGGAGTCTAAAATGAAAGAATTGGGTTGTTTTGTGTGCATGGAGACCAATTGGGCCAATATGGGCTAGCTGCCCCCTCCTTTCCCTCCTCCACCTCCCTTTCTCCCTTATAATAAATGTCTTGGGTTATAAAAGTCAAGGGAGAAGATTGTGGAAGAGGAGTCCAAGTTAAGTAGCCCACTAGGTTTGAATTTTGGGCACCCCCCTCCCCCTTTTTTCTCCCTTCTATTCAATCACATGGGAAGACTCCCAAGGAGATTAGCATCGCAAAAAAGACTTGTATTTGGCTTTTAAAAGAAAGGAAGATCAGAAGTTTTTGTGGAAAAAAAAAGTTCAGAATTTTTTGTGGAGAGAACTCCCTGGGTGGCTTTTGTAGTTCATATTTTAATCCTCTGGATGATCCTCAGAATGTGTTGCAGGTTTGAGAAAGAAATACTTGAGAGGCCTTTTGGTGCGTCGACGCAGCAGTGATCCTGTGTTGACGCAGCTTCACGTATCCTGCACATGTTGGCGAGCTGGCATTGATAGCGTTGACGCACTGAAGGCACTGCATTGGCGCAGCCTTCGTTGATTTTGCACATTTGAACTTAACAAGTCATTTGTCAGCCTTACTAGGCATTTTTCACCTTTAACCCCTTTTTGTCAGCCTTAGGCAGCTATTTGTCACCCTTATGACCTTTGAGCCATCACCACTACTTTTCCTTTAACCTTGCGAGTTTCATCATTATAGGAGTCGACTCCAAGGCATTGTAGAGTCGACTTCTTCTTCTTTGATTTTCACACTTCCAGCCTTCTTGCCTAGTTTTCACCTTAGCCGCAACAGCCGTCGCCTTTAGACTTTTTCTTCTTGCCTTGAGCCGTCGCCTTTATCCATTTGTCACCATTAGCAGTTATTTGTCACCGTAGTGTCTATTTGTCACCACTAGCTAGCCATATGTCACTGCTATAGCCCATTTGTTACCCTTAACAACCTTTTGTCACCCATATGAAGTATTTGTCAATTGAAGTCGACTTCAAGGTCTGACTGTGTTGACTCCAAGTTATGTTGACTAACGGACGTGGGCTATCTTACTATAGAGTTTGATTTTGACTAGAGTTGACCTGGAGTCAACATGTATTTGAACTTGGTTGGAGTTGCTTTGACTTGCGTTTACTTTGACTAGAGTCAACATGATTTGGTCAATTTTGACTAGAGTCAACTCTTCTTCATCTTCTTCTAGCTTCTCAACCTTGTCTTCCATTTGTCACCCTTAAGACTTATTTTTCACCCTTAGCAGGGCATTAGTCTCCCTTGTTGTTCTTTTGTTTCCCTTAGAAGCTAGATGCCTTTTCTTCTTAGATGCTTCTTCCTTTTCCATGAGAACCATCGCCGGCCTTTAACTTCCTGGTGACCTTTTTGTCACTCTTATCTGTCTATTCTTCACCCGTAAAGGCCATTTGCCACTAATGCTGGACATATTAAATACAAATTAGACTCATTAATGAGTCATGGTCAGACATCATCAAAATAATAGAATTAAGTATGTTCCACACATGCACAACATTCTCCCCCTTTTGATGATGGCAACTATGAGTCATTATGAGTTCATTATGAGTTATCTCTTAAGGAAATAGAATCATGAAATAGACAATGACTCATTAAAACTTCTCCCCCTTTTCCATCAGCAAAGAGAGCTTAGATTAAAGCCAATTACAAAGTCTGAAGATGTAACTATGAGTCATTAATGCAAAACTCAAGCAAGCGAGTAGGTAGCCAGATATGCATTCAACAGTGATGAGAAGTGAAGAGCCAAAAGTTTAAAGCCGTGAGTTCTGGAGCAGCAAAATGCAGCAATTGTTGGGTCCCTTCTTGTTATTGGGTCCCAAGGCATGGTGTAAACAGATCACACAAGTTGGCAACAGATGCCATGAAGTCACAGTAAAGTAACATTTAAGCAAGATATTTGAGCATGGCAAGAAGACGCAATCAGAGAGCAGTTTGATACCAATTGTTGGTTTTCAGGGTTTTCAGATTTTTGATTTTCTATTTTTTAAATTTTTAATGTTTTCTATGCAATGTATGGAGGAAGGAAATGCAAACTAGCCAAGTACATGATGAGAACTGATGCCAATTACTTGGAGAGATGATGCTATCATAGCAGCCATGAGAGTCTATCACAGATGGTCCAGAGATGGCAATTAGCGTTGGAGCATGTATTATCAAGAAGCCAATTTGTCTCAAGGATAAATGCTAGGATACCTAGACAGAAGTTTGGACACAAGGGGTCGACTTTGGGAGTCGACACTTGGAATTTTTAGAGGAGCCAGATCCAAGAAATCTTTAGGATGGGAGTTCTTCAGCCTGAAGCCAAGTTCATAAATGCAGAGTTAGGGATTTTTCAAAATCTTCTATTATAGTACACCAATGATAAAGCCCTTATTTTTAGATTGGTTTAAATCTGATGAATTTTGAGTTTCTCAAATAAAGGCATTTGAAACATTCAGCATTCAACATTAATAGAATGAACCAACATTACATATAAAGACCAGGTTAACCTCCTTTCATCCTACTCATTCAATTCCATTAGCCCCTTTGAAGGAAACTACAATAAGTATTGAAGTCAAATACTTGAAGATCCTGATTTTATCCATGGGGGCACTACATGATCAGATTTTAGAAGCCAACTATTTTTCACTTGATGCCAAATGTATTTGTTTTACGAGCAGTCAAGTGTAGCATACAACTTTTGACGTGAGAGTGCACGTTGATCAGACGCCAGCACCCCCAGTTACCCAATTTAGCTCATCATTCTTCTTCATTTAGAACAGAGGTAGTAAGGCACTTCATGACTTTGTCCACTCCACTTCATTGATGAAAGGACTCGATTTCTCAGGGAAACAATTGCCATTGCTCTGCCTTAGAGCACTGAACTCAGTACATAACTTTTTACGTGAGGATATACGTTTATCAGATGCCAATATCCTCAATTACTCAATATGACTAAAATTCAGTGTTATCATTAAGTGTAGCCCTTTTTGGATTTTTTAGATTGATTGATGATTAAAAATAATATTGCACTATAGTTCCTCAATCAAAGATGCCTTTGAACTTAACATAAACTTTCATATTCAAGAAGGCATAACATGTCAAGACATTAAGGACTGGTTTAGAACCATTAAGTCTGAATACAGCTATTTTCAAAACTAGTTAACTTTTACAACTCCAGAAGTCATTAAATTTCAACCAACAATGTTCATGTTCATGGAAATCATAGAACTCCATAAAGGAAGGTTCTTCTTTAAGATTTACTCTGACAAGTGAACTCAATAGTAGATAGAAGTTCTCCCAAGACTTCAAGGAGTTTGGAGTGGTCAGCCAGATATCTGAGTGAACAGATGATGTTCCAATCAAGTTCATGCAAATGAGGACATATGGGAGATAGACATATCAGAGAGTTTCAGCAGGAATGCTCCCCCTTAATGAATGATTTGCCAAGGGGTTGTCAGGTGGAGCAAGGGAAGTGATGCACATTAGCCATAAGTAAGCTCAGTTCAAAAGACATAGGGTCTTTCCAGATTCAGAAGGGATTGAAGAAACACAAATCACTTGTTCAAGAATCACACATAAGAAATATACAAGTGGAGATGTGAGCAATTCATTAAAGCAAATTAAACTCCCCCTAAGAATATGCAACCAAACCATAAGACAATCAAAGTATGCAGGAATGTATTCTAGACTCTTATGGTTACTCCCCCTTAACTTGAGCATGAATTTCAGAATGTTTTAACGAGAATCAATGAGAGGGTATGCGGCCTATGACTTATGTGAACATTTGACCCATAGTACTTGGCGGAGAACTTGATCCGAGCATTCGCTCATGCATAGTGATAGTTTCCAATTGGACTTGATCCAACTTTCCACAAGTCACCATTCTATATACCAATGGGTCATGACATGAGAATGCACTAAGAGTGTAAAGCATGCTGAACATGAAGTGTTGGGTCTCTTAGTCATGAAATGCATGAAGGTGCACGAGACCACAAGATGATATTCAATGTCCTCAACATATGCAGACTAAACTGGAGTGTAGATTTACAAACTCCCCCTTAGTCCAATGCTTATAGAAGTTAAGACAATCATGCAAAAGATTGTATGTCCACATGAATGATGAGTTGAGATGTATGTAGCCATGACAGACATCATCAAAACCAATGGTTAATAATGATAAACATGAAATTCATATGGCTGCCAAACTAGAGGTAGCAACAAGTTAAACCATAAACTTGCAAGCAACTCATCATTATGTTCATCCTCTCATTATAACAGATGTTTCATGATCAATCAAGGAGGGGTTTTCAAAACATTATCAAGGAGTTTTACAACTGTGCAAAATTTATTGAAAGCAAGAAGAGGCTTAACTATAGCAACTAGCATGATCAGGAATTTTATTCATAAACCTCTGCCTTGAGCTTTTATTTCCTGTTGATCCTTTATTCAGCTCCAAGGCACCTTGCACCCAAAAAAAAACTCATTTGGAGTTTTTAGGTATCCAAGTTCTCTTGGGTCCTTGATGATTAGCTCCATGTCTGGCATGCAAATTTCTCTTCCTTTCTACATTCAATTCATCATTTCTCATCCAATGATAGTTATCAACCATACTCACCGCAATAAAAGTAGCACACATGATAATTCCCATTTCTCTTGTGTGCATGGGCATTGGCCTTTTGGGAATGAGCATGGAAGTTAACCTTTTTGGTGTGAGAGTGGATTCTTCCCTTCAGATGCCAACAGTCCTTGACTGTGTGGCCAATCTTTCCATAGTGAAAGTAGCCAGGAGGGGAATTTCTTATGATACCCTTGGAGTGCGTCGACCTATCCTTTTGAGTTCGTCGACGCCCAGGGTCATACCTTGGCTTCTAAGCATGAGTGTACTGAGCATGCTTTCTCCCAGTGTTGACCTGTCCCTTGCCATTGCTTTCTGCATTATTTCTTATGTTCTTGCCTGCTCTTAATTCATCATTCCTCAAGATAAGGTAATCATGCACAGTGTGACCAAGCATACCACAGTAAAAACAATGAACATTCATTTTATGAGAGGCATGGTGTTTAACATTGTATTTTCTAGCATGCATATCAACACAAGCAAACTTGTTTTTCTATTTTGGCTTTTGTGTTTTCCAGGCATTAGACTATTTTGGGGGTACACTAGATGTACTGGCTTCATGTGAGCCAAAGACAAAAGATGTATGCAATTTGTTTTCAAAAGCCTTCTTGTTCATAGGGTTGTAGCCTAACCCTTCTTTCTGAAAGTTCACTCTAGTCCCCAAAATTCTGTCTAGATTATCTCTGCCCTGAACAAACTGAGAAAGAGAATTATTCAAGTCTTGAACTTCATTTTCAAGTGAGGAGATATGTTGTTCTACATTGGCCAAATCAACCTCACACTCGGCTAGCTGCTCATTCAACATTTCATTCACTGTTTTGTAGTGATCAAACTCGGTTTGGAGAGCATTCAGTTTTTCTGATTGATCAACGCTCACACCATTGCCTTTTTCACATGTATGAAGCTTAGCAAGCAACTCATTGTTTTGCTTTTTCAAATTTTCATTTTCATTTATAAGGTTCTGGTTTTCAGTCAGCTCATTAAGTGGGTGTTGATCATTTGACACAGACTTATCTTTTTCTTGAAGCTGTCTTAGAATTTCTTCCAACTTAGTTATTTCCACTTGCAAGATGCCATTCTCATCTCTCAAACAACCAATGTTTTCTTTATGCAAATCTAAGTCAATCATAAGAGAATCATTTAACTCCTCAAACGCAGAACAGTTATTGCAGAAGGAGTTCTTATCCCGAGAGCTTTTCTTGAGTTCTTTTCTCAATTTTTTATTTTCAGATTTCATTTTCTTGTATTGCTTAGCTAACTCATCATAAGCATCCATAAGCTCTTCAAATGGAAGGTCTCCGAAGTCGGAGCTTACCTGAGATGATGATGGATCACTTGGCTGAGCTAGACTATCGGCCGTTAGACATTCATGTCTTCTTCTTTCTTCATGGAGATCTTGGCCAGTTCACTTAGGATTTCTTTGGCAGTGATGTAGCTGTAAACAAAGGGAAACTTGATGACATCTACTACAGCTTTTACCATATTGAAAGCAGCAAGGTTATCAATATTTTTGGTCTTGTGTTCAGCAGACCATTCAGATGTATCTGATGGAAGTTTGTGCGGACCATAGTATATGAGATTCCATAACCTTGTATCAAAGGAGTTGACAAAGGCACACATCCTCCCTAGCCACATGGTAAAATCAGAACCATCAAATATAGGTGGGGAATTCATTGAAACTTGTTCAACGGGTAAACCGATTAAATCAAATGCATCAGGATCTTTCTCTACAGATCATTGGATCTGAGTATAACAGAGCTTAGCTCTGATACCAACTGTTAGGTCCCTTGGGTGCAACAGGATCGAGAAGGGGGGTTGAATAGATCCGGTGACAAATTATGCCCAATTAAAAGCTTAGCTAGATAAAACACAAACTAGCGCTATGATGCAAATAAAACCCTTAAACATGAAGCATAGCAGATTTAACATGAGTGGTTCAAAGGTTGGAGCAAAATACCGGACCCAGACTGCTCAGGTCAACGCACCCACACAACCCGTTATGTACTACAAGTAGAACGGCTGCTCAACAGATTTCCAGTGTGTGTGTGGATAGTAAACTAATGTGTGTTCATTGAAAAGCAACTAGGATAGCATGCATTTAAGCTAACACAAGAACATGTAAATGGGAATAGAGAAGATGAATCACACACTCAAAGCACAAGCCATTGCACAAGAATTTTTAAGGTGGTTCGGTTGCAACCCACAACCTACGTCCACCCCTCACCAAACCCGGTGAGGCTTTCTGCTGACAAACAGCTTGAACTGCTGATCCACGGCTTCGGGGAACAAATCCTTAAAACTGTTGAGCCTCACAGCTTGCTACTGTTGAGCCTCACAGCTTGCTACGGAACACAATAGATGAAAAGAAAACAAAGAAAGATGCAAACAAAAACTTTAGCTCTGAATATAGCATGAAGACTTTGGATTTGATCCACAAGTCTTGTCTGAACGGATTGGGAATGAAGCTACTTAGGCTGTTGATGCTTCCTCTCTTCACACTCAGGCTGACTACAAGGATGCTTGCCTCTCCATCTCTTTACAGCACCAGATTGGGTGAATCCATGTGCTGGGATGCTCTCTTTTCTTCTCCTCTCTTCTTCTTTCTCTTTTCTTTCTTTCTTGGGATGAGCCAACAGGTTTGTCACTCAATGCATTGCTCGGCCAACTCTTCCCTAGTGGAAGGGCCGTTCTATTTATACAGGAAGTTGGTGAAGTATTTCACTCCAAGTGGCTGCACTTTGATTGGCTGGAGAAAAATAAGAGTTCTTTGAAATGAACCTCTCCTTTGATTGGTCAGAATAAACAATAAGGTTCTTTGACCAAATGCACCTGCAGCATCTTGAAATTCATTGGCCTGCATAAGGAAGGATGTCTTTTGGTCCTTGCAGATCTTTTGGACAATACCTCTGATTGGTTGAAGGTAAACAGACTTCTTTGAAATAGGCTTCTTTTCTGATTGGTCCAGTGTATTTGGGAGAGCCGGAGCAAAACAATTTGTCCAGACTTGCAAATTGATTGGTCAGTAGAAATGATGCTTCTTGGATATGGAGCTCTTCTAGAACTACAATCTCGTTGGCTCAGGACAGTCCTTTGTCCTAGGTGCCTTTCTTGGACAAGAACCCAATTGGTTGACTGCGAAAAGTAGTGTACCATGAAAAGAGACTTTACCCAAATATGATACCTAGTAGATCTGCCTCCAAAAAGTTGCTGTGGTACTGTGATGATGGTAGGGACAGTGATCAGTCCTAGGAACCTCCCCCAGACCTAAAAAGATGAGTTTTTAGAGGTTTGCGGTTCATATTTTAATCCCCTTGATGATCCTCAGAACGTGCTGCAGGTTTGAGAAACAAATGCTTGAGAGGCCTTTTGGTGCGTCGACGCAGCAGTGATCATGCGTTGACGCAGCTTCACGTATCCTGCACGTTGATAGCGTTGACGCACTGGAGGCACTGCGTTGGCATAACCTTCGTTGATTTAACACATTTGAACTTAGCAAGCCATTTGTCAGCCTTACTAGGCATTTTTCACCTTTAACCCCTATTTGTCAGCCTTAGGTAGCTATTTGTCACCCTTATGACCTTTGAGTCGTCACCACTGCTTTTCCTTTAGTCTTGCGAGTTTCATCATCACAGGAGTCGACTCCAAGGCATTGTAGACTCGACTTCTTCTTCTTTGATTTTCACTCTTCCAGTCTTCTTGCCCAGTTTTCACCCTTAGCCGCAACAGCAATCGCCTTTAGACTTTTTCTTCTTGCCTTGAACCGTCGCCTTTATCCATTTGTCACCACTAGCAGTTATTTGTCATCGTAGTGTCTATTTGTCACCACTAGCTAGCCATATGTCACTGCTACAGCCCATTTGTTACCCTTAATAGCCTTTTGTCACCCATATGAAGTATTTTTCAATTGAAGTCGACTTCAATTGATAAATACTTCATATGGGTGACAAAAGGCCGTTAAGGGTAACAAATGGGCTGTAGCAGTGACATATGAGGTCTGACTATGTTAACTCCAATTTATGTTGACTGACGGACGTGGGCTATCTTGCTATTGACTTTGACCAGAGTTGACCTTGAGTCAACATGTATTTGAACTTGGCTGGAGTTACTTTGACTTGCATTGACTTTGACTAGAGTCAACATGGTTTGGTCAACTTTGAGTGGAGTCAACTCTTTTTCATCTTCTTCTAGCTTCTCAGCCTTGTCTTCCATTTGTCGCCCTTAAGACTTATTTTTCACCCTTAGCAGGGCATTAGTCTCCATTGTTGTTCTTTTGTTTCCCTTAGAAGCCAGGTCCCTTTTCTTCTTTGATGCTTCTTCCTTTGCCATGAGAACCGTCGCCTTTAACTTCCTGGTGACCTATTCTTCACCCGTAAAGGCCATTTGTCACTAATGCTGGACATTTTTCACCTCTATTCACACATAGCTGGGGGGTGGCTTAAGGTTGACTGGAGTCGACTCGAAGGTCGTTTGAAGTCGACTTGCCTTATTTATTTATCTTCCTTACAATCTATTTTTCACCTCTACTGACTTATTTGTCACCCTTAACTCATCTTTGTCACTCTTATGAAGTTATTTGTCACCTATGTATGGCTATTTATCACCCTTACTCAATTGTATTGTCTGCCTTGATTTTTCATTTGATTGAGCAAGAGGGTGAACTCCACTTGGCTTTAACTTTTTAGTTACATTCTTCTGCATCATCTGCCTTGATTTCTATGCATGCAACTCTCTCTATTTTTATGCAACCAATAATATCTTAGCTTTTCATCACCTGCCTTGATTTCTGTTGTAAACTTGAGCGACTGGCTTCTTCTGCTGCTTGGTTGAACTTCCTACTGCTTCAATGCATCATATCTTATGGCATCATTGCATGATGTCTTCACACTGCTCATCTTTATGAGGCCATTCACATGCCAGTGCTGACTCCTTGACTTGTACTACATGAACATTGACATTATTAAATACAAATTAGACTCACTAATGAGTCATGGTCAGACATCATCAAAACAATAGAATTAAGCATGTTCCACACATGCACAACAGAGATCAAACCTTATTCTTGGTGACTAGATACCTCTACCAGTCCCCTTCGCAACGTGAGGTCACCCGCCCTGAACCGACTTTGGGACTGGTCTTGGCAAACATTTTCATGAGATCGCGATGTTCTATCACAGCAGACTCAACCTGCCATCCAGTACCCTATTGTAGAGCCTCCCTCGGCCTCCTCCTGGTGATCAAGGTCAAGCCACGTTGCGAGGACGTTCTCCATCAAGTTACCTTCGCGTCCCATCTGGCCGTGGGCTGTTTCACCACCAGACCCGTCCGGGGTAGCCATCCTCATTGGTACGTGCAGAGCCATAACTAGCTTGTTAGCCGCGGACCTGCACCCCGACCAGCCAACAGTGACGTCCACACCAAAACTATACCGACTGCTGCCCGTCAACCCATCCCTTGCAGTCCCAGATCATCCTTATAGCATGTTACCTCCCTGCGTGGAGTGGGCTTCGTTTGTGGTTTGTACGATATTCTCTTAGTCGTGTACCGGGACTGTCAGGTTCGGCCGGGGTTTTCCCCATGCACTAGTCGTAGAGGTACGTGCTCCTCCTCCTACTTGTGGCATTATGGTTGTCTCGTATATGTTTATATGTGCCACTGCCATGTGAGAGTAGGTTCTAGCCTGTTCGCGATCACTGCGGTTGTGAGTGAGTGACCCATCCTGTGGGTTCCAGCCGAACTCCGAGCTGGAGTTTGCATACCCCTGGACGCTAGTGGTTTCTCAACTGCTGAGATTCCCTCGCTTCCCTTGCATGGGACGACTGTGAGTTTGCATTTCTTGTTGTGTGGCATTCTAGCCTTAAGGTATACCACGAAGGACAGTTATTCGGCTGAGCCGTTAGCGTGTGACGTGCTGGCCACACATTGAGTCAGTCCTAGGTTCGCTGGCACCCATGTCATCCCGCATCAGGTTCTCTCAAGATGAGCAATGGATGATCTAAGGGTAAATGTTTTTCTCTGGGAAGCCTAAGGAATTTCCTCACTCAAACCCATGGGATTTTCTAATGGACTTCTTTCGTACAACCTGCCCGGCGACCGTGTGGGAATCCATGGTTCATGGGGACTTATGGAGGTTCCCAAATGGAAGTGACTAGTTGCAAGAACATCTAGATCATCCGAGATCGGTTAAAGACTGTGCAATCTAGGCAGAAAAGCTACGCACATAATAGAAGGAGAGACTTGGAGTTTCAGGTAGGAGATCATGTTTTCTTAAAGGTCTCACTGACGAGAGGTATTCAAAGGTTTGGAGTTAAGGGTAAGCTGAGTCTGAGATTCATTGGTACATTCAAAATTCTGGAGAGAGTTGGAGAAGTGGCTTATAGGCTAGCTTTTTCCCCGTAGCTGGCTGGAGTGCACGATGTGTTTCATGTGTCTATGCTAAGGAAGTATGTATATGATCCCTCACATGTGATTCGCCATGATGACTTGGTGTTGCGAAAGGATCTATCTTATGAGGAGAAACCTATCAAGGTGCAGGATCGGAAGCTTCAACAATTAAGGAATAGATCTATACCAATGCTCAGAAATGGTATCAGAGCATTTCTTGACCAAGGAGTCACACTTCTACGTACATGCCGACGTAGCGATGACTTCGAGACCTCCGAGGAGACTCTTTCGCAATCAAAAGTCACTTTTGGGTTCAAGCATAAGCAATAGACTTGCATATAAGCTTAGAATACCAAGACCCAGAGACTAGTCATGCATAGACATCGAGCATCGGAAAGAGAGAGCAGAGCTCTTAACTTGTGTAGAGGGGAGTTTTACTCACGTATGCACAGAGAAGATTTCATTTTTATAGAAAAAAGGAAATTGAGTATATTATAGCGACGCGACGGTTACAACGACTCAGACACAGACAAAGACACGATGACAATTACAAACACATATATTACAGATGCTGGCAATTACCAGAGGGAGAAATACATATAGATGAAGGGTACTTACAGGAAGAAGATAGAAGACCAGGGGTATGTACCTTGGATCACCGGAGACTGATCGAAGGCAAGGTGCCTTGGGTTAGATGGTGAAAGAAGTATGGAAGGCTAAGTGGAAGGCAGGATGCCTTGGTGGTAGATGGAATGAAAGAAGGTGAAACGAGAAGAGTTCTTGCAGGGTGCAAGAAGGCCACTCGCTAAAAACTGGAAATGGAAGAGAGGAGGTGGCGATGGAAGAAGAGTGGAGAGCTTGAAGGCTTGGAATGCCTTGAGCTTCGATGCTTCGGGCTTCGGTGCTCTGGACTTCGATGATCCAAGAATGGAACCCTTGGGTTCTATTTATAGGCCAAGGAGCGTGACTTCTCAAAGAAGGAAGCCAACAAGATGACAAAGTCTATAAAGAAAGCTAAAAAGTAAAAGAAGGCTAGAAAGAAAGCTACTATAGCCACTAAGAGAAAGTGGACTACTAAAGTAGGCTTCCTTATAGCCACTTACGAAAAGGTGAGGCTAGAAAGGAGAGGCTAGAAAGGCTATAAAGCAAAAGTAGACTAGCCACTAATACTAGCCACTTGGTAAAGTATAAGAGGACGAAAGACTTTTATAGAGAGAGGGAAGAGAGGGAAGGACATCGGTCTTCGTCAAAAAGCTGTGGCTCCCCGAGGCTCAACAGCTGTATCTGAAGAACCATCATGACTCAGTGACTCGACTCCCTATGACCTAGACATGACTTTATAGGGTTGCCACGCAGGGTTCCCTTTATAAAAAGAGCTATAGGAAAGGCAGCAGCAGGAAAGATGCCTTCTGGTATGCCTTCCTTATTGGAGAAGTCAAGAGAAGCTTATCAAGAATAGTAGGCTCAAGAACAGTATGCTCTCTTATCGTTATTTGTTGGAGAAATTGGTACTGACTCCACCGAAGAGAGGTTGATGTCATAAATGCATCCAATTGAATTCCCTGTTGACTTCATAGGAAGTATGGATCTATCTGATGGGGTTGATAGATTTATAGCGTGTGTGTCCATAAGCTTCATATGAAGTTGTTTGGCAGAGCATTTTCATGTCGCTTCTATGGGCCACGTCTTCAATTCGTCACATTGCCGATATTTTGGTCTGGATCAGACTTGACTTACTTACTTCGGTTGAAAGTTTGTGTCTAGTGCCAATCCATTCGTAGTCGTTATGTTTTCCAAGATAAATCATGATTGTTGAGTATGGCGCCAGGTATTGTGGTTCCCATTGATCTTCATGCTCGATCCATTCTGGTGGTGTTGAGATAATCTGTAGTGTGATACCACCAAAAACAACCCTGATGTGCTGCTGGATTAATATGTCGAGCTTGTCAGGTAAGTACTGCAGCTGGTGCATTTCTTCAGCTAAGATAAACAGTGTGTGAATCAGACCATCTTGGAGGAGTTTTGAAATAGTCCAATTCTTCTCATATATAATATTATTTTTATTAGTAACATCCATATTTATTTTATACATCCCGTCGATCTCAACGATCTCACGGTGGCTATCGATTGCATCATGCAATTCATGCTGGATGTTGAAGAAGGAGACGGCCTCAGAATCTTTAGCTAAATCTTCTATATGCTCCTTTATATCTACAGGCAGTATAGAGGACATGTATGCATGGTACCTTTCTCTAAGGAATTTGTTAAATGCAAGGTTCTTAGGGTTAAAGTTCTGTAAACTAATATGCAATGGACCTTTAGATTCTAGATGCTGGTTGTGCAGTTCTCTTAAATTGCTAAGATGATGGACAAGAGTACTAATCTCGTCTTCTAAATGATGTACCTTTAATTCTAATGCATCCCTATTCAGGTTCATGTTATGTAATAATGCACTAAGTTTATGAAGCTGCCTAATAAGGCTACTACACATAGTTTTAATATTAGTCCAGTTATAATAGAAGATATAATATATTTCTGTTCTTCACTAAGGTGAGACCGCTCAGAACAATTGAACTCTTTCTAATTCAGCATGAGAGCCATCACCTGCATCAACGATCAAACTATTGTTAAGAAAAATAATATTATCATGATTTTTTCTAAGTTGTATCCTACCTAGGGAGTTAATGGCTATGATATCATCTAAGGCTGGATAAGAATTATCTATGAAGAAGTTTCTATTCCTACTTAATATCTCTACTCCTATTTTGATAGCGATGGCTATGAAAGGTTCTTTAGCTTTTAAGTAGTCTAACTCGTTTTGAACTCCTATTAAAGTAGATTGAATATAGGCTACACTATGTTATAGTTTAAGAATAGAAGACTTTGTTTCTAATTCTACATAATGAGGTTGTTTATATTCTACCAACTGTCTAAGACTAGTGAGCTGTCCTAGAAGGGTTTTATGTTGTTCTACAAGAGTTTCTAGCATATCTTTTATATAATCTACCGCTATGCTACCTCTATTTATTCTACAAGATAACAAGCCTAAGATATTTGAAAGCTTACTATCTACTTGGTCTGACTGTGTTTTTAGGTTTTTTGATAAAGCACACAAGAAATCAACGAGATAGTTTGCTAGATGTTGTTCTTATCTTGAGGTTACTAAATTCTTTAGTAAGACTATCTATGTTTCTATGATTTTGGGGGTATCTGTCCGTGGTAAGGCTAAAGGAGGAAGATTCCTAGCTATATCTTTAATTTGTTGTATGAGTGTAGATGCTCCCTGTAACAGAAAAATGTCAGATAATCGTGGTATTGAAATATATCAAATTCTAAGGTTTCTAAACTAGAGAGTAACCAAAATTATATACTAAATCTATTTTGTAAAGGATTTCTATCAGCGGGATAAAAGTTAGCACTGAAATTTATAAAGCTACTTCATGCAGAAGTGGTAAATCATTTATAGTGGTCTGAAGTTATATTGAGATAAATTTCTCTATTTGTAAAAATTATTCTTATTGGCTATGCCCTAGGTGGAGGTGCATTCATGGGAGGTACTATAAATCTAGTCAAGGGATTTCTATGGTTTTCACTAAAGGTGATTGTATTTATATGTTGTATATCACTATCGAAAGAAGAGCTATCATTATAACTTTCTAGGCTATAAACACTATATGTATCGATGTCATGTATATTATTGACAGGTACTAAACTGTGTATGTCGATCATATGTAAAGAAGAATCTAATTTGGGGCACTCGGCTTTCATATGACCCCTTTGTCCACATAAATAGCAACTATAGCTATCTCTAAAAAACTGTTTAGCGTCTGAATTATTTTGTGTCTTAGTGAATTTTTTTCTAGATTCCCAGTTTTTTCCAAAATAACGTCTAGACTTATTTTGCAACCATGGAGGACTTTTCTTGCCAAATGTGCTACCATCTTTATAGCTAGTACTATCTCTAAGTTTGTATTTCTTATAATACTTTTTATTGAACTTTTTTTTTTCTTTTTCTTATATGTTTCTTTACCAAATTCTTCTTTATCGTATAAGCTAAACTTTTTACAAAAGTATTTTTCTTTCTCTCTACTATGCTTCATCAATCTCTTAACATGTTTTTCTAATTTATATTCTGTACAAAGTTGTATATATTCTCGCCGAACAAATGTAATAGCCTGTCCTATGGATACAATATTTATTGTCTTCTTATACTCTAACCATTTTGTATAGAATTTTCTTCCTATTGATCCGGCTATCTTCATGATATATGCATCTATAATATTGGGATCATGTAGCTTTACTTTTCCCATGTAAGAGAGATATGTAAAAGTATATTCAGAAATTTTGTTTAAGTCCCAACACTTTATGTTTTTTAATTTTTGTTTGTAATATGCCTGATGTTCTTTTTCATCTGTAGCTAAGGTATCACCTAAAAATACTGCTCGAGCAAAATCTACAATGGATTCGACTTTCTTTTCTTGTTTACATCTTTCCCAACTAGAATTTTCATCTTTTTCATATTTTAACATTACCTGATAAATCCATCTTCTAAGTGTATTTAATATCATTATAGGCATATCTTCATCGTTATAAGCTATATTAAAGAAGAGTAAGATTATGTTTTTCTACCATTCATCTATTTCTTTTTCCCAATCCATAATATCTATGCTATCAAGATTTAAGGTGCTACCATATTTTGAGATGTCTCTTTTGAAGGTGTATTCTGTGATAGAGTGCTATGCCCGGATACAGAGGGGGGTGAATGTATCCCCTTCAGAAATAATGCCCAAATTAAAACTCTAAAGCTCAGATATGCGGAATAAAAACTAATGAGCTCTGCAAGATGAGATGATAAGATAACACATGATCAAACAGTTGGACTGCAACAATGCAGCCACCTGATCAAACCAGAAATGCAGACAGAACTATGCAACCCAAACACACCTAGCAAAATATAATGCTCAAGGTTACTGTAGATAGGAACAATACAAACAATCCAAGATAACACAACTAACCATGCATGCATAGCCTATGAATAGGAGGTAGGAGGCAAGGAGCAAACGCACAAAACAAACCACTGCACAGTAGATTTTTTAGGTGGTTCGGTCACCAAGACCTACATCCACCCCTCACTCCCAACCGGAGTGAGGCTTCCACTAGCACACGCTAGAAACCTGCAGACTCAGTCTGCGAACAAGGTGCTGCCACACAGCTTGACCAGGGGAACAACCTCCCCTCTTCCTCCCGACCGGAGGGACATCCCAAGTGACTCCCAGCCACTTGGAAACCAGAGACCGAAGTCTCCCTTCCTCCAGATCAGGAGGGAACCCACCAGTGACTCCCAGTCACCAGCAAACCAGAGGTCGAAGACCTCTCTTCCTCCAGACCAAGAGGGACCCCTGGACTTGCAACCCACAAGCCCAGAACCGGAGATCAGATCTCCCTTCTCCTGAGACCACAGGAGGAACCCGACCTCAGTCCAGAGGATCGGAAGAACACAGTAAATCAGATCAAATAAAAGGAAAAATAAGAAACGAAAATAACACAGCAAACACAAGCTGTAAATGAAAGAACGTCAGATGTGGCTCCCATGGAGCTGACTGGCCTGGATTTGATCCACGGTCCAGTAGACAGATCTTCAGTAGCTTCTTCCTTCTTCTCCACGAACTATCTCTCTCTCTATCTCTCTTTCTTTCTCCTCTGCTCTCCTTTTCTCTTACATTGTTCTCTCCTTCTTCTCTGCAACTCTTTTTCTTCTGCCGTCTCACTCTTCTTCTATTTCTTCCTACTTCTGCTCAAGGCTTCAGTCCTTCTACTTCGATCACTCTTCATCTGAAGACGAAGGTTTCTATTTATATCAGCAGTAGTAGCAGCTAGGGCATGTGGTCTCCACAGCTCCCGCCCAATTGACTCTGCCACGTGTCAGCATCTCAGCTCCTTGGATCACGTGCCAGACACCTACAAGATAAATGAGGAGTTCAGTCGATTAACAAAATCAATTTAAGACAGTGTATAGACTTTATAACTCATACTGTAAAATGCAGTGTATAGACTTTATAAGCAGCAAATGAGCAAGTGTAAACACTGAGTGAGTGTATAGACTTTGAGTCTTCATGCGAGCTCGGTGTATAGACTTGAGGAAATTCAAGCAATGCAACACAATGTATATACTTAGAAACAGTAAGTGAGTAAGTGTGTACACTGGGAGAGTGTATAGACTCGTGAGACTTCATGCGAACTCAGTGTATATACTAGCTGAAGAATGCATTATCATAACAGGGGAAATGTGTGGACTTCTGTGAAGTGTATGAAGCCACCGAGTGTATAGACCTGTTGAGGGAAGGGCTGTACAGACTTTAGGATCTATGAAGACGATTGAATAGACTTTGCCTTAGAAATGAGTGTTTAGACTTTGAAGCAAACGCCAGGTAAATGATGTGTAGACTTGGCCAGAAAACATAGGGAAAGGTATGAGTGTATAGACTTGGCCAAACGTAGGGAAAGGTATGAGTGTATAGACTTGGCCAAACGTAGGGAAAGGTGAGAAGTGTATAGACTATGCTTCACTTCGAGCAGCCACAGTGATGTATAGACTTAGCCTTTGAGATGTGGCTGTACAGACTTGGAGAGTTGAAGCCAATGTACAGACTTGATGATATCAAACCGATGTACAGACTTGCAGATGCGAAGCCAATGTACAGACTTTATGATATGAAGCCAATGTACAGACTTGCAGATGCGAAGCCGATGTACAGACTTTAAAGGCTGTGAACAACAAGGCATGCTGTACAGACTTACTCAATCAAACTGATGTATAGACTTTGAAGGATTTGAACGGGAGAATGTATAGACTTTAAGAACCGAAGCTCACGTTGTACAGACTTTGTTACCCAAACGATCAATGTATGGACTTGAACTTTTGGAAACGAATGAATAGACTTTGCCACAGTCTACTGTATAGACTTCCAGTGTGAATGAAATGTTGTACATACTTGCTCAAACAGTCCGATGTATGGACTTGGAATTCCAACAGAAGGATGTATGGACTTTGATAAGAGAATGGCTGTACAGACTTCAACACAGCTGCGATGTACAGACTTTGACAAAGCAGCGATGTACAGACTTTAAGTGAAAGTCCGATGTACAGACTTTAGCTGAATACCACTGTATAGACTTCGAATATGAAGACCAATGTATAGACTTCAATTGAGTGCATTGGCTGTACAGACTTGGAAATCTTTGAATGCGATGTACAGACTTGGACTCAAGGAATGGCTGTACAGACTATGAGTGAAGGCATGAACATTGAATCAATGTGTAGACTTCACTTCAAGCAAGCTACAGCCCAATGTATAGACTTGCTGATGAAACAGTCTGATGTACAGACTTGTCTAAATGCAAGCAATACACAGACTTGCAAAGACGCTGAATGAGACGGTCGGCTGTACAGACTTGGGCTGTACAGACTTTGACTCGAACATGCATATGAGACGCTGAATAAGATGCTGGAATGTACATACTTGATGCATGTGAACACTGAGATGGATGTATAGACTTGTAGCTTGAGACGCTGACAGAGACGGTCCACTGTATAGACTTCAAATGCAACAGAAGACTCTGTATGGACTTGGCCAGTGTACAGACTTCAGATGATGAACAATGCATGCTATGCAATGTACATACTTCGAAGTTTCGCATGCAATGCAGTGTGTGGGCTTGTCATGCCTACTGAAGGCGATGTACATACTTGCTGCACTAAGCTCACTGTGATGATGCAAGGATGTTTAGCCTGAACAGAAATCCACAAGCAAAGTGAAGCAACTGATGAATGTACATATGAATGCTTTATGCATCAAATAACATGGATGAACATTAAATATACAATGCTTTATGATCTGATAAACTAACAGAACAGCAATGCAGTGCTTTGATAAACAGACTGAAACTGAACATATGAAAGATGACTCATTTCAGCAAGATGACTCACAGTGATTAACTCACATCAAAACCAATCATCAAAAGATTAACTCACATCAAAGCCAATCATCAAAACCATAGGGACACAACATTCTGGTCCTAAGGGGTGAGAACTAGTGGATGGTTTAGCCTTTGTTGTACCTATTGCATATATCTCTTCTAAATAATTTATTTGCAAACTCTTTAAAGAAGATAGATCTAAGGAAATGTTATCATCAAAATCTAAACATGTAGAATTTAATTCTAAGGTTCCTAAGCTATCAGTGATATCATCAGAATTGTTATCAATACTATGGAAATCACTACTATCTATGGTTGAATTACTATCTTCTAGACTACAGTTATCACATCCGTCTAAAAACTGATTGATTATATCCTGATGTTCAGTTATCATGTCTAATTGATCAGAAATCTCTATTACTTGTATCGATTCTTCAAAAAGCTATGATAAATCAAAAGTTCTAAGACTATTAACTACTTCAACATCTGTCCAATCAAATCTAAATGTATTTACAAATCGCTTTTGTTCTAGATTCATTTGATCATCTTCTAAGTCAAAAACTGCATCTAATTTATCAAAAGTTCTTTATCATTGTATACATCCTCATATGATCTAAAGACTCTATTTTCGTCTAACATGTTTATAATATCTAGATGAGATTCTAATTCTTGTTCTTCATCCTCAAGTTTTAATGTTGTGCTATGTGTAAGTCTATAGTCACTAAAACGTATGCTACTGCGTCCTTCGCTATCAGTATAGATACTACTCCTATGAGGTGTTTCTAACACTTGCTGTGTTTCTCTAAGATTAGCTAATTCCCATGTGATTCCTTTTTCTACTGGGATCTTTTGAGCAACTATCATCTGACTAAAGCTATTCTTATAACTGTCCATGAACTCTTTTGTTTTGAGAGTGAAACCTATGTTATTCATGTTATGCATTTTGCCTATGAATCCTATGAGCACTGCTAAGTTTTTGCTATCTGGAATCATATCGAAGTTTTTTGTATTAATTGCTACTTTAACATGCTGAATGAATTCTCCTACTTGCATTGTATAGTTTGGGATGCATCCTACTGCTGCATATCCTGGATTTAAATTGGTTTCTGCCATAGCTATCTGTGCTTGCTCATGATTTACAAATCGATTGTCAAAGATGTATGTATGAACTGATACACCTATTCCTTGTCTGGTTAAAGAAACTATTCCTACAGCTAAGACACCTATATGAACAAAGCTAAATTCCTTTTGTTTCTTTTCAAATTTGCTACCTACAACAGGTAAGACTACGACATTACCTAAACTAGAAATTATATGATGAGAAATATGTCTATAGATGCAAGATCTACTTTCTAGCAGAGAGGTCTTATAAGGATTGACTTCATGCTCTATTTTCTTTTTGAACTATTTTTCTACATATCTTTGTGTAGCTGTAGGATCATGGAAAATCTCATTTATTTCAGATGTGTTTTTCTTTTTAAGGAATGATAATGCCATTGTTTCTAACTAGAAGTTGATGGTTCTGAAGTTTCTACATTGGTAAATATATTTTTATCTTTTTTAGAAATCTCAAATATTGTAGGTCTACCTATGCGAGATAGTTTGCTAGATGTCGTTCTTATCTTGAGGTTACTAAATTCTTTAGTAAGACTATCTATGTCGTTAGTTAATTTCTGTTCTTCTAGAAGAGCTAAAAGTTTATCAAGTTTTCTATGAAGACTAAGTTGTAATTGTATAATGAAATTAAGTTGACTTTGTGTAATCCGATTACTTTCAGTTGTAAGGTGTATTTCACTAAGTCCTACAACGGGAACACTGAGAGAAGCTAGAGATGTTTGTGTTTTGTTATATTCGGGATCAGTTTTGCTCATTAGAGACTTTAGCTTGTATGTAATCTAACTCATTTTGAACTCCTACCAAAGTTGACTGTATATAGGCTACACTATGTTGTAGTTTAAGAATAGAAGACTTTGTTTCAAATTCTATATGCTGAGGTTGTTTATATTCTACCAGCTGTCTAAGACTAGTGAGCTGTCCTGAAAGGGTTTTCTGTTGTTCTACAAGAGTTTCCAATAGATCTTTTATATAATCTACTGCTACGCTACCTCTATGTATTCTACCAGTTAACAAGCCTAAGATATCTGAAAGCTTACTATCTACTTGGTCTGACTATGTTTTTAGGTTTTTTGATAAAGCACACAAGAAATCAATGAGAGTATTTTTACAAGGAGTACCGACAAGCGAATGAGAAGTATTATGAGATTCAACTACACAAGTCAAGAGATGCTCCTCTACCTTTGCTTTCTTTCTATGGTATTTTCTAATCTCAAGATCAAGATAGTCTAATTTATTCATAAGTCTATCGATTGTGAAAGAACTCTAAAGCAGATGTTCGATTCGGAAGTCAGTAACTCATCAATCGTGGACCTTCACAAGACACTTTTATCTATTCCTTGAAACTATTTCCTGCATGACCGGTATTAGGAGACACAAAGCCAGGTGCACACGCCTAACAATGCCTTCCTCAGCTAACAATGACTTTCGCACGGGCACTCTGAAGAGCTCTCAACTAACAGTGACGATCCATGTTGGTACGTGGTTCCAAACAATAAATAAAAAGGCTGGCTCTGATACCATTTCTTGACCAAAGAGTCACACTTCTACGTACATGCCGACATAGCGATGACTTCGAGACCTCCGAGGAGACTCTTTCGCAATCAAAAGTCACTTTTGGGTTCAAGCACAAGCAATAGACTTGCAAATAAGCTTAGAATACCAAGACCCAGAGACTAGTCATGCATAGACATCGAGCATCGGAAAGAGAGAGCAGAGCTCTTAACTTGTAGAGGGGAGTTTTACTCACGTATGCACAGAGAAGATTTCATTTTTACAGAAAAAAGGAAATCGAGTATATTATAGCGACGCGACGGTTACAACGACTCAGACATAGATAAAGACACGATGACAATTACAAACACATATATTACAGACGCTGGCAATTACCAGAGGGAGAAATACATATAGACGAAGGGTACTTATAGGAAGAAGATAGAAGACCAAGGGTATGTACCTTGGATCACCGGAGACTGAGCGAAGGCACGGGTTAGATGGTGAAAGAAGTATGGAAGGCTAAGTGGAAGGCAGGATGCCTTGGTAGTAGATGGAATGAAAGAAGGTGGAACGAGAAGAGTTCTTGCAGGGTGCAAGAAGGCCACTTGCTAAAAACTGGAAATGGAAGAGAGGAGGTGGCGATGGAAGAAGAGTGGAGAGCTTGAAGGCTTGGAATGCCTTGAGCTTCGATGCTTCGGGCTTCGGTGCTCTCAACTTCGATGATCCAAGAATGGAACCCTTGGGTTCTATTTATAGGCCAAGGAGGGTGACTTCTCAAAGAAGGAAGCCAACAAGATGACAAAGCCTATAAAGGAAGCTAAAAAGTAAAAGAAGGCTAAAAAGGAAGCTACTATAGCCACTAAGAGAAAGTGGACTACTAAAGTAGGCTACCTTATAGCCACTTGCGAAAAGGTGAGGCTAGAAAGGAGAGGCTAGAAAGGATATAAAGCAAAAGTAGACTAGCCACTAATACTAGCCACTTGGTAAAGTATAAGAGGATGAAAGACTTTTATAGAGAGAGGGAAGGACATCGGTCTTCGTCAAAAAGCTGCGGCTCCCCGAGACACAACAGCTATATCTGAAGAACCGTCAGGACTCAGTGACTCGACTCCCTATGACCTAGACACGACTTTATAGGGTTGCCACACAGGGTTCCCTTTATAAAAAGAGCTACAGGAAAGGTAGCAGGAAAGATGCCTTCCTTATTGAAGAAGGAAACTAGAGTGAAGGCTCCTTACTAGACAAGGAAGCTTATTTAGTCGGTGCTAGCATAGTCGCTGTTGCTGGCTCCGCCGATGTTGGTCTCTAAGGCATTGATTGCTGAGTTGACCTAGCTCAATTCGGCTTCCACTTCATATGACATTTGAATGCTTCGGACCAGAGAAACGGAACTGTAGTACAATGGTCCATAAACTTCATAGGAAGAGGTCTGGCACAGCATCCACATCTCGCCGTAGAACATGTCTTTTATGCGTTGGATTGCTAGCGCCTTGGTGCGGGTCAGACTGAGCTGCGTGATAGGTCTGGAACACTTACATCTAGTGCCAATCCAGTCCATATGTTTTTCGAGATGGAAGAATATGGTTGAATATGGTGCTAGATACTGAGATGAAGTGTCGTTGTCGGCTTCTCGTTCAATCCACTCTGGTGGTGTGGAGATGAATTGTAGCGTTATGCCACCAAGTGCTCTGTTGATGTGCTGCCTGATCAGTGTTTCAAATTTTTCAGGAATATTCTTCAACTGATGTAGTTCACCGGCCATGATGAAGAGAGTGTTAATTAGGCCGTTCTGGAGGAGTTGTGAGACAGTCCATTGCTTTCCGTAGATAATACTATAATAATTAGTAATATCTATATTTATTTTATACATCCCGTCGACCTCAACGATCTCAGGGTGTGATGCGGGACGAGACCACGGACACGACTCGAATGAGGAATGCAGTCCTCGGACTCTAGGTGAGCTCGTGATTGTCCCTTAACGAGGGAAGCGTCGGACGTGCACGGTTGAGAAACCGGCAAGAGCTAGGGTGGTCAATTCTCTTTTGTGCCCGGATCGGGTCACGGGACGGTAACGCTCTCTCTCGCGGCAGCGGTGATATAAATATAAAGCGAGCTAATTGTCCCTACGCATGCTCTCTAACAGCGGCATAAACAAATATATATGAAGTAAGCAAAATGTCAAGTAAGGGAGCGGATGCGATACCTCCACGCGCTCGGCGTGGGGAAGACGGACCCGGCCGAAACTCGTACTCTTGGGATAAATATTACATAATGATGACAGCAATGAAATATCACCCACTCCACGCAGGGAGGTAAAGGGCTACACAAATGGGCCCGGGAGGACCGAGTTCAGGTTGACGGGCGGCTTCTCGCGTCTCTTCGGCAGCACCCGAACTCATGACTAGTTGGCCCGCGTGCTGTCCGGAAGCACCGTGTGGGACCGGGGCGGCACCACTGTGGTGGGGACACCTGGAGGGGTGATCCCAAGGATGGAGGCGTGCTGGTTCACCGGCCGGAGGCCGGGCGGCGACGATCGGCACCGGTCGGAAAAGTCGGCCATGGATCTGTTATTTCTATTTTTCAGTGCGCGCTCCAGAGAGAACGGACGCTGCGATCAGCCCCGATGTCGAATCGACACGAAACTGGCGCCGTTGGAAAGCTCTCTTGAAGTCCTTCAACCTAGTCCTGAAGATCAGACCTGGATATGCACGGATCTGGGCTTTATTGAATTTTTGAGCTCCTGGTGTACAGTAGCTGAACTCTCAGATCTGCAGGGAAGTTGTCTGAGAACTGCCGTTGACCGCTAGGAAGATGTCCGATCCAGCTCCGGAAGTCTTCATCAAAGTTGTAGGACATTGAACAAGGAAGACGGCAATCAGTTTTTGTGAAAAGTTTGAAGGTGGATACGAATTGTTATGATTTTTATACTGGAATGTGGTCGGATCTGGGAATTAACTGATAGTACTGTAGCTGAGGTTGAACACGATTTTTATAAAATAGGTGAAAGGCTGAACAAAAATTAAGAAAATTCATGGAGTGAGGGGTTGATGGAAAGAACTCCCAGTAAAATTGGAAGGGTCTGGAAAAATCAAAAAGGTGGTCGGAGGAGGGGATTACAGGGGTGCTGTCACACAGATCTGAAACTGGACAGAACTAGGAAACAGAAACACACGAAATTTAAAAAATAGTAAATGATGAAATTTGGATGGGATTCTTTTTTTGGTGGTGGGGATTGAAGATAGGAACACACCATAAAATTTTTAGATCAAGAAGATCTCGTGGCTGATAGCAAGAATTTCAAGAAGGAGCTGCTATTGGCTGAAAATAGAACTTCGACGGTGGCTCGATGGCGGCTTGTTGGCGGCACGAACGGCGGTGGCGGCGGCACCGGTGAAGATCAGAGGTTGAGAGGGGGAGATAGAAGCTAGATCCACTCTAGAATTGTATAGGGGTTGAGAGGAGAACTCCAGGAGAGAGGAAGGGGGCGCAAATCTCATAAGGCTTCAAAGCTTTTTTTCTTTCATTAATGCTAACAAATGGAAAATACAATCTTTTATATGCTATGTATCTAATCAATTGTACACCCTTGGATCTAGGGATGGGGGATGAAAGGCTGGGATTAAGTGTGATAAACACACAAAAAATATAAACTAATGCTAGTGGAATGGGGCGCCCCCTTGACCATATGTAAGGGTTGAATGGGTAGGTGGCCAACCATTGGAATATTGACCCATTTGTCACCCATGTGTCCATATGACTAGTCCAACCTTCTAGATGTCCACCTAGGATGGTTGACCAGCCCCACAAGGTGACATGGACCAATGGAAAAGGGCTGAGGGCCCCCTAGCTGGGCCTACTACAAAATTGCACAAAAACCCACACAAACCAAGGGAATGATGCATTGGCTTACAAAGCCGTACATTTGCGTACATACTTTCCCAAGAATATGAACACAAACTAAAAAGACATAAATACAAAAGAAAATGTACATGCTCGGCGTCGATTCCCATCAGGGTGACTGTCAAATGCATCATGCAATGCGTGCTGGATGCTCAGAAATGAAACTGCCTCAGAGTCTTTAACTAATTTTTCTATATGATCCTTTACATCTGCAGGCAGTATGGAGGAAATGTATGCATAGTATTCTTCTCTAAGGAACTTGTTAAATGCAAGGTTTTTGGGAGTGAAATCCCGTAAGCAAATATGTAATGGCCCTTTAGATTCTAAATGCTGGTCATGCAATTCCTTTAAATTTCTAAAATGATGAATGAGACTGCTAATCTCATTTTCTAAATGCTGAACTTTTAGATCTAATGCAACCCTATGTTGATTCATCTCGGAGAACAATGTGCTAAGCTTATAAAGTTGTCTGATGAGGCTATTTCGCATAATCTTAATATTAGTCCAGTTATAATAAAACATATCATCTAATAAATATTTTTGTTCCTCATTAAGGTGTGACCGCTCAGGGTAGTTAAACTCTTTCTGGTTCCTCATGAGAGCCATCACTTGCATCAATTATCAAACTATCGTTAAGAAAAATATTATTATTGTTATCTTTGCTAAGTTGTATCCTACCAAGGGAGTTAATGGCTACGATATTATCTAAGGCTGTATAATAGTTGTCTGTGAAGAAAGTTCTATTTTTACTCACTATTTCTACTCCTATCCAGATAGATGTAGCTAGAAAGGGTTCTTTAGTACTACATAAAGGTATGACGTCTATATCTAATTGGATACAGTTATTTTTCAGTTGAAAGAGTCTACGGTTTTGGCTAGTCCGAACTGGTGGTATATGTCTAAACCAATGAAATTTATTATTCATACTACCTTGATTATAAACCTGATGTGTAAGGTGTAGATGCTCCCTAAGGATACAATGTTCATTCAGAAACTTTAGCTTTTATGTAGTCTAACTCGTTTTGAACTCCTATTAAAGCAGATTGAATATAGGCTACACTATGTTGTAGTTTAAGAATACAACCCAAGGGTTCCATTCTTGGATCATCGAAGTCGAGAGCACCAAAGCCCGAAGCATCGAAGTGATCTTGAGATTAGAAAATACCATAGAAAGAAAGAAAATGTAGAGGAGACTTTTTGATAAATTAGATGCAATTTTTGACTTAGAAGATGATCAAATGAATCTAAAACAAAAGTGATTTGTAAGTACTGCAGTTGGTGCAGCACACCTTGTAGACATAAAAAATGAACCTATAGAATCTTTTAGTTCCATTGTAATAAATGCATAGTTAGAATCATTAGATCATTTCGCTTTAATAAAACCAGTAGCACTTGAGCCTCTAGATGTAGAACTAAAACCATTAGAATTTATAAGCTCTGCTATGATAGACTATGTAGTAAATACACCTGTAGATGTAAAACCATCCACGGTCATAGATTCTAATTTAGTAGAACCAATAGTTCAAACAAAAACCGTAGACATAGAAGATTTGCATGATAACTTAGTCATAGAAGAAAAGCAAACAGACTTAGTTAGCCCAATAGATTATCTACAAGATAGAAATGTAGAAACAACAATAGTTGATCACACTGATATTTTAGAAATAGAAAAGGCAAATCAAAGATATTCAACTATAGACGTTGAGTTACAATTTAAGTCTACAAAACTCCCCTTACAAGTAATGATATATACAGGAGCGAGTAAAATAATCATCCACATAAAGCATGTTCCAAAAGAAGAATTACAGGTTGTTCAGTATGAAAGTAGCATAGGTACATATGATGGCACTAAGCACCCTATAAAATATTTTATCTCTCAGATTCCCATGCTAGTGAATAACAATAGATTTTATCTTCCTTATACTTTAGTCATAGACATTCCAGTCACATATTCATTCATTCTAGGACTCAACTTCGTTAAATCTATAGGTGGTATGCTAGTTCATAAAAATACTATCTCCCTCTTCTCTAGAGCACTAACCTCCACAGTCTCTCTTTTTCAAGATAGAGTTGACCATAGTGATACAAAACTAGACCAACAAAGTGATACTTTAGGATGTGTAGATTGTAAGTCTAGTCTCAATAAACTAGTTGCCAAATTGAAAGATGAAGGCATCATAGGTGATAACCCCATCATTCATTGGGATAGGAATAGGTTAGAAGCAAAATTAGATATAATCAATCTCGACATTACAATTGTCACGGCTAATATAAAGCCTACTCCTAGAGATTTAGAAGATTACACATTACACATTAGTGAACTCACAAAACTTAGAGCAATTAGAGAATCCTTTAGTCGTCATAAATCTGTTGCTTTTATAGTTAGAAATCATAGTGAAGAAAAAAGAGGTAAGTCTAGGATGGTAATTAATTATAAACGTTTGAATGACAACACTAGAGACGATAGCTACCAAATCCCTGATAAAGAGGTTATTTTTCAGAGAATACAACATGGTAGGATTTTTAGTAAGTTTGATTGCAAAAGTGGTTTTTGGCAAATAAAAATGGCCGAAGATAGCATAGATTGGACAGCCTTTACAACACCCTTAGGACATTATGAATGGTTAGTTTTACCCTTCGGGCTAAAAAACGCCCCTACTATATTCCAGTGAAAAATGGATAGGATATTCAATGACTGTAGAACCTACTGTTGTATATATGTAGATGATATTCTAGTCTTTTTTACATCCCTAGAAGAACATAGAAAACATCTAGAAATAGTTTTTAACAAGTTTAGAGATAATGGCATAATCATTACTAAGAATAAAATGATAATGGAAACATATGAGATAGATTTCCTACGATTAGAAATTAGGAAAGGACAGATTATATCTCAACCTCACATAACTACAAAAATCTTAGCATTCCCTGATAAGATAGAAGAAAGAAAACAGTTACAATAATTTTTAGGATTAGTAAACTATGCTAGACCCTTTATAAAAAATCTTAGCGCCTTAGTCCAACCGCCCTATAACAAATTAAGAAAATCATGACAAAAATACTTTAACCAAGAAGATGTAAAACTCATACAAAAAATTAAAGATATAGCTAGGAATCTTCCTCCTTTAGCCTTACCACGCACAGATACCCCTAAAATCATAGAAACTGATAGTTCACAACATGGATGGGGAGCAGCATTGTTACAAATTGTAAATACTCAAGAACAATTGTGTAGATATGCTTCAGGTAAATATAAAATAGTCATTCATAATAGTACAGATGCTGAAATAGAAGGAATCATAGAAGCAGTCAATAAATTTAGGATATATCTTGACAGAACTTTCACTATACGAACAGATTGCAATAACATAGTATCTCATGCTAACTCAGCTAAAACAAATAGACTGGTTGAAAGATGCTGGTTAAAGTTTACAGATTTTTTAACATGCAATGGTTATAGGCCAACATTTACCCATATCAAAGGGCAGAATAATGAATTAGCAGATTTGTTATCTTGGTTACTAGAACCACCTCTGAATGAACCACCACCTGAACCACCACCTAGGTTACAACCAATCCGGATCCACCTCTCCAATAGAGAAATCTACTTAAATATAACTCCTGCTCATTATAAATGGTTTACAGTTTCCGCACCATGTAATTTCATTTCTTTTAGTGCTAACTTTTATCTTGCAGATAGAAATCCTATACATAATTGATTTAGTATACATTTTTGGCTTCTCTCCGATACATAGTCTTTAGAATTTGGCATTTTTCAATATAATGAGCATCTAACATATTTTTGTTACAAGGAACGGTTACAATTGACGCATCAGTTTTATAATCAAGATAGAATGAATAACAAGTTTCATTGGTTCCGACCCATACCTTTAGTTCAGCCTTGCCAAAATATTAGAGTCTTCCAAAGAATAAATAACTGTGTCCAAGTAGATATAGACGATGAGCCACTATGTAGTACTAAAGAACCTTTCATAGCCATCTCTATCAAAATAGGAGTAGAGATATTAAGTAGGAATAGAAACTTCTTCATAGATAATTCTTATCCAGCCTTAGACGATATCCTAGCCATTAACTCCCTAGGTAGGATACAACTTAGAAAAAACCATGAAAATATTATTTTTCTTAACAATAGTTTGATCGTTGATGCAGGTGATGGCTCTTATGCAGAATCAGAAAGAGTTTAAATAAGCCAACTAGCATAAATGTGAAATTAGAATAAATTAAAAAGGGGCTAATTGGGCTTGAATTGGTGTTCTTTTGGATAAGATTAGGGCCTAATAGGATAGATAATAATGGGTCAGAAACCCTAAAAATTAGACTAATTGGGGAAACCCTAAATCCTTAAAAGATTGGTTGCTGAAACCTAGTCTATTGGGCCCAAAACCATGGGGAAACCCTAGCCCACTTAGAGGAGAAGCTTATCTCTCGAATGCCTGACCTAATTAAGGTTTTGGAAAGCTTTTGGCGGGGCTAGAAAGGGTAAGGTTGAGTTTTTTGGAGTAGGATTTTATCCCTTGATAAGATAGGATTTGGGAGACCAAACCCTTATATAATGGACCCAATCGACCCCCTAGACGATCTCTAGTTCGTGATGAGACATGGAGGCGGAAGATAGGGCCGGATTCAGGAGAAGAAGGCGAGGATTTAGGGCAACCATAAGAGAGCGGAGTTCGTCGTCCTCTTCCCTTAGATCAAGTTAAAGGTAGGTTTCCTCTTAGGCACAAACTAATCAAGCTTTAAATCATGTTAATCTGCATGTGTAGAAGTCCTAGAATGCATTTTGCCTAATTTTCATTGATTAGATTGCATGAATTTGACGATTGAATCATGATACATCGCCCCACGTCGGAAACGGACTTTCTGTTCGAGATCGTAGCCCTAACAGTGACCGCGTTCTTGAATGCAGCCTTATGATAGACCGTGATCTTAAGCATTTATTTAAAATGTGATTTTATGTTTATATAATTTTTAATGTAAAAAGTATTAAATTTTCATGAATGCGGCTCCCATGTAGACCACGATCTTAAGTATTATTTTATTAAAACTATGATTTTTCTCTATTTGAAAATTCTTACATAATGATTATTTTTACCTAAATGTGGCCTTCAACTTGACCGTGATCTGATCACGTCCACAATAATGATGGTGTTCTGTCAATGGGTTTTTCAGAAACCCTAGATTTTTCTAGTTGATTTTATGACATGTATAGGTCTAATATCATGTTTTTTGACTGATCATGGCATCTGAACAAATTAAATATCTAGGCCATCATGAAAGATAGTTAATTCTTAAAAGTATGATTATGAACTATGTCCCTCATGATCTCATAAAATTCCTTTACCACCTCCGTGTTATCTTAAAAGAGTAGAATTATTTTGGAAACCTGAAATTGACTTATCTCATGGCATGGTTATATATTCTTGCACATGAATATGATATTGATCGATGTTTTAATGATAGATTGTATAGTGTTTTGTTTGAAGGTTTTGTCACTCCGGTGATATTAACCTACTACTGGTTATTTGTTTTTGGTAGTGCGATAGGAACCCTAATTCTTAGTGAAGTTAGAACCCTCCGCCGGATACTCCTTCCATCGGACTATAACTTTCTTCATCGAGGCCTCCGTAAGTCTCCGTGAGCCTGGGATTCCAACTAGTACGCCGAGCAGGTTGTACCCTAAAAACCCTGAAAATCACTAGAATCCAAGTCCTACTATGTAGGGCAGGGTTCAACCGACCTTTGGAAGGGAAGAACGTGGTTCTGTCTAAGTTCTACCAGGACTGTTCTGAACGCGGCCTCCACATGCACCGTGTTCAGGTTCTATTTGGGAAGGCGGCCATCCATCTGACCGCGTTCTTCACTCTCACGTCTCTGTCATTAACGCGGCCTAGAGACTGACAGCGTTCATCAGAAGGCGGCCTGTAGACCTATCGCATTCAACCCAGTGTCTTCGATGATCGTGTTTATGAAATGATTGAGTGGCTGCATGTTCCTAGGTCTGAGGTTTATCATGCTTGGCATATTTCCTCATTACTCTTGACCCATTGGGGGTAATATTGAGAGCCATGTATCTAAATACTCAACTTTATTAAATTTCTCCATAAGATTGATCTAGGTTTTAAACTTAGTTGGTATTTCAATGAGATCCTTGATATTGTAATGACCTAGAGTTACTTGACTCCTTTTATATTACTGGAACATAACTTTCTTTGGATTCATTGGACACTATTGAATGAATGGAATTGTCTAGAAACTAATGAATGGGACTATGGTCCAAATTGACCTCAATGTCTGTGCATATAGGGCACGGTCAAGTCTTGAGAGGAGCACCCGAAATATTTGATAATCGCGGAAATATTGATTAAATGTGGTGATGGCATACTACCAAAATGAGTGCAAGATTGAATCTAGACATTTCAATAACTGAATGAATGAATGATCGAATCGAATGGAATATTATTCTTTAACTAGATGGGGTAAATTATTATTGGAACTCTAATGTTATTGAGCCAATCCAAATGTTATGTTCATCCTAATGTTCAATCCATTGATATATTGTGCTTAGCTTGTTATTAGAATCTTTAATGATCTATTTTCCTTATCACAGCTTATTCCTTGATATTGTCTCATACTTCTAAAGTTCTTTCTTTATTGACCATGCCATAATATATCTCCTATTGTCTCTTGAATTAGTGTATGGATTTCATATTGTGGCATATAGTCATACTGCATGTTCATAAGACAATTAATTACTTATATTTGCCTAGTTAAAAAGGAGTAATGCCTACTAAGCGTTAGCTCATATAGTGTTTTCAATATTTTTCAGGTAGTGCATGTTCATAAGACAATTAATTACTTATATTTGCCTAGTTAAAAAGGAGTAATGCCTACTAAGCGTTAGCTCATATAGTGTTTTCAATATTTTTCAGGTAGTTCTGACGAAGATGAACGTCAATCGGAGGGGTTGGGATTAGAGTGATCAAGAGTGGCCTCTTAGAAGACTAGTGTTCTTAGAGTTTGTTGGAAATTGTCTATTTGTAATGAGCCTTGAGTTTGAGTTGTAAGAAAGTAGGGAGTTGGTTAGTTTGGGGTTGAATTTATAGTACTCTTGTTTTAGTAAGTTGGAACTTGGTGTATGTAAATCTTGAAATTTTGGGATTATTAACTAAGTTTATTTTGGTTGGTCAGTTAGATTATGGTGTCTTGTTCTTTTGAATTCCCGATTACTGCTCTGATTGAATGAATAATTATGACTGTCGCGCTCTGAGATTCTGCATTGGGACGTGGCAGGTGTTAGGAAGGGGGGATGGCCAAGGCTTTCGACCACCCACCTTCTCTTTTGTTTAGATTTGGAAACCTCTATAAAAGGGACACTAATAGGGAATTTCTAGCATGCAATGAGTAATATAAAATGGGTGGATGTATACGGCGAAGCAAGAAGAGAAACAGCATAGGATCAAACCAGGAGACGGCCACAGAGCTAGTCGATTACCAACTACAGCAAGCCGGGGAGATGCAAGATGTTCACAATAGGAAGGAAGGCACTTTGTCCGAGCTCCAGAATGCTCAAGAGATTTGCCAAAAGAGGAAAGACCCTCTCCTACCAAGCTCTTTATCTTCTCTTTCTGCGCACTCTCTGCACTCTGTGTATTCTCTCGATGTTTTTCCCACTGCTCTCCTCTCCACCAACTTGCTCCCTCTCTCCTTCTCAGTTCGAATCCTCCCCATTACAAAAGCTCCTCCACCCCAGATCAGCCTTGTAATGCCCCGGATTTTTTGAATATTTTTCGGATCAGGATCTGTGGGTTTCGGATCACTTTCGTGGGTCCAGGATTGAGTTTTGCGGTTCACAAATGTTTTTGCCTGTCGAGCCTTTGGAACCCCGTGCAGGGTGAACCGTTGCGTTCTCCAACTCTGAGATGTTACCAACGCGTTGTGCATTTTTCGAGGATCATGGAGAGTATTTTTCCCCATTTTTATATTTTTTGGATTTTCTAAAATCCCAAACCAATTTCCTATTTAAACCACCCTAACCCCCCCTCTCCCCATTCTCTCCCTCTCTCTTCTCTTTCTCTTCCCCTCTCCTCCGGGCGGCCGATGGAGGCGATGGCGGGTGAGGCGGAGATGTTGCGAGGGCGAGGAGCATGAGGATGGGTCGAGGATCGAGGCGTGGTGGCCCGTTAAAGCTCGAGTGCGCGTTCGTGAACCGGCGGGGGTTTCACGGATGGTTTCACGTAGAATGGCGATCTCGGCGCACTGAATCTTCGGTGGAGGTAGGGGGATGGATCTTTAACCCATGTACTTCCTTTTCCGTGATTTTGGTAGGCCGTGTTGAGCCGAGCAGGTTTATTTCTCATCGGAGGTTCGAAAACCATGTTTTAGGGCGTGCGATAGATTTGTCAGATCGAACGTTGTTTTCCCACTTTCTTCCCTCCATTTTTGGGTTTTGGGACCCAGGTAATGATCCTCGTTGTTTTCCCCCTCGATTGGGGTCGAGTGGGCGTGGAAATCGGAGCCATAGGGTGGCTCCGGTCGGTTTTCTACCGTAATCGGTCGACCAACACGGGTAGTTCGGTGGACCGATCAGGCGTTCACCGCTGAACTGGGCATTATGCCCAGTTCAATCGACCGAACTACCCAGTTCGGTCGACCAACTGGTTGGTCGACTGACCGCCTATGGGTTGGTCGACCGAACTACAGAGATTGGCCTGTTTTGGGTTCCGATCGGTCCGGTTGAGACCCAATGACCGACCTATGGCCCCGTGAGTGTCTCAGACACCCCGTGAGGACCGTGACCGCATTTTTGGGTCTTCGGTGGTGCTATTTACCTCGATTAGCATGCCCATGGGTTTTAAGGGTACTGGTGACCCTCTCGTGTTTCAGGCTTCCGTGCTTTCGCTAGATCGAGTCGCCGCGGGTCGGCGTGAGTGCGGTGGGCTATCCCCGCACGTCATTGGCTTTTGGGTAAGTGTTTTTCGAGTGGGCCATGAGTTTGGCCCTTGGACTGTGCGTCCAGTCACCCAGCCTGGGGCTGCAAGTTTTCTCATTTTTCCTTTGGATGGGGGATCGACTCGGTGGCTTGTGAGCTGCCTTGGGGAATCATTCTACCGTGGTTTCAGACCTAGGGATTAGGCTAGATTAATGGCGTTGTGTCGTCATGTGCAGCGGTCTTGACCCGAGTCGTGTGACTCAAGGACCGTTGGGTTATTGGGTTTAGAAGGCTGTCCAGAGTCCGGTGGCTCTGAGCCACCTGTTACTCCGCGTTACTCACGATGGGTGCGTGCATGGCTTTCCGTGTTCACGTTTAGTGACCTCCCACTAGTCGTAGCCTTCTTACAGCACGTGTGTCCTGACCCACCCGGGGGTGGTGGAGCGGCATACCCGAGAGAGGCGGTTTTTAGGCTGGTTACCGTAGAGCTCCTCGCCTTTGCAGCCTGCGTCTGGGCTGGGGGGAAGAACCAGCTAGAGGGCCTGACCTAGAGCGCATGGTCTATGTGTGAACACGTGGTTGGGGACGTCGGACCCGTGCTGACGAGCGTGACCTGACGTGATGAATTGTTTGTCGTTAAAAACACGCGGCAATCAATCAAAATACCGAACTCGTAACAAAATAAAAATACGTAGTACATTGGCAAGCATGGGTCGAATCTAGTGCTGTCAATGGGCCGGGCCCGGGCCGGGCTTAGGTCGGCACGGCCCGGGCCCGACTTATCCATATTAAAGCCCAAGCTCGACCCGGGCCCGCGCTATGTCGGGCCGAGCCGGGCCGGGCCGGGCCCGACATTATTTAAAAAATTCAAAGCCCGACTAAAGCCCGGCCCGATAATTTAAATAAAATAATAAAAATAATATATTTAATAATATAAAAGTTATAATCTCACTAAATTAATTAAAATTTTGATATTAATTACATAATTTGTGTGAAAAGAGAGTTTAAATTTTTCTAATTAAATAAATTAACATAATTTTAACTAAATAGTATTTAAAATTTAAAGTGAGAATAAAAAAGAGAACGGACCGGGCCGGCCCGCGGGCCGAACTCAAAGCCCGAGCCCGGCCCGCGGGCCAAGTCGGGTCAGGCTTTTAGGCCCGACTAAAAACCCATGGGCCGAAAAAGAGCTTGCGGCCCGGCCCGAAATTGGGCCAAGCCTGCGGGCCTGTCGGGCCGGCCAGGCCCATTGACAGCCCTAGTCGAATCCATAGAGAGGAGTTTTAAAATTGTTAACTTTGATTTTCTTTTATTGTAGAAATAGATGAATGTTTTGTTTTGATTTTCAGAATTTAAAGAACATGAAATAAATCTATCTAAAGAAATATGATAGAAAGTAGAAAATCTAGAGAAGGAAAATTACATGTGAAATAAAATAGACGAAGTGGGATAGTTTTGCGGCCGTGGTATGATAACGACGTCGTCTCCTCGAGTCTTTGAATTATGCATTGTCGGGGACAACTACGTACACTCGATCGGAGCTACGAACTGCTTCTCTTGACCATCTTTGGAAGAAGTTTAGAAGATGATAGAGAAAGAACTTTGGAAGAAAAATTAGAGAGGGATGGAAAAAGATTGTACAACATAAAAATGAAGAATAACACCACTATACTTAAACATAAACTAAAACAAACTTATAATGCATGAAAATTACAACAACAATGATAAAACAAATTACAATAAGAGATGGGACAAGAGATGGGGAGATAGAGAGGGAGAGCCTACTCCTAACACTAGAAATGAAAGGGAAACAGAATGAGGGCTTTAATCTACGTAAGAGAGGAGGAAGGCCCTTCACATGCCATGCCCTCCTTTTATAGACCCCAAAACAAACACTATTCCTCTCCATGTGAACATCTCGAGATGCCATATTTGACTTGGAAAGGGTGGCCACCATGTGTTACACACTTTTTCATTTTTTTATGAATTTTTCTCCTACTTTTTCCTTCCTTTTTCTTCCTTTCACTCTCTTTCTCTCTCTTTCTCTCTCTTCCTCCATCACGTCGACCGCCGCGCCTTCTCTTTCCTCTTCTCTCTCTCCCGCCACGTTGACTGCCTCCACCGCATGAGAAGGCCGCTCGCCTCCGCTGACCCTGTGCCCGTCGAAGGCCGCATTCTCTCTCTTCTTCTCTCTCCTCCCGCGTCGGCCGCCCTGCCTGCCTTGACCGCCTACCGCACCCGCACCCGCCTTCACCAGCCACCTCGTCTGCGTGCGCCCGAAGAAGCTAGCTGGCCACCCGAAGTCGCCCACGTCGACCGCGCCTTCATCCATGCGTGAAGCCTCCGTCTGCTTTAGCGTGCGGCGTTGACCGTTTGAGAATTGTCCGTGGGAAATTGAAAACTGGCCTTTGGTCATGTGAAGGCAGTGTGAATGGGGATGGCCTATTTGTACATTATATTCTTTCTTTTTTTCTTTTTCTTTCTTTTTCATGCTAATGGCCCATTATTCTGCAAACTAATCTTTCTTGCCATCGTCTTCTTCGTCCCTGCAAAATAAGAGTTTATTTATCAAATTTTAATTAATTTAATCAAACTAAATATTTTGATCTGAAATGATAATTAAGTGTGATAAGTGTGTATTTATTTATATTAAAGCTCATAAAAAGTGTGTATATCATATATTAACTCCTAAAAATGCACACTCATCACACCCCCAACTTACTCATTGCTAGTCTCTTAGCAATACAAACAATTAAAAATTAAGGACCAACAAGAGTTTAAAATATCCATGCCTCATTTCCAGGTCATCTTTCATAGAATTGACTTAGGGGCAGGATTTCTGGATCAGTTAAGCGTACTAGTCTTAAATGAGATATTAATAGACATAACTGAGAATACACCCAAAGTTCAATAGTACTCGTGCTCGTGAAATCTAAATCCATAGTCATACAATTGCATCCCTCATATTGTTATTCTAGATAGGTGTCATTCAACTTTATAGTTTTCAGTTCGGAACATTGAGCATGGTAGCTTTCACTCCGTCTTATTTCAATTTTTTTTTTCAAACACATGGTGTTGCACATCCCTTCACCGTTTGACGCGAATCTCAACTCTTGCCTTAGGTGAAGCAGGCCCGGTTACTAAGATCCAGGGCATTTTCCATGGTTTTTTTTCATACTTTTCAAGGTGTGATTTTCACACGTGATTTGACAGGTAACTTTTTCCAGAAAGATTTCTTCACTGAAACTTATAAACTATCAGACACAACACTTAAATAACAGAAGGTTTGTCCTACTTATTTCATTAGTGTGTAAATGATTTTTTTCAGTGCTAATGGACTTTTAGAAGATTCTAAGTCAATTTCTCGTGGCTAGATTACAAAATAAGTTCCATCATCCATCTCCATAGTCTCTTCCATTCCGGATTCACTTTGGTGAGAACATGAATTAAGAAAACTCAGTTGGGTGTTTTTATTATTATTATTATTATTATTATTATTATTGATAAAATGAGGTTGTATATGAATGTAACATGTGCAACATGATTTCCGTCCCCCCAACTTAAATGACATTGTCCTCAATGGCATGAATAATATGAAATAATGAACAATGTAAACATGATAGTTTTGGGAAAGAACGGGACAACCTGATAAAGTTGAACGCCGACGGGTTTGGCTTTAGACGACTTGACAGAGGTGTAAGGAATCTCCTCTCTCTCCCCAACTTATCCTTTATTCACACCTGCAAAATAAAAATAAAATCACAATAAAAACTTGGGTTATCTCCCAAGAAGCCATTTTTTAGCACACAAAAATTAAAAAAAAAAGCTTTAGGTTGCCTCCCAAGAAGCGCTAAGTTTTAACGTCTTCAGCCAGACGCAAGGTAGCTCACTAACCAACGGGTGGCATTTAGAATGAGTCACCAAGTGATCTTATCCTCCGATAAATTCCAGCCCTTGTACCATTGGAGGAAAAGATTATATCTCGACAAATGTGGGGTAGAAGCATGCCAAGGTGGGTTTAGTAATCTGGATGGACCCCCTCGGTCAGAGAATGATAGAGGATTTATTATATCTTTAATTACAAAATATTCCTCTATATATTTAAGGTCTTTATAAGTATTAAACACATCAATGCAGACCTTAATTTCACCTAGCTTGTCTTCCTCATCCTCATTTTTAGGATTTACTTGCGTACTGTTCAGGTGAGAAAGGATGAGGGTGTTATAAATTTTTGGGGATTCGACCACATGGACAGTGTCAAGGAGATAACGATGATTAGGAATGAAAGAATTATGCTCCTCAACACAAGAATTCTCATAAGGCTCAGATGGATCTGACTAGTTGGCTATGTGTAGAATGTCTGGGATGATTTGGGATTCACCAAGGTCAGGGATGGGTAAAAGATCCATATCCTCCCCTAAATTATGAGATACCCAGCTAGAGTAAATTTCAAGCAAAAAATTTGGCTCCTCCCTTACCCAAAAAGACTGGTCCATGTAAACACTCAATTTTCTCTCCACCACTTCATCTTCCTTATCTGTCACTTGGAACAAGGGCTCATCGAATATAGGAAGGGAAATTAAAGGGATTTGATCATCAACAGGCACATCCACTTCCTTTTCCTCTCCCCCCAACTTTGGATCATCATACTCCTCACAGCCTTTTTCAAAGCTAGAATTGGGCGTGGTCTCTATGGGCGACTCTTCTCTAGCTTCCTCTATATCTTCCTGAGGCGCCTCCTCCATGAATTCCTCCATATCAAGGTTGGCAATGCTTTGGATTTGAGGAATCATGGGTTGACTATACAGACTTTCATATGAGTTAGACTCAGGAAATTGATATTCAAGATTTTGAGTAGCATAGCTAGATAGTTGATCCATTTCTAAGCCCTTGAGATTTTCAGAGAGTTGGTCCAACCGGGCCTGGATGGATTGATTTTGAGCCATGATGAGCTCATAAAACTGTTGAGAATTCTCCTCCTTGTTGAAATCTGAGCATGAAGGAGATTGATATGTGGGGTGAGAATCAGACTGTGATGGATAGAAATTTATAGGGCAATCAGCCTGATAGTGAGGTGATGGTGAGTAGATGGATTGTCCTCCATGTTGGGCTTGATCATAGGATTCATTTGGGTATTGAGCCCGATTTGGAAAATTATGTTATGGAGGACTTTGGGCTTGATCTTGATAAGATTCACAAGAAGAATTATGTTGATCTCTCCAACTAGAATTAAAGGTGCATGGGCATGGGTTATAATAAGGTGTGGAGAGGTCTTGAGACATTTGGGCTTGCTCTGGGGTGAAAGGTAGATCATGCCCCCCCTGAAAGAACTGAGTGGTTTGAGCCTGGTCCTAGGTAAATCATGGAAACTGGGCCATCATAGGTGACGAGATCTCATTTTGGGCCGACCAAGAGTATGGACTGCCATAATAGGTCGGGCCGTTTTGGGTGAGAAATGAGATTTGGTTTGAGCATCCACCTACATACTAGGCCGGGCTGGCCCATATGTGATCGTTATTATGGTGACTATGTGGGATAAAAGGGTTTTGATCTATGGCTAGAAATTGATCAAATTTATGAGCCAATGAGTCAAACTTGTCTATTTTGTGTGCCCAATCCATAGATGAGAAATTTTCTCTCACCAATTTTTTATTTTTTTATTTTTTTTGAATTATTTTAGTTTTTATTTTCTCTCCCTTTATTCATCTCTAGTTTATTTTTTTATTTATTTTATTTTTTACTAAACACAAACAAGTGACAACCAAATTAACCTAAGACACTTAAGCGCAACCTAGGTCTACAAGTTGGGTTTCACAAAGTGACTATGGTACCATTAAAGCCTACCCTCACGTTCCTTCACTAGCCAGGTAAAAGGTGGGGTAGTGGGAGGTTCCCCTTACTTTCGCAAGGTCCTAATTAAAAATCACTTGCCTGCTTATAGCATTCGTCATTGACCTCTAGCCTTAGACACCAGTTTCAAAAAATGAGAAAAGACTCACGTGATACCAAAATCCCAATGCTATCCTAGGGCCGAGTCTACTTGCTTTTATTAGGCTAGGTGTAATGCAAAAAATGCAAGGGTGGTTGTTTTGGGCTAAGGAAGGGTGATGAAATCCCTCCCTTATCTTACTTAAGGCGTATTGCCCTTACAATATTTTAAAATGAGATGCGACAACCAATGTTCAAACAAGGTATTTCAATGCAAGATTAAATGTAAAATGCATGAGCATGATCTTGGTAAAAATTAAAGTGCTCACCTTGTCCCCCGCATTCTTCAACAAAAATAAAATGACTAAAAATAAAAAAAATAACTAACTAACTAAGATGCAACCCTAAATGATGCATGTCCTAAACATGATATTTCTAATCTTGAGATGAATTTTTTTTTGTGATCAAATTTTTTTTTCAATGAAGCTACCTAGCCAACACACTTTTTTTGAGATTTTCTGAATATAAAAGCTAACAAAATACAGAAAATAAACTAAACCACGAGAGAGAAGATTGAGATACTTACTTGGAGCGCGATCTCTCGTCCTTTTTTTTTAATTTTTGTTATTTTTGTAAAGGAGATGTAAAAGGGGAGACACACTTCAAAAAAAATTTCTTTTTTAGTATAAATATATACAAAAGAAAAATAAAGTTTTCAATTCAAAACTAACCTCCCCGGCAACTGCGCCAAAACTTGACATGCCGAAATGTTTATCGTTAAAAACACGCGGCAATCAATCAAAATACCGAACTCGCAACAGAATAAAAATACATAGTACACTGGCGAGCACGGGTCGAATCCATAGAGAGGAGTTTTGAAATTGATAACTTTGATTTTCTTTTATTGTAGAAATAGATGAATGTTTTGTTTTGATTTTCAGAATTTAAAGAACATGAAATAAATCTATCTAAAGAAATATGATAGAAAGTTGAAAATCTAGAGAAGGAAAATTACATTCGAAATAAAATAGATGAAGTGGGATAGTTTTGCGGCTGTGGTATGATAATGGTGTCATCTCCTCGAGCCTTTGATTTACGTATTGTCGGGGACAACTATGTACACTCGACCAGAGCTACGAACCGCTTCTCTTGACCGTCTTTGGAAGAAGTTTAGAAGATGATAGAGAAAGAACTTTGGAAGAAAAATTAGAGAGGGGTGGAAAAAGATTGAGCAACATAAAAATGAAGAATAACACCACTATACTTAAACATAAACTAAAACAAGCTTATAATGCATGAAAATTATAACAACAATAATAAAACAAATTACAATAAGAGATGGGACAAGAGATGGGGAGATAGAGAGGGAGAGCCTACTCCTAACACTAGAAATGAAAGGGAAATAGAATGAGGGCTTGAATCTACGTGAGAGAGGAGGAAGGCCCTTCACATGCCATGCCCTCCTTTAATAGACCCCAAAACAAACACTATTCCTCTCCATGTGAACATCTTGAGATGCCATATTTGACTTGGAAAGGGTGGCCACCATGTGTTACACACTTTTTCATTTTTTTTATGAATTTTTCTCCTTCTTTTTCCATCATTTTTCTTCCTTTCTCTCTCTTTCTCTCTCTTCCTCCATCGTGTCGACCGCCGTGCCTTCTCTTTCCTCTTCTCTCTCTCCCGCCGCGTTGACTGCCTCCACCGCGTGAGAAGGCCGCTCGCCTCCGCTGACCCTGTGCCCGTCGAAGGCCGCATTCTCTCTCTTCTTCTCTCTCCTCTCGCATCAGCCGCCTTGCCTGCATTGACAGCCTGCCGCGCCCGCGCCCGCCTTCACCAGCCACCTCATCTGCGTGCACCCGAAGAAGCCAGCTGGCCACCCGAAGTTGCCCACGTCATGCGTGAAGCCTCCCGCCTGAGAAGGCTGGCCGGCCTCTGTCTGCTTTAGCGTGCGGCTTTGACCGCGTGAGAATTGGCCGTGGGAAATTGAAAACTGGTCTTTGGTCATGTGAAGGTGAATGGGGCTGGCCTATTTGTACATTATATTTTTTCTTTTTTTCTTTTTCTTTCTTTTACATGCTAATGGCCCATTATTCTGCAAACTGATCTTTCTTGCCATCGTCTTCTTCGTGCCTGCAAAATAAGAGTTTATTTATCAAAATTTAATTAATTTCATCAAACTAAATATTTTGATCTGAAATGATAATTAAGTGTGATAAGTGTGTATTTATTCATATTAAAGCTCATAAAAAGTGTGTATATCATAGATTAACTCCTAAAAATGCACACTCATCACGACCCTAGCTAGTCCTTGTTCGTGGTACTGGTTGTGTGTCTCAGTCTCAGCCTGGGGCGTCGTAGAGATGTTGATATTTTTCTTTCTTTAATGTGTGAAGTATAAATATGATGATTTCCAATAAAGCACAAAATGATGCAAACAATAAACAAATACGTGATCGCCACCAAGGCTAGCAATGCAAAGGGGTGCACCACATCCCTTGGAAAGAAGATGTGGATGAAGACACTTGTCAACGGAACAACACTGTGTTGAGTCTCTCCAGATGATTTTGATGATAACAAAACCCCGATATTACAACCTAAGTAATAACTTGCTTAAACCACTCTCAAAGCCATCCTTAATCAAGCAAATGCCTAAATCTACCATGTTTCAAGAAATGCCTGGGATAAGTTCAACCAACTCATTGTGATTGGAACAGGATGTGGTCATAAGATAATTTGTTCACAGATTCTGGTTTATTGGCTAACTCTCTAAAACTGCAAGTTTTCCAGACTAGCGGTCGACCGCCAGACAAGGCCCGGTCGACCGGTTTTCCCAGCGTTGAAAGGATCAATCTCTGTAAAATTCTGGTCGACCGCCCCCCTATGACCGGTCGACCGCCAACTTCGAAGCCTCCATTGTTGACTTATTTTTCTCCATGAGGCTGAAACATCTTTCAATGGTTTTTTAATCCCAAAAGTCTCCAGACATCCTTGAAATTATGGATCTGTGCCTTGGCTTGTCCTTGACCATCCAAGTTATATAAAAACATCTCTTGGGGGAAAGAAACCCTAATTACTCAAGATAGATCAAAGAGGGCTGCCAAGGGAGAAAAAGTGCTACTACTGTAGCTCCGTGAACAGTGCTGCGTCGAAGAGCTCTTCATCCAAGAGTAAGGTTCACAAGATTATCTGCAAGTCATTCAAGTGAAGATCAAGCTGAGGACCAAGCTTCATCCAACATCCTCTTCATCCACTAAGGGGGAGCCTAAATCTGAAGTTCTTATTTTGTGTTTCTCCTTCCATTTCTAATTGAGCTTCAAGTGTGTGTCCTTGTAATATCTAAACACTAGTGTGTGTGGATCTACGTAGATCTGTGTGTGTGTGTGTTGTAGACACGCTATTTCTGACATCGTCTTAAGTAAATCTCAAATTACAATATGACGCCCCGCAGTGGCTTTCGCATTTCGAATCGCTAGAGTGCTTCCTTTTCTTTGGTCTTCTTCCGAGAGTGTGGCACTTCTTCGGAATCTGAGAAAAACCCCCTCACTCAGGAAATCACACGACATGTGGACGACGTCGCTACCAACCGGACGTACCAAAAAAATCCGAACTCGAAGACGTCTGACGGTTTGATGCCGATGACCTTTCAAGACGAGTCCGGCAGGACTTATTTGAGGCGTCAACTTGCATGGTCACCTCAATCAATAAATAAAAACAAAAAATAATAATAATAATAATAAATATATAATGCTTGAGGCATCCAAGAGACTGGATGCCTCAATCTTGAGGCGTCCATGGGCCTGGACGCCCCAATGATCCAGGTCCGGACAAGCCCGATCCGCCGTCCGATTTGACGTTGTGCAAAAATCCAAAACTTAACAACGTCCTGTCAGTTGGACGCGCCCACTCGTGAGTCACGGGTGCACCTCGAAACCACTCGCTTTACCCACTGACTATGGCTTTCGGCGGTGATTTGGTGGGTGAAAATGGGCGCGTCCAGGGCCCCGGACGCCTCATCATTGAGGCGTCCAAGAGCCTGGACGCCTTAATGAATATATTAAGATAAAAAATAAAAAATATATAAAAAAATATTTATTGAGGCGTCCAGGCTCCTGGACACCTCAACAGTGAGGCGTCCAAGAGCCTAGACGCCCCAATCAGCTTTCCTTCTATAAATAGAGGACCCCCTCCCTCGAAGGGAAGGGGCTTCAGATCCGACAGAGGAAGGAGAGACTCTGCCGGATCCCGTTTATAACCCGTGGGTCTTTTGTAGGAGGAGGTTCTGCCGGCTTCTCGGGTGCCCGCGCTCGCGAGAGGAAGGCTAGCTCCATCCGTTCTGCTTCCACGTCGTCCCCACGCTGCCGAAGCTCCGCCAGATCCCGCCATCGGCACCTTCAATAAGCCATTCTCTCCCCTTCTCTTTTGTTATTTCTATCGCATGCATCATCCCGTCATCCGTCATCTCCTTTCATAAGGGAGATCCATTTTTATGCACGTTTGCATGATCCCCCATTCACCATAGCATTTTCCTCCTACTCGTGTCCGAGAGGGGTTTAAAAATAACACCAACCAGGTGTATGTCTTGCCACGATTTCATTATTCTTCATTAATGGACTAATACTACACTGCCATCTTTTCTGATCAACCTATTATTTGTCTGTTTCTTCTTTTGCAAGGGTAACCAAGGAAAGCCCTCTCCATCGGCCAGCCGAAGGGAGAGGAAGAAGCAACTCGCCATCTCCCGCTTTTGAGGTAGGCGCGATCACTTTCTTTATTTTGGGGTCTCCGACCCCTGTTGATCACATCATATTCTCGAGGCCGCAGAGAGTCATTTCCCGCAATGGCCGTTTAAATTTTCGTCATTTATATTCTGTGATGTTCTTATATCTGCTATATTCTCGAGGCCGCGGAGAGTCATTTCCCGCAATGGCCGTTTAAATTTTCGTCACATGTATTCTGTGCTGTTCTTCTATCTGCTATATTCTCAAGGCCGTGGCGAGTCATTTCTCGCAATGGCCGTTTAAATTGCTGTCATTAATATTCTGTGTTATTCTTACATCTGTTATATTCTCGAGGCCGCGGCGAGTCATTTCCCGCAATGGCCGTTTAAGTTTCTGTCACTTACATCCTGTGCTTCTTACATCTGTTATATTCTCAAGGCTGCGGCGAGTCATTTCCCGCAATGGCCGTTTAAATTTCTATCACTTAAATTCTGCACTTTTCCCATCCCCCGAGGTCACGGAGAGTCATTTCCCGCTATGGCCGTTTAATCCTCATATCTTATTACATTGCATCTGTCCCGCACGCCCCGCCGGAGTAATCTCCTGTGGTGGTCTCTCTCCTCTTCTCTCTTCTTTCTGTGTTGCAGCAAAATGATCCCGCGCACTCCACTTCGCCTCCTCCGACATTCTACCTGACGTTGCTCACAGATTGGCGATCACGGTGGGACGACTTTCGCTTTCCCTCGGTTACCCTTGCAAGTTCGGCACCGCCGTGTGCTCCTCCACCTTTGCGCCCTCGCGCGCTCCAGTTGTGCTCACAGTAGCACTTTCAGTTCTTATCCCTCGTGCACCTCGTGCACTTCGCCCCTAGTCCCTTGTGATTCAGTGGGTGTTGATTATATCTTTGTTATCTCTATTGTTTTCTTATGTTTTGTATATCTGTTCAGCACTTCATTGCATGCATCCACCCCTTTTCTAGTTTTTTTTTCATTTTTTTTCTAAGGATCACCCTCTCTCGGTGAAGGAAGGACTCTCCATTCGGGAATTCCTCTCGACGGACTAGAATCTCCTCCATCGGGACCTCCGTAAGTCCCCGACAGCGAAGGATTCCCTCTTCGTTCACTGGGCTGGTTGTACCATTGAAGTTCTCCGGAGTTAGTTGACCCATCCGTGGTGAGACGAGAGACCCTAGTTGACACGGCGGTGAAACAAAAACTAACTTAGGTCCTTATTTTTGTGTGAACTTCAGATCTGGTTAAAAACACAAAAAAATTATCAAAATCAAAATAAAAAAAGAGGGCGTAAAGGCATCCACTTGTTTGATAATTTCTGCTATCTGCTTGTTGGTGTATGTTTTTACGTTCCGAAAGAACTTTGAGCATGGCTCACGAGTCTTTTGAGGAGAGCCACCCTGGCCGTGGTCAATCAGTCGAGCCGCGAGTCCATGCTATGGACTCGGGTCCTTCTTATGAGCCCTCACGTGAGGTGCAGGTTACCGCAGGGGACACATCCCCACCACAGGACATCTCCTCTTTGCTAGGTGTCCTAGCCAATAGGAGCTTACCTCTGAGCAGCTCTAGGCCTTCCAGGCCATTCTGAAAGAGAAATCTGTTTCTCCCGCCCCCCAAGAGTCAACTCCAGCCATCGCACCCCTCCAAGAGTCGGTGCAGGCCATCCCATCTCCTTCACTGGCGCAAGCCATCCAGTCTCCCTCGCTTCAAGGGCAAGCGAGCCAACAACCACCCTCGTTCCAATTCCCTTCACAATCTCAAACCCCTGCTGTTCCCCACATACCGCTCCAGTCGGGGCCAACTACCGACGGTCCGACAGCTCCCTCCCATTCGGGGTTTCCTCCTCAAGTCTCTGGGAGACAGTTTCTCCCCAGTGGCAAGTACCACCTTCACCTCCAGAGGAGCTCACCCAATCGCTCCTCAATAGGTTCAATCGCATGGACGAGCAGTTTCAAAATCTGAGAAGAATGGTGGACGTGAAAGCCACCCCGGAGGTTGCTTTGTCAATCCTTCCGTCATTCATCTTCCTCCCTCCGAAATGCCCACGTACCGCAGATACAATGGTACCGGCAACCCCTTCATTCACCTCAAGGATTTCATGTATGAATCCTCCTATTGGCAAAACGATCAGAGGTCCCTGGCATACCTCTTTCGGAGATCATTGGATGGTCCCGCGCTTGAGTGGTTCTATTCTTGGAGCCCCGCGAGGCTGAGAATTTTGAATAGTCCAGAGAAGGTTCTTGCAGAAATATAGGGATAGGGTCGGTCCCTCACTCTCCATTACCGACCTAGTGGCCGAGAAAATGAAACCCGACGAAGATTTTGTCCGCTATGCCGACAGATGGAGGTCCCTAACAGAAAGGATAAGAGATACCCTCTCAGAGCTTGAACAAGTAAAGATAATTGTGTCCAATGCAACCCCACAGTTCAGGCACGTCCTGGCCATGAACAAGCTTACCACAATGGAAGAGCTCTATGAAAGGGCCCGGTATATCCTGACCCAGTTAAAAGACTCCCCCATTATGCACATGTTTGAGCCGCCGAAGCCCAAGGTGGTTAGAAAGACAGGCACTGGTGGAGTGACAGAAGGGGTTGTAACAAATGAGCAGGTTAGTGCAGTCAACAACGCCAACTATGCACTCAACCCAAGGCCTCCACAAATGTCCCGACTTCCCCTCCAACAAGGTCCTTTCCCCTCTCGTCCTCCACCCCAAAATAATCCACCCCAGAACAATATGCCTCAACCACTTCAACCCCAGCAACAACCCCGACCCCAGCAACAACAACCGCCACCTCAGTACCACCAAGTTCCACCCCCAGGAAATTATGGCCCCCCACAGTAACAAAGGAGGCCGATTGGCCCAAAGAGAGCCTATTACCCACCATTGCCTGAAACTTTGGCAGATATTTTCAGCGCCCTCATGGCCTCAAACACACTCATCCTACCCAGGGAAAGCCTCGCGTGGCCCCCAAATGTTGATACCTCGAGATACTGCGTCTATCGCAGGCAGCCAAGACACACAGTAGAGAACTGCTTTCAGTTTAAAGATTACATCTACGATACGAATGATGAAGGCAGAATTTACTGGGATGAAATGAGGCGATACGTCGCCACACTCAAAGCCAGGAGACCTCCTCCTAGGCCACAGTTCCAACAACTACAACAGCAGCCACAGCAACAACCACAACAACAACAGCAGCCTCAGCAGGCACAACAACAACAGCCCAACATGGGCATAATCCAGAATCCATTACCGGAGCACCAACAGCCCAATCACCAGGTCAACCCCATCTCCTCCTTCCCGGAAGTCGGGAGAGAGCAGGTGTGGCACCCAGAAAGTACCTCTATTCTTTCTATCGCCAACCCTATCGTCATGCAACCCCCTCGCCTTACCCGGGTAGCACCTCTCTCTCATCAACCTGCATTTGATGAGGACATCACCAGTAATTTCATATGATCGAGGATCTCGATACTCGCCGCCTAAGCTACATCTTGTTCACCACGTTATTTCGAGTCCTATGATGTAGTTTTCATTTTCTACTCATGTAATTTGCCTTTTATTTGAGTCTTGTACCTAGGTTATTAAGTCATTTCCCTAAGTTCGAGTCTCATTAGGCTATGGTGCTTGCTATTGGGCCTATTTCTTTGGGGTAGGCCCATAGGCGCACCCCCCCTTCCTTGGTTATCTGTTAGTATGTTAAAAGTCAGGGTCTTATATGTAAAAGTGGGTTTCCTATAAATAGGACCCCAATCCCTCAGTTGTAAGTTAATGAATATTTGAGTAAAAACTTGCCACAAGAATTGTGCCCCCCCCTCTCTAGCTCTCTCTCTCTCTCTAGCTCTCTCTCTCTCTCTCTCTCTCTAAAAGGGGCGAACCCATCTCTCTCTCCTCTCTCCTCTCTCTCCAGATTGCGCACCATTCTCTCTCTCCTCACCTTGCCACCTTAGCTGCCACATCACCCTCCCACCCCTTCACCTTCCCAAAGCCCTTAACTCCACTTCAATTCCCCCCACTTCCCAAGCAACCCTTCCTATTCCCTATACACCCTTTCACCTTCCCAAGGAAGACTCCCCTCTCCCAAGGAATCTTTCCCCTCCCCTAGACAACCCCTCCATCTCCCTAGACCACCATTAACACCACTCATTAACCCATCTCACCCAAATCAAGAAGAAGCCCCTCCCCATTCCTCCAAGCCATTTGCGCCCCCACCACCTCACCACCTCCACCCCTTGGCCATTTGCGCAATCACCCCCCCCTCCCCTGCTAGCTCCGCCCCTCCTTCCTCCCTCACCTCCCCTTGCCACCTCCCAACCATTCCCCACCACCAAAGCAACCATTTCCCCTCTCCTTCCACCAAAGAAACCTCCCCCTTCAACCCTTTCTCTCCAAAACTGTGTGCAGTTGAAGCCCTGCATAACAGCCGCCTGTTGCAGTGCTGTCCACGACCTCATCCCGGAACTCCTGGGGCCGTGGCCTACATCGTCGGAAAGATCTCCAAGTCAACTTCTCAGGCGAGGTGGAATCATCCCATTCCGACGTCGCTACAGTTCGTGGTGCCCGTTCTCCCTCGGCTGCGCAGATATCCCCCTGCAGAGTACTAGAACCCGACTTGAAGCTGTACCACGACAAACGGTGGAAGATTCAGACTACGAGCCCTTCTGCAAAGTTCTTCTTCCCCCAGTCCTCTACCAGGATCAAGAAGCGGAACTTTGTTCGGTGTCTGGAGGCCGGAGTTCTCATCTTTCTCCCTCGGCTGGTCGGGCCTGCCTCCCACAGTCTGCAGCAACCTACCTCCTCTCTTCTGAGTCTCCCCATCCTCACCGACGTCATACAACTGCCCCGTCAATTTTTATGCGAAGAGGACTCGACCACGATTCCAGAAACTCTGACGGCTTGTGATTCAGAGCTCGGGAGCGGTCGGGGTAACTTCTGCAAGACACTGTTCGTATCAGGTAGCTGCTGCCGAGTTACTGCCACCAAGTACCTAAACCTGAAAGAAAGCTGTGCCACGGAGGACCCTAGCAGAACCAAGCCAAGATTTCTTCATCAAAGTTCTTCCACGTCCTGCCCTCTTCCAGGATCAGGAAACGGAACTGCGTTCGGGTTCCGTGAGACAGAGTTATAGAGATTCTCCTCCGACTGCTCCAAGCTGCTTCCCCAAGTCTGCTACGACCTATCAGCACCTTCTTGGGTCCCTCGGTCTCCTCTGACCTCATCTTACTTCCTCGTCAATTCTGCTACGAAGGAGACTTGACCACGATTCCAGCAACTCTGACGGCTCATGATTCAGGGCTCGGGAGCGGCCGGGGTAGCTTTTACAAGTTGCTGTCTGTATCTAGTAGCTGCTGCGGCCAGAATCTGCCACCCTGTTCGACGCTCGACCCAGACCGGTAGCTGCAGCAGAAGAAATCGGGAAAATTCTGAGCCATCCGCGTGCCAAATACAAAGAACCCCACGCTGGTCTCGCCTCCATAAAAATTCAGGAAAGTGATCTACAGCCCCGGGACCGTCTGGCTGTCAGCCATCACAGCCTGCAAGTGGAAACAACTTCGGCTTCCTTCCTCCGTTCTCCGACGGTTTTCCCGTCCCCGCCTGGCCGGCTTACCACCCCTCCCTGTGTAGAGGTAGTGTTTGATTGTATTTGATCATCCCTTCCCTGAGGTCACCCTCCTGCGCGAGGTGTAGTGAATGTAATTAACTAAACAGGATTCAAGCATCATCGGCGCGGCGTGCGGGTAACCCACGCTTCCCCGCTCGCCCTCGTCTCCGGCCGGGATCGGCGTCCTCACGCCGATCAGGTGAGCTCCTGGCCACTCTTCTTTGCTGGTTTATTACCATTGCTTAGCTTAGTATCATTTTTAGTTGCCCGTCGGTGGTGAGGCGAGCGCCCGATCCAAAACCATCAATTCGAGTGTCCGCCGCGGAGCGAGTTGTGAGAGAGCCGCTACATCCCACGCCCGTGGCGTGCTGGCCGCCCACGGAATTGGGGCATCCCTGGCCCATTGGGGTCCAACCTTAGCTGGCCATACCCTTGGAACATTGAGGTTCAACCCCGGACCCTCACCGCCATCGCCGGTCCTCCTACGGACCCGAGTGTGCCAACGCGAGTGAGTCCGCTTGTGTCACGTTGCCTAAATCGTTGTGTTGCTTGCAAACTTAAGTCCGAGGGGTTCACTTTTGATTGCTGCATCGTCGTGTCACATCAAATGGTATCAGAGCAAGTTCTAGACTTGTCTCTACTAAGTCTGTCCTAGGGCACATTGCATTGAGGTCATCCGATCATCCAAACCATGTACCTCACCAGGCACTCCGATGACTACTTCATTATCGGGCCGGAGTTGCCCCGCTTCGATGGGTCCCGAAACCCTCACACATATAGGAAATGGGAGACCTCCATGGATAGATACTTCCACCACTACTACATGACCGAGGAAAGAAAAGTGCGCCTCGCCAAGACGACCCTTGGTCCCTTCGGCGAGACAGAATGGAGAAAGCTTGAGATTCGAAGGGGGATTGAGAGACAAGAGCCCATTCACTCATGGGAAGAGATGAAGGTAGAACTTAGGAAGATCCTCATTCCAAAACCTTCCCACTCTTCCAACTCAAGCACCCATAGCCCAATGAGCACTCCCACTCCACCTTTCCCTCCCAGTCAACCCAAGACCTCCCTTAGGGTCCAATCTCCACCACCCCAAATGATTCCAATCCCGATCACCACCACCATTAAAACCAAATTGGCCACCACCCAACCCAACATTCCCCATCAAACCCACACCCCACAAGCTTCCACAAATCCTCATCCCACCCATTTCCAAAAGGAACTTACGGAGGTGACCGAAGACTATGAGGCTCCCCTAGATTGGGAAGAAGAATATGAGGCCCAAATAGGTCAAGAGAACTCATTCCTACCCAAAGAAGACCCATTGAGCCAAATGGGGTGCACCCTCCCCCATGAGTTACAAGATGCCCAACCTAGGCCTCCACTCCTACCCCTCCCCATCCTATCCCAAGTCCCCCATTACCCACCACCCCAAAAGAGCCATATGCCAGTCATCATCACCCCACAAATAATGGACTTACTCACCTCCTTGGTAGAGGAAACCATGATCCCCATACCCGACCCCATAGTGGTGAGTACTCTGGACCCAACCCCCGCCATGGAGATCACCCATGTCCTGGAAGAAGAAGAAACTTCACATGGTGGACTTCACCTTACACCACCCTCCCTAGTAGGGGCCGAGCTCATCTTAGGAGAACCCCTTTCACGCTGGCTAAAGGAGAACCCATTTAGAGATCTCATGGCCCATGTTTGCCCTCCTATGGAACAAAACCTCCCTATAGTACCCTTACCCACCTACCACACCACAATCCAATCATCCTATCAGGTGGAGACATTAGTGGACTTTCTTAAGGGTATAGCTTGGCAAATGGAGCTAACTGACCTGTTGACCACTGTAGCCGACCAACCTAGGAGCCTTGACCTCCTACACCTATGTGTCGGATCCATCTCCTCCACTTACACTATGGGTTGCTACACTAGTGACCTTCTGTTATTCCTCCCTACACCCGAGGAGCCCGATGCTCTCCACAAATTAGAGTTGCTTATTTCGGGTAGGATGCCAAGCCCTCCATTCATGGCCAACCAACCCGCCAAGGACTTCGGTTCAAATACTACATTTGAGGAGGAGGACTCACCATCATTTGAAAACCTTGAGGAGATAGAATACCCCTTCCCTGGAAACACATTCCATGACTCCTTCGATCCCTTCCTATACCCACCTTACTCACCACCAACCTGTCCCTATCCCATCCAACCTTATCGGACCAAGCCCACCCCATGATGCATACCTTCTCTGACCCCTTCGACCCTTATAAGTGGGAGCTCAAAGACCACCCCATACCCACACACATGGTCGTCACCCATAGGATAGGAATGCACCCATCTTGGCATATCACATCATTCGACAAGGGTCACAAGTCCAGCCCTCCCATACACGTCACACACAGTCTAGGCCCAATGCATGACTGGCCCACATTTGGATGTGCTGGTCCACCCACATTCGTCATAACCATTACGCATGAATGGAGCATACATGGATGTCCAGGTCCTCCGGTAACTAACGCCACCATGCACGATATGTCCACCTATGGTTGCCCCGGCCCCCCAGAGTCCATGAAAGTCTTCATCACATCTATGCATGATAGGTCTATGTACGGTTGCCCCGGTCCACCTTTGCATACTATCCTCTTCCACACCCACTCACTGCATCATAGTGCATGGCATACACATTCATGCAAGCATCTAACAACGAGCGGTGAGGTTCACAAAGAGCGGGCAAAAGCTTGCGAGCGCCACTTGGAATTCCAAGTAGGCAATCTGGTGATGATGGCATTGGAGTGGCTCTACCCTAGGGTCACCTCCAATTCGAGGGCACGTGGACTTGGACCTTCCCAAGTTCCAAGTGATTTTGGCAACCCGGCCATCGGGTTGGACTTACTAATGGGTTTTGGGATTCACCCCATTATCCACATGGCGGATCCGGCACCCTATATGGGCACCGCGGTGGATCCTAGTGAGTGCCTCGAGCCTTTATCTTCCTTTGAGAGGGACACCCTCGGAGAGCCACCAAAAAACGGCCTGAGAGTCCGACGTGTGCACACGAAGGTAATACTAGGCAAGCAGGGTCCCATCACCAGCAAGAGGGTACGCCTGAGCCACCTCGAGAGGATGAGGGACCGTCCTCTGGTTGCGGACGTAGGGTTGAGTTTGGAAGTTGAGGCTCACTCTGAGTTTCTGGAGAGGACCACTTCCCCGGTGGGCCCATACTCGACAGAGTCGAGTTTTCCGCACCCCGAGGGTATGATGAGGACATCACCAGCAATTTCATATGATCGAGGATCCCGATACTCGCCGCCTAAGCTACATCTTGTTCACCACGTTATTTCGAGTCCTATGATGTAGTTTTCATTTTCTACTCATGTAATTTACCTTTTATTTGAGTCTTGTACCTAGGTTATTAAGTCATTTCCCTAAGTTCGAGTCTCATTAGGCTATGGTGCTTGCTATTGGGCCTATTTCTTTGGGCTAGGCCCATGGGCGCACCCCCCCTTCCTTGGTTATCTGTTAGTATGTTAAAAGTCAGGGTCTTATATGTAAAAGTGGGTTTCCTATAAATAGGACCCCAATCCCTCAGTTGTAAGCTAATGAATATTTGAGTAAAAACTTGCCACAAGAATTGTGCCCCCCCTCTCTAACTCTCTCTCTCTCTCTCACTAGCTCTCTCTCTCTCTCTCTCTCTAAAAGGGGCGAACCCCTCTCTCTCTCCTCTCTCCTCTCTCTCCAGATTGCGCACCATTCTCTCTCTCCTCACCTTGCCACCTCAGCTGCCACATCACCCTCCCACCCCTTCACCTTCCCAAAGCCCTTAACTCCACTTCAATTCCCCCCACTTCCCAAGCAACCCTTCCTATTCCCTATACACCCTTTCACCTTCCCAAGGAAGACTCCCCTCTCCCAAGGAATCTTTCCCCTCCCCTAGACAACCCCTCCATCTCCCTAGACCACCATTAACACCACTCATTAACCCATCTCACCCAAATCAAGAAGAAGCCCCTCCCCATTCCTCCAAGCCATTTGCGCCCCCACCACCTCACCACCTCCACCCCTTGGCCATTTGCGCAATCACCCCCCCCCCTCCCCTGCTAGCTCCGCCCCTCCTTCCTCCCTCACCTCCCCTTGCCACCTCCCAACCATTCCCCACCACCAAAGCAACCATTTCCCCTCTCCTTCCACCAAAGAAACCTCCCCCTTCAACCCTTTCTCTCCAAAACTGTGTGCAGCTGAAGCCCTGCATAACAGCCGCCTGTTGCAGTGCTGTCCACGACCTCATCCCGCAACTCCTGGGGGCGTGGCCTACATCGTCGGAAATATCTCCAAGTCAACTTCGCAGGCGAGGTGGAATCATCCCATTCCGACGTCGCTACAGTTCGTGGTGCCCGTTCTCCCTCGGCTGCGCAGATCTCCCCCTGCAGAGTACCAGAACCCGACTTGAAGCTGTACCACGACAAACGGCGGAAGATTAAGACTAAGAGCCCTTCTGCAAAGTTCTTCTCCCCCCAGTCCTCTACCAGGATCAAGAAGCGGAACTGCGTTCGGTGTCCGGAGGCCGGAGTTCTCGTCTTTCTCCCTCGGCTGGTCAGGCCTGCCTCCCACAGTCTGCAGCAACCTACCTCCTCTCTTCTGAGTCTCCCTGTCCTCACCGACGTCAGACGACTACCCCGTCAGTTTTGCTGCGAAGAGGACTCGACCATGATTCCAGCAACTCCAACGGCTTGTGATTCAGAGCTTGGGAACGGTCGGGGTAACTTCTGTAAGACACTGTTCGTATCAGGTAGTTGCTGCCGAGTTACTGCCACCAAGTACCTGAATCTGAAAGAAAGCTGTGCCACGGAGGACCCTAGCAGAACCAAGCCGAGGTTTCTTCATCAAAGTTCTTCCACGTCCTGCCCTCTTCCAGGATCAGGAAATGGAACTGCGTTCGGGTTCCGTGAGACAAAGTTATAGAGATTCTCCTCCGACTGCTCCAAGCTGCTTCCCCAAGTCTGCTACGACCTGTCAGCACCTTCTTGGGTCCCCCGGTCTCCTCCGACCTCATCTGACTTCCCCGTCAATTCTGCTGCGAAGGAGACTTTACCATGATTCCAGAAACTCCAACGGCTCATGATTCAGGGCTCGGGAGCGGCCGGGGTAGTTTTTGCAAGTTGCTGTCTGTATCTGGTAGCTGCTGCGGCCAGAATCTGCCACCCTATTCGACGCTCGATCCAGACCGGCAGCTGTAGTAGAAGAAATCGGGAAAATTCTGAGCCATCCGCGTGCCAGATACGAAGAACCCCACACTGGTCTCGCCTCCAGAAAAATTCAGGAACGTGATCTACAGCCCCGGGACCGTCTGGCTGTCAGCCATCACAGCCTGCAAGTGGAAACAACTTCGGCTTCCTTCCTCCGTTCTCCGACGGTTTTCCCGTCCCCGCCTGGCCGGCTTACCGCCCCTCCCTGTGTGGAGGTAGTGTTTGATTGTATTTGATCATCCCTTCCCCGAGGTCACCCTCCTGCGCGAGGTGTAGTGAATGTAATTAACTAAACAGGATTCAAGCATCATCGGTGCGGCGTGCGGATAGCCCACGCTTCCCCGCTCGCCCTCGTCTCTGGCCGGGATCGGCGTCCTCACGCCGATCAGGTGAGCTCCTGGCCACTCTTCTTTGCTGGTTTATTACCATTGCTTAGCTTAGTATCATTTTTAGTTGCCCATCGGTGGTGAGGTGAGCGCCCGATCCAAAACCATCAATTCGAGTGTCCGCTGCGGAGCGAGTTGTGAGAGAGCCGCTACATCCCACGCCTGTGGCGTGCTGGCCGCCCACAGAATTGGGGCATCCCTGGCCCATTGGGGTCCAACCTTAGCTGGCCATACCCTTGGAACATTTAGGTTCAACCCCGGACCCTCACCGCCATCGCCGGTCCTCCTACGGACCCGAGTGTGCCAACGCGAGTGAGTCCGCTTGTGTCACGTTGCCTAAATCGTTGTGTTGCTTGCAAACTTAAGTCCGAGGGGTTCACTTTTGATTACTGCATCGTCGTGTCACATCAGCATTACAACCTATAGTACCACCTTCATCATTTCCACTGCCATCACGCCCTCTCATTCGCACCCCTCCCACTAACTCACCAGCGACCTATCAGCCAACACCCTCCACTATGCCCTCACACCCTCTCATCTTCTCTCACTCTTCCATTTTACCATCCACCTCTACTGCATCTACCCCTATGCCTTCCAAACTTCTTATCATCCATCAACCATACGTGACCCCGCCTGTCTCCACAATACCTCCACCAATGCCTTCAAAACCACTCATCATCCACCATCCATCTCAAAACCATTACCCACCTCAAGCCTTATCCACTTCCACTTTGCCTCCACCTCCACCTTCCAAACCCCTTATCATTCATAGCCCGTATGATATCCCCTCTACCTCCACCATGTCTCCACTGAACAAACCCCTCATCAGAATCCCTGCTCCCATCGTTACTCCGGCTTCATCAACCATTCCTCCACCGCTACCCCTCAAACCTCTGTTAAAACTCACAGCTACCCCCATAGAGGTACAAAAGCCGCAGGCAATGGTGCTCCGGAGTGGAAGGATTTTCCACAGAGTTTTCCCCCAAAATAGTCAGAACCCCGATCAGGCTCAGTCAGAGAAGGACAATGGAGAACAGCCAGAAAAATCTATTCCTGGAACACAGTATGATTTGTTGAAACACTTGGACAAGACGCCTGCTCGGATATCCATTCTTGAGCTGCTTCAGAGATCCACATCCCATCAGGCAGCCTTAATGGAATATCTTCAAAAGGTCATGGTGAATGAGGACCTCCCTATAGAGAAGATTTCGGCCGTTCTGATGCCGACAGACACACAACCGGCTATTGTGTTCCACAACCACGAGCTTGCCCCCAAGGAAGCTCTAAAATATGCATTGTGTGTTTCGATAAAAATCAATGGAGTGTCCATACACCTGTGTTTGGTGGACACGGGTGCATCCATAAATGTGATCTCCATGAGCACCCTTCAGTTATGTGTAGTCGGTGAGGAACAGATTAGACCTTCCTCAATCACAGTCACAGCTTATGACAACAGTAAAAGGCCGCCACAGGGAATGATTATCCTGAAGGCAGAATTAGGCCCTGCGTCAGTCCCTACAGAATTCCATGTCCTCGACATGGATCCCACATTCAAGGCTATACTGGGTCGCCCCTATATCGAAGTCATGGATGTTGTACCCTCCACCAACCACCAATGCCTAAAGTTCCCATACAATGGGAGGATTATTAAAGTGGTCAGCACGCATGTCCTTCATACAGTGGATGCTGTTAACCTCTCTTTGCCATCTGTTTGGCCGTCTCATCGACCCATATTATCACTACTGGATGTGTATGACCCGTCCCGCATTCCGCTAACACTAAAGAAGCCACCTTCAGTACCGATGTCACGTCTCCCTTCCCATTCTAAAGGATGTGAGATAATGAGGAATATCGGCTTTCAATAAGGCAAAGGCTTGGGTGCGTAATTACAAGGAAGGCTGAAGCCGCCAAAGGAAAAAAGGTTAGGCCACAAGTTCGGCCTAGGCTTTAAAGGACCGCTTGAGGCGGATGGGAAACCCCTCACGTGGACCCTATCCTCTCACTTCAAGAAGGGGTCCGTTGTTCAGATGGGAGATTACCCGAATGAAACACATGGAGGATCGCATGTTGTGTACTTGGCTGAAAAATGTTCAAGGGCCGGTAAGAAAGACAAGATCAAAGATCCAGATGTTTCCATTGCACTAGAAAGAATGTTCTCACCACCGTAGGTGGAAGGGCCGCCATTGATCTCTGAAATGCTAGGGAATATCACTACTGTTGCCAAAGTTCCAAACCATCCTCGCCAAGAGGACTCTGTCACCGGCAGATCTTCATCCGTCATCAACATTGCCATCGACGGCTCATTAGCCGTCGTCTTCTCCATTCACTCACCTCAGCCTTCGCTGATGTCTTCCTCCTGGGCCAGACGGTTGTCTGACGATCTTCCCAGGTCCCCTTCTCTACTTACATACCTGCGCGAGTTTCTCAACCCGCGCCAGGTTTTCAATCATGATCTGCTCTACGAGCCTCCCAATCCTTTAGCCATAACCACCTTTACCCCTCCTCCGATTTCTTTTCATTATTTTGTCATCAAAAATGAAAATGAAAAAAAAACGTCAATTTTCAAACTCCTCAACCACACATCATTGTTGAGGAAACCTCCTACATCTCCCACGAGTGCGTCCCGCCCTGTGGGCCACCCATCCAATGTCCTATGAGTGACCTTTTCTACCCCTCCTCTGAGGGGTCCTTCCCTGTACATTCTTCACCATCCCCTTCAGCCTTTTCTCCTTCTGTAAATAATGTGAGTCAACCTAGGAATAGTGAGTCAAGGGTAGCATCCACAAAGAAATTCAAGGGTAAGCAGATCCCTCGTCGATTCCTTCTGGATTTAGCCACCAGGTGTCAGGCCCTTCTTGCCATCCCTTAGTTGCTAAAAAAATCCATCCAACTACCAGAGATAGAATGTGAGGACAATTGGGTGATTGATGAAGGATATGGGGTTTATGAAATCACCGATGAAGAATACCCTATTGAAGAAGGGGATGAAGAATATGAGGATGCGGCTGGTGCATATGCTAGTGGAATAAGCAGATTCGACGAGCCGTCAGCTGCCGTAGAAGAGTCCACCAAAGAAGTCAACTTGGGAACTGAGGAAGACCCTAGGATCATCCTCATAAGTGATAATCTACCACCCTCTGAAGAAGAGGCATTGGTTGAAGTTCTCAAAGAATATAAGGACACATTTGCATGGAGCTACGAGGATATGCCGGGTCTGGATTCCACCTTGGTTGAACATCGCTTAACTCTAAAACCAGGGTCCGTCTCGGTAAAACAAAGGTTAAGGCGTTTTCACGCTCAGATGGCTTTAAAAATTAAAGAAGAGGTCAACAAGCTCCACAAAGCCAGGTTCATTAGAATCGTCCTTTATCCTCAGTGGGTGGCGAATATTATCCCGGTCATGAAGAAAGATGGGAAAATCAAGATTTGCATCGACTTCCGGGACCTTAACCGCGCTTGTCCAAAGGATAATTTTCCCTTGCCTCACATTGATGTGTTAATCGATAACATAGCAGGTTATGAGACCCTCTCATTTATGGATGGATTTTTGGGATATAATCAAATTCGTTTGGCAAAAGAGGATCAGGAGAAGACGTCATTCACTACACCATGGAGAACATATTGTTACGTGGTCATGCCGTTTGGGTTAAAGAATGCTGGAGCTACTTACCAAAGAGCTATGATGGCCATATTTCATGACATGATGCATATATATCTGGAGGTGTATGTGGATGATTTATTGGTGAAATCAAGAACCAGGATGGAACATCCGAAAGTTTTGGCTAAGGTGTAGCAAAGATCAAGGGAGTTCCAGTTGAAAATGAACCCGAAGAAGTGTGTGTTTGGCGTATCATCGGGTAAATTACTAGGTTTCATTGTGAGTAAAAGGGGGATCGAGATAGATCCCGACAAAGCTAAGGCCATCAGGGACATGCCGCCTCCCAAAAATTTAAGGGAAGTTTGAGGTTTAATTGGGAGGCTGCAATTATCCGTCGGTTTGTGTCTCAGCACTCACAAAGGTGTAGACCTTTCTACGAGTTGACCAAGCCAGGAGTAGAATTCCATTGGGATTCTAAGTGTCAAAAAGCTTTTGAAGGGTTAAAGGAATACCTGGCTAGTCCACCAGTTCTCATTCCACCCAAACTAGAAAAACCTCTGATCCTTTACATCTCAGTCTTGGATGACTCCGTGGGAGCCGTCCTCGCACAAGTCGATGAAGAAGGCAAGGAACGGGTAACCTATTACTTGTCCAAACTCCTCAATCCCTGTGAACAGAAGTACACAGCCATGGAGAAAACATGTGCTGCCCTTGTTTCGGTAGTACAGAAATTGAAGCACTACTTCTTGACTCATGAGGTCCATTTGATCGCCCGCATGAACCCTATCAAATTCCTCCTAGAGAAATCCATCCTTACCGATAGGCTAGCACGCTGGCAGAGTTTCCCATCTCAGTTTGACATCACCTACATTCAGCAAAAGGTGATTAAAGGCTATGCTATAGCCGAGCATCTCGCTCATCATCCTCTCCCCAAGTTCGATCATGTCCAATCAGAGTTTCCGGATGAGGAACTAATGTCTGTCACTCAATCCAATGAGTTAATGTGGACATTATATTTTGATGGAGCTCTAAATTCCCAAGGGAAAGGCATTGGCATTGTCCTTCTGACGCCCGAAGGCGTCACCATCCCAGAAGCGTTTCATCTCACATTCCCAGTCACCAACAACATTGCTGAATATGAGGCTCTTCTAGCTGGTCTGGAACTAGCCCATTCTTTCTATATCACCGAATTGCGAGTCGTGGGTGATAGTCAACTTGTTCTCCGCCAGGTGCTTACCAAATATCGCACCCTTGATCCCAAGCTCAAACCCTATCAGGAGCTGGTCTCCGCTTATGCCAAATTGTTCACCAAGCTGATCTTTGTCCATGTTCCTCGCGAACAGAACATCCTAGCCGATGCCCTCGCCTCCTTGGCGTCATCTTTCAAATTCCCTTTAGGTGCATGGTCTAAATCCATCAACATCTACAAGCACCTCGTCCTTGTTGTTCAGGACCCTTACCTCTTAAAAATCAAAGAAAGAGTCCTACGGAAGATTCGGGAAGGGGAAATCCTTGAGAAGAGGGAAATCATGTTGGCAGAATTTGAAGAAGAACTGGCCGATGAGGAGATACCTTGGTTCTACGAAATCGTCAAATATTGCAAAGATTAGTCCTATCATGAAGGAGCCACCATAGAGGATAAGAAAGCCATAAGAAGGGTGGCCCAGAAATACACATTGGTTGTAGGTCTACTATACAGGAGAAGCCTTATTGGTATTCTATTAAGATGTCTTGATGACGATGAAGTCTGGAAATGTGTAGAGGAAGCACACTCAGGTGTATGCGGTGGCCATGTAAATAGCCAAATGCTCGCTAAGAAGATCATTAGTTAAGGCTTTTACTGGCCCACTATGGAAGAGGATTGTGATGTTTATGTCCGTAGGTGTGTCAAGTGTCAACTCCACGCCGATAAAATTCATTCACCATCTTCCTCACTTCATCCAATATCCTCCCCATGGCCTTTCTCCATGTGGGCATTCGACATCATTGGTCCCCTAGGCGATCCCAATTCCCTCACCAAGCAGAAATCTTTCATCCTCACTGCGACGAAGTACTTCACCAAATGGGCCGAAGCTAAAGCTTACACGGAAATTAAGGCGTCAACAGTCTGCAAGTTCATCATGAAGAACATCATCACCAGGTTTGGCATCCCAAGCATAATCGTCACCGACAATGGGCCACAGTTCATTTCTCAGGATCTTCAAGACCTCTGCAAAAGGTACGTGATCGCATTGCATCATTCATCACCTTATTACCCACAAGGTAATGGCCAAGCGGAGGCCACCAACAAGACATTGATCAAAATCATATAGAAAACCTGCAAGTCTAGTAAGTTTTTAGACTAGCCAGAAAAGCTTATTGAAGCTCTATGGGCCAATCGCACTTCAATCCGTACCCCCACCGGGCAGACTCCGTTTGCCCTTACTTACGGAATGGAAGCGGTAGTCCCGTACGAGGCCTTGATTTCTTCTCTTAGGGTATAATTGGATGAGGAACTTCCCCTCGACGAATGTCGTAATTCACTCCTTGCCCAGTTGGAACTCTTAGATTAGAAGTGGATGGCCGCTACCGAGCATGCACGTGTTTATCAAAATAGACTCGCTCGCTTTTACCAAAAGAAGGTCATTGAGAGAAAATTCAAAATTGGCGAGATGGTTGTAAAAAGAATTTCTGTTAAACCTGGAGGGCCACGTTCTAAACTCCAGCCCAATTGGGAAGGACCATACGTGGTTCAAGCTTTGTACCCTGGGACCGAGTTATCCCACCCCTGGAATGGGCTTTATCTTAAGAAATACTACCCTTAGATAAGTGTAACAACTAGCATGGTACGAGGACCATCGGGGCCAGAAATTCACTCTTCGGTCTTTGTAGTCTAACTCGGGGTTAACCTGTGCATACTCCCACACCTCGCTTTTGGGATCAAACGAAGCGGAACTCGAGGGAGGCCAAAAAAAAAGGGGGAGTGCCTAGTGTTCATCATGCAGTCAAATCTTTACATCTGTCCTTCATGTAGGATAGGACCCATTAAGGCTCGGTAGGTCTCGGGTCTTGGCCCGCCAGAACCGTGGAGATTCCTGTCCGGTCATGTCGGCTTACGCCCACTAAAAGAAGGCAACACGCACACACGCAACTGTTTTAGCCAAAAGTTGGTAGTTTTGCTTATTATGGGCGTGTACTCGAAGGTCTCCAGGAAAGTTGTAATCTTTGATCTCTTCTTTCTCGACCCAATGAGACAGCCGGCGCCCTTAAAACGCTGAGCATAAGGGAACCAAAATACCATACCCTGAAGGCGAGAGTAGGACTCATCTCCTCGAACTTGAGTCAGAGCATGAGAAGAGGGCAGTGTCCCCGCAGGTATACAAGAGGGATTCCTACATATCAAATCATCATGTCTCCCTCAAAAAAAAAATCAAAGTCAAATGAAAGTCTGGTCGTGGCCGTGCCTGATTTCAACAAGCGAAACCCCTTAAAAAAAAAGCTATATTCCACAAAGGGGCAACGTAATTCTGTTCGAGGAATCTTGGTCCGAAGTCGCCTAAAAGGGGAAAGGTCGAGTAGGTCCTAGTTGGCTTGTCGGGTTAACGGTTTTGCCGGTCCTCTCGGAAGGTTAACCTCACTACACTCTTCTTTCTCCCGAAGATGAAAGCTCAATGGAAATCCTGAAAGGCGCGCCCCGCGAAGGCAAGCAACCTCGTTTTAGCGAAACACACATATAATTGTCTACTTCGAAAGGTAAAAGCCATCACCACGAAGGAGTCTCGGTGTTTCTGGCCGGTCAAGACCTCTATCTACTACCCCGGTGGTTTCTTACTTTAACCTCGGGCTTAGGTCAATGCAAGCGTGTCACCAATAGGTGCGGCGGCGTCTGATTCCGGGTCAGCGTCGCGCGGTTGACCGTTAGGGTTCCAAGGTGTTCCATCATATATCATCTAGAGTTGTGAAGAAATAGACCCGGGTCGGGCAAATCTCTTACCTTGAACACTCTTTCGGTGTGTCCTTGCGATCGGAAGCAACTGGGAGCCTAAGCATGGCATGACGGTTTTGTCATCAGGTTAAGTCTTAACCGGCAGGATTATCATTTGAGGAGTCTAGGGGCCCAAATCAATCTAGATGTGCGCACAGGATACCTGGGGGGTTAGTAAGAAACCATGTCTTCATAAGAGTCAGGTGCCATAAGATTGGTCGCTAGGCATTAACATCCGAAGAAAAAAAAGAAAAAAGAAAAAAAATTGTGAAGTGGCCCTCGGAAGACGCCGTCGGGTGAGTCCCAAAGTGGGAATCCTCTTGGAGCATGTTAACCCTGCATTACGCTACTTAAGAATGATTTAAGCACCCCTGGTCCAAAAACCATGCCGATTGTAATAACAAGTGTCTTTCAAAGATAAAAAATTTCAAGAAAATTCAAAAAAAAAAACATAAACAAACAACACAAAAAATGCATCCGTGTGATCTCATTTGTGTGCTACATTTTTACGTTATGTTCCCATTTGTGTGCCCGTATATTGCATTCGTCATCTTTGCCCTTGCCTTAATTAATAAGGGCTTGGCCCCTTGACTCGTTATCAAGGCTAGTCTCAAAACAATCACCCACTCTTGAGCAAGGGGCCAAGTCAGAACGGAAAAACTTGTTGAACATGTGTGCAACATGATTACTTTTATGGTTTTGATGATGTCTACCTCTGTAGTCATTAATGAGCTATACCTGCACTTGATAATGTTAATATTCATACATTTCAGGTCATTATACCTCCAGTGCAGACGATCAAGATCACGAGACATGGTTCAGCAAGTCTATACATCCAACAAAGTCCATACACTTGGGTTCAGCAAGTCTATACATCAGCAAGTCCATACACTCGGCTTCAGCAAGTCTATACATCCAACAAAGTCCATACACTCGGCTTCAGCAAGTCTATACATCCAACAAAGTCTGTACACTCAGATTCATCAAGTCTATACATCCAACAAAGTCTGTACACTCAGATTCATCAAGTCTATACATCCAACAAGATGAAGTCTATACGTTGCTGCAGATGAAGTCTGTACGTTGGCTGCATGCACAACACAAAGTCTGTACGTTGCGGCAGATGAAGTCTGTACGTTGCGGCAGATGAAGTCTATACGTTGCTGCAGATGAAGTCTGTACGTTGGCTGCATGAACAACACAAAGTCTGTACGTTGCGGCAGATGAAGTCTGTACGTTGCGACAGATGAAGTCTATACGTTGCTGCAGATGAAGTCTGTACGTTGGCTGCATGCACAACACAAAGTCTGTACGTTGCGGCATATGAAGTATGTATGTTGCGGCAGATGAAGTCTATACGTTGCTGCAGATGAAGAATGTACGTTGGCTGCATGCACAACTGAAAGTCTGTATGTTGCACAAGACAAAGTCTGTACGTTGGCTGCTAGCACAACTCCAAGTCTGTACGTTGGTTGATGGCTGTAACACAAGTCTATACATTGGCCGGCTGCTTCACACGCAAAGTCTATACATTACGTTTTGTTGTGTTCGTGCATCAAGTTACCAAGTTTGTACGCTCATGAAGCAAGGCTGTACAGGCTCATGCATGATCAAGGTATAAAGTCTATACAGAGTTCATACATGCACACAAAGTCTACACGTCCAAGCCTTGATGCAAAGTCTATACAACAACTACAAGCTTCATTCAAATAGCCAAGGTCACTGAACAAGATGAGAGTCCAAAGACAAAGATTCAGTTGGTACCTTCTAGACAAACAAGGATGAAGTTACAGACATGAACGGGCTGCTAATGGACTCAAGCGACTGAGCTGGAGGGCTGACGAACCGACCCGGACAGAACTGGGGGGCTACCCAGCTGGCGGTCGACCGCTAGCACAGGGGCGACCGACCGCCCCAGCCAGTAGCGGTCGACCGAAAATCCCAGGGCTCACCAATCTACAGTATTTCTCAGTAGAGGTCGACCGCCACCTACCACAGGTCGACCACCAGCCCCGAGCCAACCAATGTTGACTTTATTTTTCACTTCGAAAAGGGCCATTCAACATGGATTTGTTTAATCCAAAAGTCACCTAATCACCCATGATTTGTGGATCTGGTCTGGGGCTTATCTATAGACCATTCAAAGTCTATAAAACCAATATAAGAGGGTTAGAAACCCCAGTTGATGTAGTTGATGAAGTGAATCAAAGAGAGCTCAAGGGAGGCCATTTCGTAAGCACTGTAGCACCTCCGTGAACAGTACTTCGAGCTGGAGTTCTTCATCCTTCCAAGGTGATTCAAGCTTAGATCTGAAGCCAAGCAACCTCCAAGCAAGCAAGAAGCATTCAAGGCTCTCAAAAGTGATCAAAGCTACATCCATACACCTCTTCATCAACTCAAGGAGATTCAAGAAAAGATCAAGCTACATCCAATATTCTTCTTCATCAACTTAAGGAGATTCAAAGGAAAGATCAAGCTACATCTTATATCTGCTCCATCAACTCAAAAGGATCAAAGGAGGATCAAATTCTCAACAAATTCAAGATCCAACAATCTCAGACAAGATCTAGTTCATTCTAGCATATCTTCATATCTTGTTTGAGCATTTTCATCTTGTTTCTATTTTCATTTCATTCAATCTATGGAAACTGAAGATCGTCCCTACCGGTGGTTAGTAGGAAGGCAATCGAGAGTTCTCCGATCTGCGGTGTAGCCATCCCTACCGGCTTTGTGTGTAGGAAGACAGAAAGGGGGTTTTCTCTGTTCTGTGATTTGGGGCGTGTCCCCGGTCAAACTGTGAGTCAGCAAGGAAGCCTCACCGGGTTTTGGTGAGGGGTGGACGTAGGTTGCGGGGTTACAACTGAACCACCTTAACAATTGCTGTGTTGTGGGTTGTTTATCATGTGTGATTGCTCTATCTCTTCTAACCCCATTCACAGGTTCATGTGGTTCCATACTTGGTTAGATTGTTCACACGCATATGCACTTTGAGTAATCAACATATCACACACACACACGCACGGTTATTGCAAGCTATTGCATGCTCTAGTGTTATGCTTTATGATCCCTGCACTATAAGGCTTATTTCTTTCAAGATCACAAATGTGATTAAAGAAGTGTGGACGTTTCATAGCTTGTAATCCAAGTCTTTTCATTTGAGCCACTCTACTTAATTCCGCTGTGCATTGTCCCTAAGTGATTCATTCACTTTATAAGAGTGGTTCATGCTTCCGATAGCTCAGAGTTTTAAATAGGCCAAAGCTTTTGATAAGATCTATTCAACCCCCCCCCTTCTAGATCTGTTTACACCTCGCAGGACCCAACAAGTGGTATCAGAGCCTAATCTCTCATTATGGGGTCCAACGACCTTGAGGGAAATGGTGGATCAGCGTCTATGGGTTATTTACCTGAAGGACACTCTGTGAACAGACCTCCTTATTTTACTGGATCTAACTATCCTTATTGGAAACATCGCATGCAGGTGTTCATTCGCGCTCAAGACTACGAACTTTGGCGAGTGATCAGCAAAGGTCCGTATGAGCTTACAGATAATGAGGACTTGTGGACCAAAGAACAAATAAGACAATCCACTGTCAACTAGAGTGCCAAACACATCATGCAATGCTCACTCCATCCAGTAGAGTTCTCAAGAGTGGCGACCTGCGCAACTGCAAAACAAATGTGGGACATGTTAGAGGTAATCTACGAAGGAACCTCTCAGGTACGAGAAACAAAAGCTAATATCTTAGTTTCTGAATACGAAATGTTCCGCATGAAGCCTGATGAATCAATTCGAGATATGTATGCTCGATTAACTGTGCTTACTAACAGTTTGACTGATTTGGGAAAGAAATATTCAAAACAGTGTTTTGGGAGGAAGTTCTTCATTCATCCAAGGTTATTCAAGCTCAGATCTGAAGCCAAGCAATCTCCAACAAAGCTAGAAGCACTCAAGGGCAAGAAGGGTGATCAAAGGAAGCTAGAAAGAGCGTATTCCAAGAAGGAATCAAGCTACTCCGGGAAGAAGCTCTTCATCGAATCCTCAAGAGATTCAAGCTCCAGCAAATCTCAGATAAGATCTTTTCTCTTAAGCATATTCTATATCTTGTTTGAGTGTTTTTCATAAGTTGTTCTTTTTCTATTTCACTCAAACACTTGGAAGTTGAGAATCGTCCCTACCGGTAGTTAGTAGGAAGGCAATCGGAGGTTGTCCGATCTGCGGTGTTGACGTCCCTATCGATGGTTAGTAGGAAGGCAATCGGTGGTTCTCCGATTACGTTTTGGTGTGCTGCACTAGTGAAGCCTCACCGGATTTGGTGAGGGGTGGACGTAGGACTGGGGATTCAGTCCGAACCACCTTAAAATCCTTTGTGTTGTGGTTTGATTGTGCGATTGATATGTTTTAGATGTATGCTTAGGTTCAATCTCTATATTGTGAAATCATATTTTGAAGCAAATCATTTTATACATCGCTAAGCTAGTTGTATTCCGCTGTAATTATTTTTAACTAGCCTTATAGAGGGTTACATTGTGAAAAGAGGGGCAGATCTATTCACCCCTCCCCTCTAGATCCGCTGTCCACTACACAACAAGTGGTATCAGAGCAAGGCTCTGTCATTCCCAGATCCAACGATCTACAGGGAAAGATCCCGGTGTTTGTTATTAAGATGGATTCACATGTTACACTTGCTTCGATGGCTTCTCCACCCATTTATGATGGTTCAGATTTTTCTACATGGGTTGGAAGAATGTTCATCTATGTTAGCTCCATAGATCCACAATTGTTGACTCTTATATACAATGGTCCTCATGAGCTGCCATCAAATTCAATTGATTGGTTAGCCGAACATGAGACCAAACACAATGATAATCATCTTGCATATAACTTAATTACAGCTGCAGTTGATCTAAGACTAACTCATCTTGTGTCCTCTTGCAGCACAGCCAAGCAAGTATTAGACAAGTTGGTGAAAATCCATGAAGGGAAAGAACAAGAATGCTTCATGGCCGACCGTGCAGAACAGTCCAGCAATACATCCTCATCACAGGTAAACTCTGACTTCAAGGAATTCACTTTTGAAGAGCTTATGGAAGCCTATGATGAGTTGATCACATAATACGGAAAGGTAAAAACAGAAAATAAAAATTTGAAAAAGGATCTCAAGAAAATTAACAAAAATGAAAGCTCGATTTGTAAAAAGTGTTCTATTTTTGAAGAGCTCAACAACACTCTCTCTTTTGATCTAGATACGCATAAACAAAGCATTGCATGTCTAAGGGATGAAAATGAAAATCTTCATGGTGAAATCACTAGGTTGGAAGAAATTGTAATAAAACTTCAAAACCAACCTAAGTCAATCTCTAATGATCTTGAATGGCAACCAAAACTGATTGACTCTCTGAAAGAAGAGAATAGAGAGTTGTTGGAAAAGAAAATTGAACATGAAAAGGTTGAAGAAGAAGTGCATGAAAAATTGGTTGCACATGAAAAGGCAAATCTGTCATTGATGATCACTCTGAAACTTTGCATGCTCTCGAACAACAAAATCAAAATCTTAAAGCAGTAAACGCCATGCTCAATGAGCAATTGGCAGCATGCGAAAAGGGCCTTGTTGAATCTAAACAGCACATTTCCTCACTTGAAAATGAAATTCAAGGTTTGAATGATTTCTTATCAATGTTTGCCCAAATCCAAGATTCTGGCTCACCGGAAGGCATCACTTCCTGTGGTCACCAAAAAGGGCATACTGCTCGAAAGAAAAGTAAAATTCAGCATGCTCATCCAAACATGCACCATAACATGTCCAATGCTAAATACCATGCTTTCCACAAAACGAATGTCCATTGTTATTATTGTGGTAAACATGGTCACACTGTGCATGATTGTTTTATCTTGAGAAATGATGAGCTTAGAGCAGGACAGCAAGTGAAAGAGCAAAGAAAGAAACAGGTCAACACTGGCAGTGGACCTACTCAGCAGATATCTGCACAGAATTACACGGGGAGTCAAAAGAGTCGACACTCCCATACAAGCAGGTCGACACTCTCCATGGCTTTAAATAAAAAACTTCCTCCTTGCTGCTCTCATTATGGTAAGTCTGGCCATACTGTCCAAGAGTGCTGGCACTTGAAGGGAAAGCATCACCTTCATGCCATGAAAGGTAAATCCCATGCTCTTCCACAAAAATAAAATGCATATGCACACGCACATGAACATAAAAAGAATGCTCAATCTTTTGTGCGCTGTTTTTACTGTGGGAAAAATGGTCATGACATATATGATTGTCATACAATGAGAAAGGATGATCTAATTTCCCTAAAACAGATGAGCTACATTGGTGAATATGATAAAGCTGCTAACCTACAAGGACCCAAGCAATCTTGGGTACCTAAAAATTCCAAATGAGAATTTTGGGTGCAGGATGTCTTGGAGCTGAACAAAGGATCATAAGGTAAATAAAAGCTCAAGACACAGGTATGTACATAAACCTTTAAGTTTAGACATCTTGCATGTTTAGTCTTGACATGTAGATAGTGCATCATACGTCTGTCCAATGTCATTAGATTCTGCAAACTGAATTGCTCTTTGAAATGTAAAACTCCCAAGGTGTGAGATGAACTTTTGAGCTTGATAACTTGCTCACACCATGCTTGATTTCAGCTGTTTAATTCATGAAAAACTTGTTATGCTGATGAAGTTGATGTGATGATGAGTTGCTTAAGTCTTGCTATCAGCTACATGAAATGCTTGGACTTTGGTTTTGATGATGCATACCATGGCTGCATTCTCAACTCGTTATTTATGTTAGTATTGCTAAAAAGATGGAGTCTAGCAATTGACATCATCATGTTGCATTCAGTTCAAAATCAATTATGAATGATTTGTGTTTGCATCATCTTGTGATCTCATACTATTTTAATGCAAATCATGTTTAGGAAAACAAGAAAAAATGTTCGAACCTAAGCATGCATCTAGAATGAGCAATCATCTTGCAGCATCTTCATTGCTTTGAGCATTCACATAAGACTTAGGCTGCATAATTCATTGCCAATCCATGCATAATAAAATTGAATTCATGTTCACGATACATTGCATGGTTTATATAGCATCATTCTTGCATGGCCATGGTATATCAAATGTTGATGTATGGAAAGACAGGTTATGCTTGTCTAGAAGCACTCAATATGCGTGAGGTTTCACCTCCGCCACGTACCATGCGTCAATATCACATATAGGCCATATAGTAAGGGGGAGCTATCTCTTTGCAGCATTCATGCATATGTTTCATCTTCATTCTGTTGACATCATGGCATAGAATGCATCTTCTCAGGGGGAGCTTGTTCATCATGAAAATCCAGTCAAAATTCTGCCGGTCGACCTCACTCCTTTGACAGGTCGACCCCACATTTCTTTCTGTCTAAAAATTACTTTTGTCTGAGCTCAGTGCATAACCTGAGGGGGAGTGTTCTTCATCTATTCTTGCCTACCAGTTATGCAACACTCTCTTCTTAAACCAAGCCACTGCATGATATTGCTTAATCCTTTTATGGTTCAACTTGGATTCAAAGTGCCTTGAACTTCTTGGAGGATTCCCAATCTGTTTTTGAGGTTGTTTATCAGAGTAAATCTTCAAGAAGAATTTTCTCTTATAGAGTCTTGTGATTGCCTTGAACATGAATGATTTTGGTTTAACATTAATGATTTCTTGAGTCTTGAAGTTTGATGGTCTTGAACATGTTTATGATCGGGTTTAATAGACTTAAACTAGTTTCTCGTGTTTTGACTTGTTATGCCATCTTGAATCTGAAAAAATTTTGAGTACAAAGGCATCCTTGATCGAGAAACTTCAGCTAAGTATTGTTTTTAAACATTTGTTGAATCTGTTTATTTCAAAAAGTGGCTATACTTAAAGTAAGCTCAAGGCAGAGCAATGGCACTGTTGCTGAGAAATATATCTCCTCATCAAAGAAAATGAGGTTCGATATGTCATGAGGTGACTATGCTATCTCTGTTCTAAGTGAAGCAAAATCGTGAGCTACACTGAGTAACTGGGGGTGCTTGCGTCTGGTAAACGTGCACACTCACGTCAAAAGGTGGTTGCTACACTTGACTGCTTGTAAAATGATAGCAATCATCTTTCAAATGATTTCAACAGAAAAATCTGAATGTGTAGCTCTCATGAATCAAATCTAAGTCATCTAAGTGTTTAGCCTCAATACTTATTGTGGTCACTTTCAAGGGAACCAATGAAACTAAATGAGTAAGATAAGAGAAGGTTAATCTGGTTTTGACATGAATTTCTGGTTCACTACTATTAAACTTGCATGCAAATGTTTTCATGTGATTCTACTGAGTAGGCCAAAACTCATTAGCATTAAACCAATCTGAATGTAAGAGCTGGTACATTTGGGTTCTATAACTGAAAATTCTAAAAAATCCATAACTCTGATTTATGAACTTGGTTTCTAATTAAAGAACCTCCATTCTCTCTTGAGAAGTCATATCTTGATGCTCCTTATTGTTTGCCTTCATCTGCCATATCTACATAAATCATTCAGGCTGCCCCGATTACATCACCATACTACAAAAGTGGTATAATCCAACAAGTGGTATCATCTTGATGCACCTTTTAAGTCATCTCCAAAATCATTGGTGTCCTCTGTCAAATGATATCACATTGCTTTCTCATTCATTGGCATTTGACATAAGTCCTAGCATCATTGTCATCATGTTTTCATGCATTAGGGTGACATGCATGTCTTGACTTCATACAATTGTAGCTTGCATCAAAATTTGATCATTTCCATGCATTGCATAGAAAATCCAAACAAAATCTGAATATTGGAAAACCACTAAAAATCTACAAAATTTGAAATCAAAAATTTGATCTTTGGCTACTCTATCCATCTCCACTATTTGAGGAATTGAATCATGCTGCTGTGGCTCCACCTCTCACACTTACATTGTCTTTGCCAAGCCTCGAGTCCCTCGTTCTCTTTTCTAGATCTTTTGATGTTGTCAAAGGGGGAGAAGATTATGTGAGTCATTCATCAAAAAGGATGTGGTCATTCATCAAAAAGGATGTGGTAAGAACCATGTGCGTCATTGTCAAAAGGGGATATAGTAAGAACCATGTGAGTCATTGTCACAAGATGAATGTTGTTGACTCATAGTTGTCATGTGAATTACTAATGCATGTGAATCTCTAATGACTCATAGTTCAGAATGACTCATAGTTGCCATCATCAAAAAGGGGGAGAATGTTGAACATGTGTGCAACATGATTACTTTTATGGTTTTGATGATGTCTACCTCTGTAGTCATTAATGAGCTATACCTGCACTTTATAATGTTAATATTCATACATTTCAGGTCATTATACCTCCAGTGCAGACGATCAAGATCACGAGACATGGTTCAGCAAGTCTATACATCCAACAAAGTCCATACACTTGGGTTCAGCAAGTCTATACATCAGCAAGTCCATACACTCGGCTTCAGCAAGTCTATACATCCAACAAAGTCCATACACTCGGCTTCAGCAAGTCTATACATCCAACAAAGTCTGTACACTCAGATTCATCAAGTCTATACATCCAACAAAGTCTGTACACTCGGATTCATCAAGTCTATACATCTAACAAAGTCTGTACACTCAGATTCATCAAGTCTATACATCCAACAAGATGAAGTCTATACGTTGCTGCAGATGAAGTCTGTACGTTGGCTGCATGCACAACACAAAGTCTGTACGTTGCGACAGATGAAGTCTGTACGTTGCGGCAGATGAAGTCTATACGTTGCTGCAGATGAAGTCTGTACGTTGGCTGCATGCACAACACAAAGTCTGTACGTTGCGGCAGATGAAGTTTGTACGTTGCGGCAGATGAAGTCTATGCGTTGCTGCAGATGAAGTCTGTACGTTGGCTGCATGCACAACACAAAGTCTGTACGTTGCGGCATATGAAGTCTGTACGTTGCGGCATATGAAGTCTATACGTTGCTGCAGATGAAGTATGTACGTTGGCTGCATGCACAACTCAAAGTCTGTACGTTGCACAAGACAAAGTCTGTACGTTGGCTGCTAGCACAACTCCAAGTCTGTACGTTGGTTGATGGCTGCAACACAAGTCTATACATTGGCCGGCTGCTTCACACGCAAAGTCTATACATTGCGTTTTGTTGTGTTCGTGCATCAAGTTACCAAGTTTGTACGCTCATGAAGCAAGGCTGTACAGGCTCATGCATGATCAAGGTATAAAGTCTATACAGAGTTCATACATGCACACAAAGTCTACACGTCCAAGCCTTGATGCAAAGTCTATACAACAACTACAAGCTTCATTCAAATAGCCAAGGTCACTGAACAAGATGAGAGTCCAAAGACAAAGATTCAGTTGGTACCTTCTAGACAAACAAGGATGAAGTTACAGACATGAACGGGCTGCTAATGGACTCAAGCGACTGAGCTGGAGGGCTGACGAACCGACCCGGACTGAACTGGGGGGCTGCCCAGCTGGCGGTCGACCGCCAGCACAGGGGCGGTCGACCGCCCCAGCCAGTAGACTCCTGTCTGCAGTTCTGTCAGCTGCAGGTCGACCGCCAGCCAGTAGCGGTCGACCGAAAATCCCAGGGCTCACCAATCTACAGTATTTCTCAGTAGAGGTCGACCGCCACCTACCACAGGTCGACCTCGAGCCCCGAGCCAACCAATGTTGACTTTGTTTTCCACTTCGAAAAGGGCCATTCAACATGGATTTGTTTAATCCAAAAGTCACCTAATTACCCATGATTTGTGGATCTGGTCTGGGGCTTGTCTATAGACCATTCAAAGTCTATAAAACCAATACAAGAGGGTTAGAAACCCCGGTTGATGTAGTTGATGAAGTGAATCAAAGAGAGCTCAAGGGAGGCCATTTCGCAAGCACTGTAGCACCTCCATGAATAGTACTTCGGGCTGGAGTTCATCATCCTTCCAAGGTGATTCAAGCTCAGATCTGAAGCCAAGCAACCTCCAGGCAAGCAAGAAGCATTCAAGGCTCTCAAAGGTGATCAAAGCTACATCCATACACCTCTTCATCAACTCAAGGAGATTCAAGAAAAGATCAAGCTACGTCCAATATTCTTCTTCATCAACTCAAGGAGATTCAAAGGAAAGATCAAGCTACATCTTATATCTGCTCCATCAACTCAAAAGGATCAAAGGAAGAACAAATCCTCAACAGATTCAAGATCCAACAATCTCAGACAAGATCTAGTTCATTCTAGCATATCTTCATATCTTGTTTGAGCATTTTCATCTTATTTCTATTTTCATTTCATTCAATCTATTGAAACTGAAGATCGTCCCTACCGGTGGTTAGTAGGAAGGAAATCGAGAGTTCTCCGATCTACGGTGTAGCCGTCCCTACCGACTTTGTGTGTAGGAAGACAGAAAGGGGGTTTTCTCTGTTCTGTGGTTTGGGGCGTGTCCCCGGTCAAGCTGTGAGTAAGCAAGGAAGTCTCACCGGATTTTGGTGAGGGGTGGACGTAGGTTGCGGGGTTGCAACTGAACCACCTTAAAAATCCCTGTGTTGTGGGTTGTTTATCATGTGTGATTGCTCTATCTCTTCTGACCCCATTCACAGGTTCGTGTGGTTCCATACTTGGTTAGATTGTTCACACACATATGCACTTTGAGTAATCAACATATCACACACACACACGCACGGTTGTTGCAAGCTATTGCATGCTCTAGTGTTATGCTTTATGATCCCTACACTATAAGGCTTATTTCTTTCAAGATCACAAATGTGCTTAAAGAAGTGTGGACGTTTCATAGCTTGTAATCCAAGTCTTTTCATTTGAGCCACTCTACTTAATTCCGCTGTGCATTGTCCCTAAGTGATTCATTCACTTTATAAGAGTGGTTCATGCTTCCGATAGCTCAGAGTTTTAAATAGGCCAAAGCTTTTGATAGGATCTATTCAACCCCCCCCCCCTTCTAGATCCGTTTACACCTCGCAGGACCCAACAAAACTGACTTGTTTCATTGAGCAATGTGTACAGGATTGAAAAGCAAGAATGAAGGCAGAAGACATGAAACTGAACATTTTTTCCTTTATTTCCTTCTAGAAATTATACATTAAGTCTCATCCTCTCTCTATGTGTTACCCCTTTCTACACTCTCTAGGCGAAGAACCCTGGAGGGTGTTGCTAAACCATGCGAGGCGGTGCCTCTGCTGCTCTGTACCCCTCTTCCCGTCTCTACTCCCCGTCGATCTACAGGAGTAGCAAAGAAGCTACTAACATGAAAGCCACGCTCTCGTGCTCTACAGTAGCGCTCTTCACCATCTCTCAGCCATTGTTCAGCAAGACCGAGGCTGGTTCAGAGTTCAAACAGTTAGGCCTCCATGGCCCTACGCTCCTCCCTCTCAGCCAATCTGTCAGATCTCCATCTTTCGATGTCTCTTTCCCTTTCCGCGCGTTCTCTCTCTCTGTCCTCCCTCTCCAGCTGAAGGGTGATCCTCAGGTCCACGGCGTCCCGAGAAGAGCCATCATCTGGACGATGCCGTAACTCTTCCTCCAGTTCCGCTATTCTGGTTTCCCCCTGCGCGGTGCAGGCAAGTGCATCTTGCACCTCTTTCGTCTACCATAACCATCATCTCAGGTATGTGGAGGCACGAATAAGTGAAATTCAATGACCAGACTCTCACCTGGGCGGAGAGCATGCATTCTACCTCTGCGGCTCGCTGCGTAGTATGAGCAAGCTACTCATGAAGCAAATCAAGTTCGAAAGTGGGGATCCACAAACTAGAAGAGACACCATCCGCCCCCATTGCTGAGGAAGCCGCATCAAGCTAGGCGCACTGCAACACACATAAGGTGACATCGAGGACCTAACGCCAGGAATCTTGGTCTATGATCGTGTGTATGTAGGCTTACCGAAGAACTCAAGGCTACGTGAGTATCATGTAACTGTCGCTATGTGCCTACCAAGCGAGCCTGCAGGTTCGCTATCATAGTGTCACGAACATCCTGTGGCCAGGACATAGGTTAACATAAAAAAGGGGGGGAGGGGGGGGGAAAGGTTGTGCTCACCTCCACAGTCCCCTCGGGATGGAGTCGCTCTGCATACATTGCCTTATAGAGGCGTAGATAATCCTCGCTGTCTTGAGCATGTGACTCCACGGGAGTGCCACCCCATTGCCAGTCCTCGTATTACTCAGGGAACCGCACTCTCCAATCAACGGAGGTCGCCGGCCCACGCGTCTTCCTCCCAACACGTGGTGTGGTAGTCATGTCCACCTATTCTTGGGCCAGCCCTAGAGTCCTCATGGCCAATCGTAGCCGAAGTGGCTCGATTTCGTTCAAACAGTGCATCCAGAGGTCGCATCCTAACCGGGCACGGCTAGTTATGACCCATGGCTGATCGGCATCAGTCATGCCCGCATAAGGCCTCCAGACCACCTAGGTCAGGTCACACACATCTTCTTAATATAAAAATAAAAAAAGGGAGAAAAAGATGATGATGAAATAATAATCACCATTGCCGCGGGGAACTTTTGCAACTCGCGCCTTAACACCATCAGCTGGTAGGATAGAGAGGTTGGGCTCGTGATAGGTTGCCACCGCCTCGCCATCGGTCGCCAATGCCGGGCTTTTCCCATTGGGAGGTAATAACAGCTCCACAACTGCACCGTCATGTGTCATTAACATATCGAAAAAAAACAAAACAAAAAAAATCAAAAAAAAGGAGAGAAGCAGGATACCTGGATGAACGGCGTGAAACCACTCACTGTTATCTCCCGATCTGCTCTTTCAGACAGACCCGCAAATAGATGCACCAACATGGCTGCTCCCCAAGCGTATCGTCCCACTTTCTCAGGGTCTACCAGGAATTCTAAGAAACGGCAATGAATGTTGTCTCCTTTCGAGCCCAACAACAGTTTCCCCAACAGGAAGAACAGGAATCTCCTCAAATCCATGTTGGCTCTCTCCCAATTGCTCGCGTCTACGCAGTAGACAGCGTGGCATCCTCTTTCAGTCCTCTCCATGAACTCTTCCAAGGACTCATCATCACGAGAACGAATGTCAGTAAGCCCCAACGTCTCCATAATAGGCGTCTTGGCTACAGACCTGTTCTTACGATCATCCAGGTCCACTCCTAGCAACCTCTGGGCAGCCTCTCGGTAGTCGGAGTACGTAATGCCAGTCAGTGCCTCGCCATCCACTTTCAGGCCCGTAATTCGGACCACATCTTCCAGGCTGGGCACCATGTGCCCCCAAGGCATCAAGAAAGCACGGCTCATTGGATCCCACCTTTCGCGCAATGCTTGGACGAGGGCAAGGTCGAGCCTGATTGGCTCGATCCGAAGAAAGACTCCAAGCCCCATCACGTCTAGCCTGGCCTTCTGAAAATCCGGGAGACCCCGGTATGCGGCCACTACCAACTCCCATGGAATGTGTGATTTCATCACACCCTGCGCATACACAAGGAGGGGTTTTGTTAGAAGGGAGGAAGAAAGACTGGAAGAAGAGACGAGCAAGCTCAGCTTACAAGTTGCGATTGGGTCCTTTCATTGAGGTGCCCTTCAAGCTCCGAGAGTCTCCGAGAGCTGCTACCACTGGACCTGCTTCTCTTCGAAGAGTGGGAAGATTCGGCCTCCATCCCAAGTCTTAGAACTCTTAGCTCTTCCGTGCTGTGGAAGCCCCTACTCTTCAAGATGGCTTTCGATGTCCCTGGGAGAACAAAGAGGGGAGGTATTTATGGGAATGGGAGAAGTGCGAGCCATGACTACCTCCATCAATAACCCCCCTCATGCTAGGGCACCTTCCTTGCGGTCCCATGTGTCACTTCACCGCTCACACAGGGAAGCTGATTGAGTGGTGCGACACGACGACTCAGAAATGACCCATCAAGTCCGAATGGATGCAATAGGGAATAGGCGAAGGCCGTTGTTGTTGACTTCGATGGTAGATTCTCGTGGAAAAAGGGGCATGGCAAAGCACGAGTCTCTGTTTCGCGGCTAGGCCTTGTCGAGCGCGTCACATAGAAACGGTAAAAGAGAAGAAGCGTAGGAAGGAAGGAACGTGCAAGAGGACAAATGAGCAACAGGGACACAAATCACTCCATTCATAGGTCTACATAAGCTGTCATGAACACTACAGTCATGAACATCACAAAAGGGAAGGTGGGACCACCAACCCGCTAATTCTTCCCATCACACTCACGCTCATCCCTCTAGGCGTCCCTCTGCTCCCCCCTAAGGTGAGGGTCCCTCAGGGGGCCTTCTGGAGCCCCGTACAGCAGCACTCGCCTCGCCTCGTGGCGCCTGCTCAGCAGCGGCGACCCGCTGCTGCTCCCCTGGCATAGCAAAGAAGCCACCCATATGGAGCTGGCCAGACTAGCGGAGTCGCGCCCCGAATTCTCGTGCCCTCTCATAGCTTGCCTCCATGTCCTCTAGCCTCTGTCCAATAGCTCGAAGGCCTAGCTGGAGCTCCCTCACCTGGACCTCCATGGCTCTTCTGTCCCCCCTCTCCTTCTCCCTCTCTAGCCTTTCTCTTTCCGCCTCTCTCTTGGCCACCTAGAGGAACACCCTCAACTCTAGGATGTCCGGATGTGGCCTCTCTTCACTATGACACCGCATATCCGCTATAGTCGCTACCCAGGCATCACGCTCCTCTTCATCCCGGGCCACGCGGGCCACCATACCGGCAAGTTCCTCTCGGAGGGAGGCAATCTCAAGAAAAGGGGCCGAGGAGCTGGAAGATGCACCGCCAGCCATTCCTGCCATCACTGCCCGTTGGGCACGCTGGAACAAACAAACAACGGCCATCGGCTAAGCTCCAAATTTAAAACAAACAAAAATTAAAAAAAAAGTGCAACACTTAACTTACCAGGATCGCTAGTTCCTGTTGAGTGACGGTCAGCTGCCGCCAAGCCTCTGCTAGTTGGGCACGCAAGCCGTTGATGTCGCGTGCAACCCCGGATTGGAGAGGTCCAACATGACTCTCTCTCCGCTGCCGCAGGAAGTCGGCACTGTCCTACACCAGTACGCTCCCTTGCTATCCAGGGAGACGTATGTGCCAGTCCTCGAGCTTCGCCTTGCCGCGACTCTCCTTCCTGACACGGCTCGGCTCATCCGCGCTCGTCCATTCATCTGCCAAGCCCGGGGTCCTTGCCATGCCCTACATCAAGAAAGGAGGGTCTTACGTCAAACAACGAGAACGCATCTCCTGTCAAGGACGTGTCCATCATTTCAGTGCAACACTCGCCGAACCCTTTTCCCCTCTCACATGGCTCGCTCCAAACTCAAAATGGATCAAAGAGGAGGAGATCGAAGGACCTATCGGGCCGTGTTCACCTCCCTCCGTGCCATCGGGCCCCTCGGGTCCCTCAAGTGCCCGAAGGGGCCCTTCCTCTTCCATGGACGCCTCTCCGTGCTCTTGCGCGTCCCTCCTCGGGCAAGGAGTTCCTCGCCCCTCTCTCCCTTCACCACGATTTGGCCCACCAAACTCCATCGATCGAGAGTGGAAGAAGACGAAGATAGGCGAGCAAATCTCGACGGGAGGCGGGCTCGTTTGCGGGCAAGACACGGAAGGAGGGCCGCCCGGCGCTTTAAATTCGAATTCAAGAGCTTGAGACGCGTCCTCGCGCCTAGACGCGTCCAAAAAAAGAGAAAGGTCGTCCCTCCGCGCAAGGCGTAATTCCCCGCTTTTCAGGGCGAGGTCTCGTGAAGTGTACCTCGAAAGAACAGGTGTGAGAGAAGAAGCGTGGGAAAGGGAAAGTGCACACAAGGCAGTCAAGCAACAGAAGAAACCATTCCATTTCACATAACAAATAGGCAGTCGTACATCATAAAGTGAAGAGGGTGGGGTGTACAAGCAACTCTCTAACTCTCGCTACCACCCTCCTGATCATCTCTCTCCTCCCCCCTCCGACGGGGATCCCTAGGGGGCCTCCGCGAACTCTGAGAGGCGGTGCTCGCCTCGCCCTGTGGTGCCACGCCAGCCTCGAAGGCGCGACGACGCTCCTCGGCCGAAGAAACCAGGAAGCTGCCCATGGAGAAGGAACCAGACTGACGAAGTCGCGCCCCGCGCTCCTTCACCCTCTGATACCGCTCCTCACTCTCCCGAAGCCTCCCCTCCGCTGAGCCAAGGCTCAATCGGAGCTCCATCATCTGGGCCTCCAGAGCCCTCCTCTCGTCCCAATCTCACTGCCGCTCTACCCTCCTGTCCTCCCTCTCCTCTCTCTATCATCGCCTCTCTCCTCGACAGCTCGAGGGCAATCTGTAGCTCCAACACGTCGTGAGGAAGCTCCTCAGCCTCCCGTCGTCGCTCCTCCTCCAGCTCTGCTATCCGCGCATCACGCTCTGCCATCCAAGCATCGCAGGCATCACGCTCCTCCTCGGCACGAACCGCACGAGCCAGGGCATCTCGAATCTCCGCCACCTGTCAAAAACCCACATGCCCCGTAAAAGATCAGTGAAGGAAGGAGAGCAACTAGAAGGGAAGCCTAGGTCAAGCAAACACTCACTCGAGTTGTGCGGTCATGCTCGGCCTCCTCAGCCTGGGCCACCGCATACGCCAGCTGCTCCTGGAGAGAAGGGACCTCCGGAGGAGGGCCCCAGGAACTAGAACCTGCCCCGCCAGCCATCCCGGCTGCTGCCGTCTGATGGGCCTGCTGAAACATAAGAGCAACAGTCAAAGGCTAAGCATCAAAAATCCAAGTCACAATAAAAAAAATGTGTAGTGCACTGCATAAGCTCACCAGGATCTCCAACTCCTGCCGGACGGCTGCCAGCTGCTGCCTGGCGTCTGCCAGCTGGGCCCGCAAGTTGGCAATGACGATGTCACGAGCATCATGCATTCATGCATATAGATTAATTTGCATACATATAAAAAAAAGAAAGAAGAGAAAAGGATCTTCATCTCATACTTACCCCTGCCGCCCCACCGAGGTAGAGACGCTCCGCGTACGTAGCCCGGTACCATCGCAGGTAGTCGGTGCTGTCCGATGCGTAGGACACCACCGGGACTCCACCCTGCTGCCAGTCCTGGTACTGTGCAGGGAAGCGCGTACGCCAGTCAACGATCTTCGCCTTGCCCCGGGTCTTCCGCCCGACATGGCCCGGCTCATCTACATCAACCCACTCCTGGGCAAGCCCCAAAGTCCTCATGACCAGCCTAAGCCGCAGCGGCTCGATCTCGTTCAGGCAGTGGACCCACAAGTCCCGCCCAAAACGAGGTCGGCCCGCTACGACCCAAGGCTGGCCAGCATCGGCCATACCCAGGTAGGGCCTCCATACCACCTGCATCACCATACGTGCATCATATTAGTTACCATTTTGCTAAACTAAGTCATAGTCATAAAACGAAAAGAAATCATATGCATCATACCATGGCCTCAGGGTACTCAGTCAACTCACGCCGAAGTGACGTCAGCTGGTAGCTGCCCGGTGCCGCAACTGTGACCGGCCTCCACCGCCACGCTAAGGGCACGGCTCTCCGGTTCCACTGCCTGGCTCTCCCCATCGGGAAGTAATAGTAACTCCATACCTGCATCCATCATGCATCATTAGCATAAATAATGGCATAACTATAATTACGGTAAAATGCATAAATAAATTGTTTACCCGGAGAAAAGGTGCAAAGCCACTAAATGTCATCTCCCTCTCTGTACCCTGAGAGAGATCGGCAATCAAGTGGGCGAGTAGAGCTGCTCCCCACGCATAATCCCCCACTCGGTCCAGGTCCGCTAGGATCCCGAGGAAGCGGCAATGGATGCCGTCCCCCTTCTTCCCCAGCAGAAGGCGGCCCAGAAAAAAGAAGAGGATTCTCCGGAGGTCCAGATCCGCCAGCTCTCGCTCGCTCGGGTCCAGGGTAAAAGCCGCACGGGCGTCTCCCTCCAGTCGTGCCAGAAACTCTGCTCCAGTCTCGCTAACCCGCTGGCGCGGGTCAACGAATCCGAGCGCCTCCATGATGTCTACCCGGCCGACTGTCCTGCTGTCTCTGTCGGTCACGGTCGTCTCCAGCCACAATAGCTCGAAGGCGCTCTCTCTGTAGTCGGGGTAAGTGACCTCGCTGACGGCCTCTCCGTCCACTCGCGGGCCAGTGATCCGAGCTACGTCCTCTAGTGTCGGCACCATATGCCCCCAGGGCATCAGGAACGCTCGACTCGGCGCATGCCACCGCTCCCTCAGCGCCTGGATAAGGGGAAGGTCGAGCCGGAAGGGCTCAATCCTCAGGAACGCCCCAAACCCCATGGCGTCCACCCGTGCCCTCTGGAAGTCTGGTAACCCTCGGTACGCTGCGACTACCAAAGACCAGCTGATCCGGCTCTTCATCACGCCCTGCACACCACAAAGAACAAACACAAAAATCACATCAGTAAAAATAGGGCTGTAATTAATTAACATTAAAAAAAAAGACCACAAAACATTTAATTTTTAATTACTTTTTTGAGGCGTCCAGGGGTCTTGATGCCTCTTTATTTTCTTTGTTTTTTTAAATCCAAAAAAAATAATAAAAATAATAAAAAATTGTTTGAGGCGTCCAAGGACCTGGACGCCTCTATGCATTTATCTTATCTTATTTTAATTAATTTCATAAATAATAAGAAAAATACATAAAAAAAAATAATAATAATAAGCATGGAGGCGTCCACAGGGTTGGACGCCTCAACAGTTAGTCTTCTCTCTCTTTCACCTCCCTTCCAACGCCATCTCTCGCCCCCATTTCCCGCATGAAATCACACAATAATGTAATAGAGGAGTTCTAAGGCGCTTACCGAGTCATGCTCATCCTCTCCCGCGTCGCCAGGTCCCTCGGGGCCCTCCACAGCTAGTGGGATCATCTCCTCGTCCACAGGAGCCTCCTCTGCACGATCTCGAGTCCTCCGCAGACGACGGGCGAGCCGCTTCCGCTTCTCGACTCCCTGGCTCGATTCCCCATGCTCCATGGGTCCAGAACAAGGGTAAAAGGGTCGAAAGAAGGTGGAAGAACCCAGAGAGGAGAGAGGAAGAGGTGTGGAAAGTGAGAGGCCGCATAGGCGGCCTCTCATATTTAAAAAAAAACACTCTTTTGAATGCGTCCAGGCGCCTGGACGCGTTCAAACAAAAAAAAGGTTTTTCTAAAAAAAATAATACTAATTAAATACACGTCCAGGGTACTGGACGCGTCAAAATAAGAATATATATATATATATATATATATATATATAAAGGGGGGGCGAAAAGAAAATAAAATAAAAATAAAATATATATATATATATATATAAGCGTCCAATCACGTGGACGCTTCAATTAAAAATTAAAAATAATAAATAATAAATAATAAATAACAAAATAAAAATAAAATAAAATATAAAAAAAGCGTCCACCTCTTTGGACGCGTTCAAGATAAAAAAAAGGGGGCAAGCAAAGAAAAACAACAAAAGGTAAAATAAAAACATCAAGAACCACAGAAAAATCATTAAAAAAATGGAACCAATTTTGCACACAACCCCACATTTTATTTCATTCAAAACAGAGTGGGATACATCAGGGGTTTAGATGCTTCGGGCCTTAATTTCCCCAGTTCGATTACATAAGCTCTCCACATTTCGCGCTCTTCCTCCACATGCACTAACGCCTTTCCCAAAGTGCTTATCTTCCATGATGATTTGATAATCTTCACTTCCTTGGCATCCGCTTCCGTACCCGACTCTCTCTTCGTCAGAGGAGCAATATCAGATAACGGTGGGAACAAGTGGCGGGGAAGGCCGATTTGGATGCAGCACCGATGCGCATTGTACAAAGCAAACTCAATCGCGCCGATCAGTTGGAGTTCAGCTTCGGGGGAAGACCTCGTGAGGAGTTCGCGCGAAAGTAGGCATGCCGGTGCACAAGTGAAGAAGCTTTGCGTCATGGTCTTGAAGTGGGACCGCCAGTCTTCACGCTTCCTCAGCCACGGGACGCGATTCATTACATTACCACCAAAGCCTAACACGTCGGCTATGTGGTAGAGGGGACTTTGTTGGAAGATCTTCGAGGCAGTTAGCATCCCCTCGTGGTGATCAAATTTGAAATGCAAATCGATCCAGCAATTTAGGAGAAGTGCGCAACCGAAGGGAGGCTTACCCATGCTGGAAGCAGTAAGACCACTATAAAGGTAGGCAAGGACGGCGGGTCCCACCCTTCTGCCGTTCCAAATCCCGCAAATCGCGCTCAGCTGGTCTTCCTCCACTATGTTGTCAGTGTAAGGGAATAAGAGAGCTCCCGCCAAACAGATTGTGAATCCCCTCATGATTTCCTCCAAGCGGTCATCGTCTGGCGATCCTCTCAGGGCGTCCATGACCCATTCTGTGAGTTTTTGCAGATCGATCCCCTTCTGAGTACGGACGTTTCTAATGGCACCATGCGGCATGAAGCTTCTAAGGACCTCCTCGGAAGTCACCCTCTTCAGCATTCACGTAATCTTTATCCTGCCATCACTTTTGAACCTTTTTAACCCGAGTAGGAGTTCTACCTCCTCGAGAAGGATGGTCGCTTCGAAAGAAGGGAAGATGAAGGTGTGAGTTTGAGGATGCCAGATCTCCACCAGCGCGCCCATAGCCGCCCAGTCCATACGAATCTTCTCGTAATGTTTGGCGTGAACTAGGAGCCCCTGAAGGTGCCACCTCGTGATTATGGCCCTCATGCAGATGGTAATGTTGGAAGTCAGCTTCGAAAGCCACGGCAGATTCGAGAATTTCCTCGGACCTGGGAAGAGAGGGTACGGCTGGACAAGGGAAAAAAACAAAAGAAGGAAGAAGTGAGGGAGAAGTCGTACATGAAATTTGAAATGAGTCAACTCACCATATGCGACCGGATCATCCCACTCAGATGACCTTCAAGGTCGAAGAGTCGCCTAAAGTCGCTGCTAGGCCTGCTCCTCTTCACAAGGCGGGAAGACTCTCCTTCCATCCTGGAAATCCCTAGATTCTCCTCTCCTCCTCCTCTTGAGCTTTCAAAGCTCTCCTTGGTGCATTTGGTTGAACTAGCCTAAGGGGGGTACTTATAGGAAAGGAAGGGGGTAAAGGCCAAGAGACATCACATCAATGTCGAGTCGTCGTCGTTGACTTCAGCAAAAGGTATTTTGTCTTGATCTCCCTTGTACTGTGGTGCAACTCTGCTGCTTTTAATCATGTTGATCAGTGCAGGTTTCGCTAATAGACGCCACCGTCCCATCATGTGCCACCATCTGGTAACTAATCCCACCATGTCATGCATTGTATTATATGATATTTATGCTATTAGAACATGTCAAGGACCTTACGACCTGAACGGATCTGGAATTTGAGTTCCCCTTCAACAAAAATAATGATAATTTTAGAGGAATTTGGGTTGTACGGATAGGCCGTTAAGTTGCGAAAGTAAGGGGACGATGGTTCCATTCGATGAGTTGGTGCGTGGATAAACGGGCCCCGGCTCAGTATCAGCTCACCGGATCGGTATCCTGACCCATTCTTAACAACTTGACAATATTATCCTTGGCTATTTTCTATTTTAATTTGTTTAAGTTTTCCTTTAAACCCAGCATGCATTCATGTAGGACTTTGATTCCATTGCGGAAGATCATTCAAAGTAATTCGAATGTGAAGACCACTGTGCTCCAGTTCTTACAAATATGAGATATTCCACTCCGAATGAAACACTGAGCTTCCTTGAGACGGCCCAACGCTGTTCTTTCGAAAGAGACCGTTGTTTGGATTGAACCTCAAATATTCATTTACTTTTACTCCATTTGACCCACCTTGGCCGCAGCACTTCCACACTGGCTGGTAACCGCTCCCCAAAGGTGAAACCTGCAGGTTTACGACCCGGGTACTTCCACACAGAGAAGTTGGTCTCTTTTTCTACTTGTGCCTGAGCGCACATTTTCCCCTTCCTTGTTTGATTTCCGTCCAAGCAATTGTTGAATTCAGAAGACCTTCTTCAAGGTCATCTCCTTGAAAACTCTGAAAACTTTCCAAACCATAATGTTGAAAGTGTGTCTCATCACACCTTGGCATCAACTTTTCAGTCCATTCTCACTCCATTCCACTTCACTCCAATGCCATTCCACTACGTGTCACTCCCTTACAAAGCAGACGCCAAGGCGGGGTAACTGTAGACACGCTATTTCTGACATCATCTTGAGTAAATCTCATATTACAATATGACGTCCCGTAGTGGCTTTCGCATTTCGAATCGCTAGACTGCTTCCTTTTCTTTGGTCTTCTTCCGAGAGTGTGGCACTTCTTCGGAATCTGACAAAAGCCCCCTTGTTGGGTTCGGTGCTATGATTCAGAGGGGGGGTGAATGAATTTCCCTTTAAAAACTTTGCCCAATTTAAAATCTAATGCTCACTAAAATTGCTAGTTCGCAAACTAGATAAACCTGAAGGCTAATAAGCAGTTGCGGAATTAAACAAACACACAGTGAGCAATCAAGGCAAAGCGCACCTAAGCATTCATCTAGCGCCAATCAGATAGAAGAAATCAAACCACTGCACAATGGGTTTTTAGGTGGTTCGGTCCTGCAGACCTACGTCCGCCCCACACTCAAACCGAGTGTGGATTCCGCTGACTCACAGCTTGAACAGCTGGGCATCACAGCTTGCCATACAATCCGCTGAGCCTCACAGGTTGCTGTCCGAGGAATCCTCCTCGCCTGCTGAGCCTCACAGCTTGCTCTGCTGGGCAATATAGCTTAGCCGTCCAGTGGAATCCTCTACTGCAAATGTTGACAAACAACTTGAAGAAACGTATAAAAGGAAAACGAAAGATAGAAACAATCAGCGACTGAAAGCTGAAAATGAAAGCACAAATGTGACTCCTAAGAGCTGACTGGAGTGGATCTGATCCAACTTCTAGTAAAGACTGATCTTCAGAATGAAGCTTCTCTCTGCCCTTCTTCTTCTTCCGATCACTCTGTCTCACTCTCTCTCTCTTTTTCCTTCTCTTCCTCTTTTATCTGCTCGAGCTCTCTATCTCTCACTTTTTCTTCTTTCTCTTCTGCTCTTCTTCTCTCTCTTTTTCTTCTCTGCTCTTCACACTGGATCGAGAAGGCTCTCCTCTGCTTCTGCTTCACTGTATAGACTTTGCCCCTTCATCGATGATCTTCAGACAAAGGATTCTTCATATATATAGTGTAGCAGGGTGGATAGGGTCGTGTGGCTTCCACATCTCCCGCCCAAAGGTTTTTCGCCAGAACCGAGGCATTTCAACCACCTGGCAGCATCCTGGCTGGGCTGCATCCACGTGTCATAATCTGGGCACCTCATCCTTCCTTGGATCACGTGTCTTAATTAGGCTTCACGAACGGTGCCTGTCAGACAGAGAATCAAGTTATCAGTTTAAGTCTAAAACTCTGTACAGACTTTGCAGGATGTAATGTATAGACTTCAGTGTATAGACTTTGTGAAGGCGAATGCAATGTACAGACTTCATATAAGAAGGCAACCGCTGTACAGACTTGCTGAAGTGTAAAGCAATGTGCAGACTTTGAAGAACATTCAGCAGCCAACGTATAGACTTAGGCAATGTAAAGACTTGGACAGACAACTGACAATGTATGGACTTCAACTCAAAGATGCACAATGTACAGACCTTAATTCATTTGATGCATAATGTGAAAACTTGAATGTTGTGCGATATACAGACTTCATGTTATGCATTAGATTCTAAGGAAGACAGACTATGTATAGACTTAGGTAGCCTTCATCTTGATGTACAGACTTCAAGAACGATGCATGCAATGCACTGGACAATGTATGGACTTAGCCGATGCAGACTAGTCTGATGTACAGACTTGCTCGTTGTTCAGACATCATGAACAATGTACAGGCTTGCCAAAGGAAACTCTGTACAGACTTGATCAAAGCAAGGCAATCGAGTGTATAGACATTCACAATGTATAGACTTGCCAAGCGAAAGGGCTGTACAGACTTGATGAACGATGCAAGGCAAACGAATGTATAGACTTCCAATGTATGGACTTGCCAACTGGGTGATGTACAGACTTGAGCAAGGCAAAGTCTGTACAGACTACAAGGTTCACAATGTATAGACTTTGGCAAGGGAATGGCTGTACAAACTTGCACAGTTCTAGGATGTATAGACTTGCCAAGGGAAACGACGGTAAAGCTATCAGTGTATAGACTTCGAGTGCAACGTCGGTAAAGCTACCGATGTATAGACTTGCAAGATCACTGATGGATGTACAGACTTGGAAGTTCACTGATGGATGTACAGACTTCACCTCGAGCAATCTACAGTGCAGTGTATGGACTTTGAAGAATGATGCATGACGCTATACAGACTTCACTTGAAACATTCTGATGTATAGACTTTGCCTAACACAGTCCAATGTACATACTTGCTGATGCATTGTATAGACTTACATGAGTCGCTCAAAGAGACGCTCAATGTACAGACTTAGTCTGATGCGTTGTATAGACTTGCATGAGACGCTCAATGAGACGCTCAATGTACACACTTCAAGTCCAGTGTATAGACATTGCCTTAGACTCTAAATGAGACGAACGTTGTGCAGACTTTAGCCAATGCAATGTATAGACTTTGGGCTCGCCATGCAGTGTATAGACTTAGAGCACAAACGCCACGATGCAATGTATAGACATGCTAGTTATATGAGCTGCACTGTATAGACTCTGCTATCCATGAAGATGAGTGTATAGACTTGTGAATCTGGGGGAGTCGACCCATCAAAGAAGGAGGTCGACCCATGATGCATGGATGTACATACTTGTGTTCTCAACGATGCACAAACACAACACAGACCCAACACGATGTATAGACTATGCTGAGTGTGTAGACTTGTGAAATGCATAGAACACACAGAGGTTGTATAGACTTACAGCGTTGACGCTGCATGACTTGTGAAATGCATAGAACACACAGAGGCTGTATAGACTTACAGCGTTGACGCTGCAGACTTGAGAATGCAATGTACACACTTACTGCGTTGACGCTGCATGAGACACTAAATAAGATGGACAGTTGTATAAACTTGTGTTCTGAGGGAGTCGACCCATCTAAGTGCACTGATGCAGTATATGCACAGAAGAAGTAATGCACCAATCTTAATTCAAGCACAAAACACATTATGCACTTAGTATGGAACACTGCATGATTTAGCACACTCATGTATTCTCCACAGAATAGATCAGATATAACATACTCAAGCATTCTCCAGAGAATATATCATTCATATGCATTCATGTTGCTATCATTCAATGTGATGTTCTTAGCAAAACAATATGGTGACTCATTCATGTTGCTATCATTAAAACACCACATTCATCAAAACACAAGGGGCACAATAATCTCCCCCTTTTTGATGATGGCAACATAATGAGTCACACTGACTCGTCAAACTATTCTCCCCCTTTGACATAATCAAAAAGAGAGGGAATGGTTTGAGAGACAAAATTCAGCACACAAAGTCAGAGAATGAAACATGGTTCATTAAAATGAAGTTCTCCCTTATGACAATGAAACAGCTCTCCCCCTATCAACATGCAAGATGTACTACTTTCCCCTTAAAAGCAGATGACCCATAACTCCCCCTGAAGCACAGGAATGAACTCTGGTTATCCAAAAAATCAATATGAATTCTGCCATTACAAAGAATCTGAATTCTGGTTACATGAACAGAATGAAACAGAACCAGAGTTGATTGTAAAACAAGATGGAAGATTCCAACAGCGTGGATCAACTGATAATGTAAGATTAGCTATGGGTAAGGGTGAGAAATAGTCAAAGCACAATACATCTCAAGGAATCAATCAATAGCAAGATGTTGATCAGGCTGTCTGGAAAGAATCTGATCATGAGGGATTTTAATGCTTGCACCACTACAATAAGTCTTAAGAAGAATAGACTCTTCTATCATAAAGGGTTATGAAGTGGCAACTTAACCAATCTGATTTAACCAATTATGATGTATACCAAATTTGTTAAATTAAACTCAATACTCATAACTGAATCCAAGTTTTAATAAAGGTGAACCAAATATTCAGATAACACTCAAAAGCAATCATCTTTTATCTTACACACATGATCTCAAAGACTCTTTCAAGAGTTACACATATTAGTATTGAGGTTAAACACTTTTTCCAAGAATATGAGTTTACAGACTTTTCAAAATATTTTCATTTGAAGCACATTATATTTTTCCTGGGTAATTTAGGTTGATCAACACCTTTTTACATGAGGCACAACACGTCTCAGGTGAAGTGACCCAGTTACTCAGTGTGATATCTGTCATTGCCTCTCAACATTGAGACCAAAGTTAGCAATATAAGTTTCTTTTTACATGAGGAGACACCTTGATTAGAGACCAGACTCTCCAGTTACTCAACACAATTATGCCATTGCTCTGTCAGGTTTTTCAATAAATTTTTACCAGAGATAACTATGGCACCTCATGACATGAGTTACTTTATTTCATTGATAAAGAACCCAGTTTCTCAGTGACCGAGTCATTGCTCTGAATTCACAAATTTTCATTTAGTCAACATTTTTTAAGTTAATGTTTAACCACAGCACTCACTCTATGTATCTCTACCAAAGTAGCCTTGATTTCAAATTTTCAGATATCAAATGAGAGAGTCTAAGGTTTACATGACACATGTGGTTAAAGTTTATTAAATCTTATCATTCAGATATTTTCAATTCATTTAATTACAAATCTGAGAATACATTAATCTTATATCAGTCTGATTCAGTGGTAATTCTTAAACCTATATGATAGGAATTTATACCAAGTTCTCATACTGAATTGCATGACATGCAACTTAAGTACCTCAGATCAGAACAAATAAATTTAGCTGACCAACAATCAATAGTAGCAACAAATCAGTCACACCAACTGAGACAAATGTGAAAGGTGAGTATAAGTTGGTGCAAGAGTAAATCACCAATAGATAAATATTTCAGAAGAGTGTACATCAACACACAGTGGCTGAGTCTGGAATTCAGACAGATCAGCTGACAGGTAGTATCATGAAGAGAGTTGAAGGAAACTCTTCTTTAACAACTCAACGAATGGAAGGCAGAATCCATTTTCAAGAGAGAGAGAAATATGATAACAGATGAGAGTTGATCAATTACTAGACAATAGGTGTTCAACATATGACAATTAAAAACACCAATTCTAAATGCTCCCCCTGTCTAGATGCAATGAAATTTCTTTTTAGGTTTTTCAACTGCACTACTCTTCATATGCAACATCAGACAAACTCCCCCTGACAAAGTGCATGAAATACAATTAATGAACTGTTCATGATTTTAGAATATGCTCAAGAAGAATTCATGCTTTGTTCAATCAGAGAGAGAATTTATCAAATGCATCAATTTCATTTCAATTTTTCAGATTTTTCAAATTTTATGATATTCAGTACACTGCTCTATATGAAAACTAGACCCTTGGTACTCGGCAGAGAACTTGGTCTCAAGGACCATCTCACACATAGTAAGAACCTCCAGACAGATTTCCCTACCTTTTAGTAGCTTACCATTTGATATACCAGGGTCATGCAAAGAGATGCAATGCAGAGAAGTCCTATGTGTAGCCAGTTACTTCTTTTTGGAGTTTTCAGTATGATGATGTGCAATGCATTCACAACATATATGCATATGCAATTTCAGACAATCATCAATATGCAAATCATGTATGAGGAGAGTTCAGAAAATCCAAACATGACAATGCTAAACATGATAGAATGTGCAAAACACAGATTTAACATCTATGCTATCATCTAAAGGACACAACTTCAGAAGACAGAATTTTAACTGAGTTTTCAGAACTAACCTGAATAGTCCACTTCTGGGGGTTTCACTTTTGAGTGCCTTGGATTATTAACCCCTTTATTCTTCAGCTTCCAAGGCACATCTGCAAAGATTAATCATTTTGATCCTGCAGGAACCCAAGAAGTCTTGGGTCCTAAATTGCCCCTATCAGGTGTTCTAAACAGTTTCTTAGCAACATGGTCATCAAATTTCATCAGAAAACAATTGTCCATAGAGTGACCAAATTTACCACAATATCTGCATGATGTAACAGCTCTTGAATTCTATTTGTGAACATTTGTATAATCATAGAATCTATGTGAGTTAGCATGAAGATTTCTGTTACTTGCATGAAATTTTGATTTACCATTACCTGCCCACCAGCATTCAGAAGCTCGGTGGCCAGGTTTTCCACATTCAGAACATACAAGTGTCTTTCCTTTAAAAATAGTTTTATTTCTACCCAAAAAATTTCTATTTGTAGGGAATCTGACAAATTTGGAATCAAAGTGATTTTCCTGAGCATACCAGTAGTCCTTGACTGCATGCCCATGCTTACCACATTCAAGACACCTAAGGTGCTTGCCTTTTGAGTTCTTGTTGCCCCAAGAATTTCCAGTCCAGCACTCATTTGCCTTGTGCCCAGGCTTGCTGCAAGTGAAACAGATGATATGCTGACCTGAAGTAGATTTATATCTATGTGGGCCATGAGCATGTGTGAAAAATCTAGAATTCACATTGTTGTCTTCTTTCAGTTTAAAACATGCATTCATTAGATGACCACGCCTACCACAGTAATAACATGATGCATCAAATTGCTTAGTGGCATGGTTTCTATCAGATAAATTCTTAGAATGCATTGCTTCACCAGCATGCTCATCTTCAATCAACAGTCTGCAATCATCCATTACATGCCCTATCTTGCCACAATAATGGCAGGACACTTTAGTTTTCCTGGCGACATGATTACTAACAGACTGACTAGATGCATGAGAATGAGTACATGAAGCATGAGCATTTTGCATTGACCCATTACATTCAGCATAGCTAACTGATTTCAAGATGTACTCAGAAATATTGTTCGCCTTCTTTGTATGACACTTCTTTTTCAATTTCTGATTATCCTTAACAGTTTTTGTTTGCTTTTCATTTTTCTGGGCTTTGAACTGAAATACAGATGTTGAAGGTGATTTCTGATTTTCATTTTGTTTTGGGGATTGCTTTGAGGTACCGGCTACATCAGAGCTTTGGACAAAAGTGGCATATAGCTGGTTTTTTGTGATTTCCTTAACATCAGAAGTGCAATTTGTTCCCCCTTTTGAATTATCATCCTTCCTTTTCACAATATTTTTATTTTTCTTTCATTCTTAGCAGAATTGGATGCTAATTTTTCTAGATCCTGAATCTTATTTTCCAAAGATGTTATATGAAGCTCATAATTGGCTATCTTCTGTTCACTGTAATTGACACATTCACTTAAGACTTTATTTACAGTTTTATACTTCTCAACTTCTTGTTCCAGAATGTTCAAAATTTGTGATTCTTCATCATGGACAGCTTTTCCTTTTTCTATTGTGAGAAGTCTTTCAGACAAGCCAGTGTTTAATAGCTTTAGTTTTTCAATTTCATCCTTCAGTTCATTGTTTTCTTCCTCAAAATTTTTAGCATGAATTTCATTACCAGCACATCTTTCTCTTCCAGACATTTGCTCCAATTTTTCAATTAGTTCATCCTCTCTTTCTTCCACCTTAATTTTCTCAGCAAGCAGATTTCTGTGATCCTCTTTAAGGATGGCAATTTGTTTCTTCATCCATTCATTCTCATTATAGAGATCTTCATTACGTTCTCTTAAAGCTGAGCACATTTTACAGTTTGATTCAGCAGAAGAAGAGTGTGAAACCTTGATCCTTTCCAACTCTTCTAGATTCATCAATTGTTCATTAGTTTTCAGTTTCAGCTGACTTTCTAATTCGGAAATTTTATTGAAACCTTCTTGGTTTTCCTTTTTCAATAGGCACATTTGTTTCATATTCAAGTGATTCTCAGACAAACATTTATCATATAATTCATTTATTTCCAAACACTTTTCACATGATGAATTAGAATCACTTTTATCAATTTTTCATTTTCATTTTCTTATGTTGTTTTCTTAAATGATCATAAGATTCCAGCAGTTCATTATATGCAACAATCCAATCATCCAGGGTGTAATTTTTGAAGATGTTTACCTTATCATCATCTTGTTCTTCATCTTGATTGCTACTTGGTTCACTTCCTTGAGCCATCATGCATCGATCATTATCTCTATCGCAAGCAGTCTTCAATTTATCCATGATTTCCTTGGCAGACCTGGATTCAAAGAAACATGAATGAAGAGCTCGATTAGTCGCGGCCTTCATTAACTCCAGTGCTTTCTGATTTTCTGCACGCATAGATCGATGCTTGTTAGTCCATTTGGACTGATCTTTTGGTAGTTTATGTGGACCATGTGAAATCACTTTCCACAGGTCTGGATCAACAAATTTAACATGAGCACGGAAAGCATTGTGCCACTGTTTGAAATCAGAACCATCAAAGACGGGTGGATGAGCCATCGAGAAGTGATAAATGCATTGAAATCAGATGGACAACTCAAGACACACAACCGATGAAACAAAACACAGAACATAAGAAGCACACTCTAAAATGCACCAAACTGAAATGCAGGATCTGCTGCGGATTGTTAGATCCTATGCACAGCAACCTGCTCTGATACCAAGTGTTGGGTTCGGTGCTATGATTCAGAGGGGGGGTGAATGAATTTCCCTTTAAAAACTTCGCCCAATTTAAAATCTAATGCTCACTAAAATTGCTAGTTCGCTAACTAGACAAACCTGAAGGCTAATAAGCAGTTGCGGAATTAAACAAACACACAGTGAGCAATCAAGGCAAAGCGCACCTAAGCATTCATCTAGCGCCAATCAGATAGAAGAAATCAAACCACTGCACAATGGGTTTTTAGGTGGTTTAGTCCTGCAGACCTACGTCCACCCCACACTCAAACCGAGTGTGGATTCCGCTGACTCACAGCTTGAATAGCTGGGCATCACAGCTTGCCATACAATCCACTGAGCCTCACAGCTTGCTGTCTAAGGAATCCTCCTCGCCTGCTGAGCCTCACAGCTTGCTCTGCTGGGCAATACAGCTTAGCCGTCCAGTGGAATCCTCCACTGCAAATGCTGACAAACAGCTTCAAGAAAGGTATAAAAGGAAAACGAAAGATAGAAACAATCAGCGACTGAAACCTAAAAATGAACGCACAAATGTGGCTCTTAAGAGCTGACTGGAGTGGATCTGATCCGACTTCCAGTAAAGACTGATCTTCAGAATGAAGCTTCTCTCTGCCCTTCTTCTTCTTCCGATCACTCTGTCTCACTCTCTCTCTTTTTCCTTCCCTTCCTCTTTTATCTGCTCGAGCTCTCTATCTCTCACTTTTTCTTCTTTCTCTTCTGCTCTTCTTCTCTTTCTCTTTTTCTTCTCTGCACTTCACACTGGATCGAGAACGCTCTCCTCTACTTCTACTTCACTGTATAGACTTTGCCCCTTCATCGATGATCTTCAGACAAAGGATTCTTCATATATATAGTGCAGCAGGGTGGATAGGGTCGTGTGGCTTCCACATCTCCCGCCCAAAGGCTTTTTGCCAGAACCGAGGCATTTCGACCACCTGACAGCATCCTGGCTGGGCTGCATCCACGTGTCATAATCTGGGCACCTCGTCCTTCCTTGGATCACGTGTCTTAATTAGGCTTCACGAACGGTGCCTGTTAGACAGAGAATCAAGTTATCAGTTTAAGTCTAAAACCCTGTACAAACTTTGCAGGATGTAATGTATAGACTTCAGTGTATAGACTTTGTGAAGGCGAATTCAATGTACAGACTTCATATAAGAAGGCAACCGCTGTACAGACTTGCTGAAGTGTAAAGCAATGTGCAGACTTTGAAGAACATTCAGCAGCCAACGTATAGACTTAGGCAATGTAAAGACTTGGACAGACAACTGACGATGTATGGACTTCAACTCAAAGATGCACAATGTACAGACTTGAATTCATTTGATGCATAATGTGTAAACTTGAATGCTGTGCGATGTACAGACTTCATGTTATGCATTAGACTCTAAGGAAGACAAACTATGTATAGACTTAGGCAGCCTTCAGCTTGATGTACAGACTTCAAGAACGATGCATGCAATGCACTGAACAATGTATGGACTTAGCCAATGCAGACTAGTCTGATGTACAGACTTGCTCGTTGTTTAGACATCATGAACAATGTACAGGCTTGCCAAAGGAAACTCTGTGCAGACTTGATCAAAGCAAGGCAATCGAGTGTATAGACATTCACAATGTATAGACTTGCCAAGCGAAAGGGTTGTACAGACTTGATGAACGATGCAAGGCAAATGAATGTATAGACTTCCAATGTATGGACTTGCCAACTGGGCGATGTACAGACTTGAGCAAGGCAAAGTCTGTACAGACTACAAGGTTCACAATGTATAGACTTTGGCAAGGGAATGGCTGTACAGACTTGCACAGTTCTAGGATGTATAGACTTGCCAAGGGAAACGAAGGTAAAGCTATCAGTGTATAGACTTCGAGTGCAACGTCGGTAAAGCTACCGATGTATAGACTTGCAAGATCACTGATGGATGTACATACTTAGAAGTTCACTGATGGATGTACAGACTTCACCTCGAGCAATCTACAGTGCAGTGTATGGACTTTGAAGAATGATGCATGACGCTGTACAGACTTCACTTGAAACAGTCCGATGTACATACTTTGCCTAACACAGTCCAATGTACATACTTGCTGATGCATTGTATAGACTTACATGAGTCGCTCAAAGAGACGCTCAATGTATAGACTTAGTCTGATGCGTTGTATAGACTTGCATAAGACGCTCAATGAGACGCTCAATGTACACACTTCAAGTCCAGTGTATAGACATTGCCTTAGACTCTAAATGAGACGGATGTTGTGCAGACTTTAGCCAATGCAATGTATAGACTTTGGGCTCGCCATGCAGTGTATAGACTTAGAGCACAAACGCCACGATGCAATGTATAGACATGCTAGTTATATGAGCTGCACTGTATAGACTCTGCTATGCATGAAGACGAGTGTATAGACTTGTGAATCTGGGGGACTCGACCCATCAAAGAAGGAGGTCGACCCATGATGCATGGATGTACATACTTGTGTTCTCAACGATGCACAAACACAACACAGACCCAACACGATGTATAGACTATGCTGAGTGTGTAGACTTGTGAAATGCATAGAACACACAGAGGCTGTATAGACTTACAGTGTTGACGCTGCAGACTTGAGAATGTAATGTACACACTTACTGCGTTGACGCTGCATGACTTGTGAAATGCATAGAACACACAGAGGCTGTATAGACTTACAGCGTTGACGCTGCAGACTTGAGAATGCAATGTACACACTTACTACGTTGACGCTGCATGAGACACTAAATAAGTGGACAGTTGTATAAACTTGTGTTCTGAGGGAGTCGACCCATCAAGGAAGGGGGTCGACCCATCTAAGTGCACTGATGCAGTATATGCACAGAAGAAGCAATGCACCGATCTTAATTCAAGCACAAAACACATTATGCACTTAGTATGGAACACTGCATGATTTAGCACACTCATGCATTCTCCACAGAATAGATCAGATATAACATACTCAAGCATTCTCCAGAGAATATATCAGTCATATGCATTCATGTTGCTATCATTCAATGTGATGTTCTTAGCAAAACAATATGGTGACTCATTCATGTTGTTATCATTAAAACACCACATTCATCAAAACACAAGGGGCACAACACCCCTTACTCAGGAAATCACACGGCATGCGGACGACGTCACTACCAACCGGACGTACCAAAAAAATCCAAACTCGAAGACGTCTGACAGTTTGATGCCGACGACCTTTCAGGACGAGTCCGGCAGGACTTATTTGAGGCGTCAACTTGCGTGGACGCCTCAATCAATAAATAGAAATAAAAAATAATAATAATAATAATAATAAATATATAATGCTTGAGGCATCCAAGGGACTGGACGCCTCAATCTTGAGGCGTCCAGAGGCCTGGACGCCCCAAAGATCCAGGTCCGGACAAGCCCAATCCGCCATCCGATTTGACGTTGTGCAAAAATCTAAAACTTAATGACGTCCTGTCAGTTGGACGCGCCCACTCGTGAGTCACGGGTACACCTCGAAACCACTCGCTTTACCCACTGACTACGGCTTTCGGCAGCAATTCGGTGAGCGAAAATGGGCGCGTCCAGGGCCCCGGACTCTTCATCATTGAGGCGTCCAAGAGCCTGGACGCCTCAATGAATATATTAAGATAAAAAATAAAAAATATATAAAAAAATATTTATTGAGGCGTCCAGGCTCCTGGACGCCTCAACAGTGAGGCGTCCAAGAGCCCTGATGCCCCAATCAGCTTTCCTTCTATAAATAGAGGACCCCCTCCCTCGAAGGGAAGGGGCTTCAGATCCGACAGAGGAAGGAGAGACTCTGCCAGATCCTGTTTCTAACCCGTGGAACTTTTGTAGGGGGTGGTTCTGCCGACTTCTCGGGTGCCCGCGCTCGCGAGAGGAAGGCTAGCTCCAGCCGTTCTGCTTCCACGTCGTCCCCACGCTACCAAAGCTCCATCGGATCCTGCCATCGGCACCTTCAATAAGCCATTCTCTCCCCTTCTCTTTTATTATTTCTATCGCATGCATCATCCCGTCATCCGTCATCTCCTTTCATAAGGGAGATCCATTTTTATGCACGTTTGCACGATCCCCCATTCATCATAGCATTTTCCTCCTACTCGTGTCCGAGAGGGGTTTAAAAATAACACCAACCAGGTGTGTGTCTTGCCACGATTTCATTATTCTTCATCAAGGGACTAATACTACACTGCCATCTTTTCTGATCCACCTGTTATTTGTATGTTTCTTCTTTTGCAAGGGTAACCAAGGAAAGCCCTCTCCATCGGCCGGCCGAAGAGAGAGGAAGAAGCAACTCGCCATCTCTCGCTTTTGAGGTAGGCGCGATCACTTTCTTTATTTTGGGGTCTCCGGCCCCTGGCGATCACATCATATTCTCGAGGCCGCGGAGGGTCATTTCCCGCAATGGCCGTTTAAATTTCCGTCATTTATATTCTGTGCTGTTCTTATATCAGCTATATTCTCGAGGCCGCAGAGAGTCATTTCCCGCAATGGCCGTTTAAATTTCCGTCACTTGTATTCTATGATGTTCTTGTATCTGCTATATTCTCGAGGCCGCGGCGAGTCATTTCCCGCAATGGCCATTTAAATTGCTGTCATTAATATTCTGTGTTATTCTTACATCTGTTATATTCTCGACGCCGCGGCGAGTCATTTCCCGCAATGGCCGTTTAAGTTTCTATCACTTACATCATGTGCTTCTTACATCTGTTATATTCTCGAGGCCGCGGCGAGTCATTTCCCGCAATGGCCGTTTAAATTTCTATCACTTAAATTCTACACTTTTCCCATCCCCTGAGGTCGCGGAGAGTCATTTCCCGCTATGGCCGTTTAATCCTCATATCTTATTACATTGCATCTGTCCCGCACGCCCCGTCGGAGCAATCTCCCGTGGTGGTCTCTCTCCTCTTCTCTCTTCTTTCTGTGTTGTAGCAAAACGAGCCCGCGCGCTCCGCTTCGCCTCCTCCGACATTCCGTGTGACGTCGCTCACATGTGTGTGTGGTTCTTCTTCTTCACATTTCTGTGTGATTCGGTGTTTGTGCACCTTCGTGGGAGTTCCAAACTCCTCACGAGTGTGTGTGTGTCGTTTGATCTTGTAATCCTTTACAAGATAGTGTGTGAATCCTCACAGTCTGTGAGGGGTGTACGTAGGTTGCCATTGTTGCATCCGAACCACTTAAAAATCAATGTCACTTGTGTGGTTTATGCCTTATCTTCTACCTCCAATTCTATTCTAGCATGTTCACATATTGCATCAGCGGATTTCTTCGTTTAGATCTAGATTAATCGATCACTCTCTAATAGATATCTGGTATATCAAAAGTTGGGTTCGGACTGACAAGGTTAGTCTTGTCGGGAAGATAACACCTTGCATGAGAGAATCTTTGGATTCACAAACTCCGCCTAGTACCAAAGAGCTATTGTAGCAGTGATTTTGATAATATATATTCTGCTCTACATCAGATCTAATTTGTTGATACCTATTTCTTCATACAAACTTCAAATCAGTTAAAGTTTTCTTAAAATTTGTTATCACCTAATTCACCCCCCCCCTCTTGGGTGTCATTGATCACGGGACTTCAATTGGTATCAGAGCCAAGGCTCTATTTCCTTCAGATCTAACGATCTAGAGTCAGATTCAGATGAATGGCAAACAAAGGTTTGATGCCTAAGGGCTACTCCATTAATTGTCCTCCCTTCTTTGACGGTTCAAATTACTCCTACTGGAAAAACAGAATGCATGTTTTCCTAAGGGCTCAGGAGTACGAAGTCTGGAGGGTTGTGGACAAGGGTCCGTATAAACTCTCGGATGATGAAGAAAAATGGACACCCGAGAAAATTAAGAAATGCACTGTAACTTTTAATGCTATAAATATTATGCAATGTGTTATACATCCTAATGAGTTTTCTCGTGTATCCATGTGCAGTTCAGCGAAGGAGATGTGGGACAAGTTGCGGCTCATATATAAGGGAACCTCAGAGGTCAAGGAGACCAAGGCCAATCTACTTGTTAGAGACTATGTGCTATTCAAAATGAAATCTGAAGAATGTTGTGCTCCTGTGATTTTGATGATAGCAAACACTATGAGTCATCATGTGCTTGTATGAAAGTTTGAATGATGATGCATCTGGTCATTACACTGTGCAGTGATGAGGATTGTTTGATGTGCCTTGATTTTTGCGCATTAATGTTGTCGTCATATTCATCTGCAAGATATATATATTTTTCTCAGGATTGATGCATTTTTCATGATGCATGCATTGGGCTAATGTAACATATAAGTCTGTGCATACTAGAGTCCGTGCAAGTTTTGCTCATTGGGTCAATGCATGTCTTTTCAATGCATATAAGAGGTCAGTGCTTATTCTGTCTCGGCACAGATTTCAGCCCTATGCATTCATATACTCGGTGCACGTTTTGCTCTATTGCATTCAAAGTCTATTCAAAACATTGTAGAATGCACATCTAAAGTTAGTGCACACCTTGCCCAGTGCATATCACCGTTTGCGTACATTTGAAACTCGGTGCAAGTTTTTGTCTTGAGCATCTGAAGGTCCATGAACATATAAGAGCTCGGTGCAAACACTGTGTAGTCAATGCATGTAGCAAGGTCAGTGCATTGTAGGGTCGGTGCAATCACTGTTTGAGGTTAATGCAAACTTTGAGTCAGTGCATACTTTCACTTACTCATATAGAGCTCGGTGTAAGTTTGCCTCGGTACATCTTTTTCTAACGCATATAGGAGGTGCGTCTTACAGTGCGCCTCACATGTGGCCTAGAGTCGGTGCAAGTCCTGTAGCATGTTAATATAGGCCAGTGCATATGCATGCATGTTAGAGTCGGTGCATATTTTCTTTAAGGTATAAAAATGAACTCGGTGCAGATCTTGTGTACACGAGCTTCCTAGTCGGTGCAGATTTAGGTCAGTGCACACTTTGTGTCACCATACATCGTCCGTGTAAGTTCCTGTATAAAGCACTCACAAGGTCCATGCATAAATATGCCTAAGGCATTCACTAGGTTGGTGCACAGTTTGCCTTGCGGGGTCGGTGCAGATAACACCTCGGTGCAATCTTTGCACCTAGCTTGTAAAGGTCACTGCATCTTCTGCCTCGGTGCAATCTTTGCACCGACCTATAGGTTTGTGCAGCACTTTACATAGGCAACTCCATGCATTACACTAAGCAGAACTCGGTGCAAGTTCTTAAAAGGTCTGTGCATATGTCTGCTTACGCAGTTCACGGTCAGTGCACATCTGGCTTAATTAAGCCTAAGGTCTGGACAAGGTCCGCTCTTCCACGTGATAAACTCGAATATTCTGCAAGTGATCCTAAAACGACACTCTGTCTTCTGCAGGGAACAAATTAGGTTGTAGAAGAGGCACGTGTCCTCTGAGATGGGAGAAAGTTGGCTCGTGGATAAAGGGGGCAAGTGATAGGCATGTGATCCGAGGAGAGGAACTTTCTATTCCTCAACACGTGGACCAATGAAATTTCAATAGGGTTCTGCTGCTTGATCCATACGAAGCCCATGTTCCTATATAAAGCTACATTACCCTTCGAAGAAGGGTGTGTGTGCTGAAAAAGAGTGCCGCTAGAGCCCATCTAAAAAAGAGTGCATCCAGCAGAAGAAGAACCCAATCGAGAAAAGAAAAGAGTGAGGCGCAAGAATGGAAGAGAGTGGGAGCTGAGAGAGAAGAAGAAGAAGAACCAGTGAGTGAGCAGCAAGAAAGAAAGAGAAAGGAGGAGAAACGAGCTGAGAAGAGAATAGAGAAGGGTAGAGAGAGTCTTTCCTGAAGATCAGAGTTGTATTGGCCTCTGGATCAGATCCAAGCCAAGTTGCTCCCTCGAGCTATTTTTGTTCTTGTTTCTGTTTCTGGTTTTCGTTTGCTCTTTCCATCTTCCAGTAGTGTTTTTTCGATTCTCTGGTTTGAGGTCGTGGCTCCTCCTGGGTGTTCAGGAGAAGGGAGGATTGGTCCTCCGGCTGTGGGCAACTGGGTGTTGCTCACTGGGTTTCCTTCTGCTGCTGCAGGGGAAGGGAGGATTGGTCCTCCAGTTTGCAAGTGACTGGGTGTCACTTGTGATTCCCCTTCGATTTGGAGGAAGGGAGGTTCGCCTCCGGTTCTGGCTCTGTTAGTTGCTAAACCTTATTGAGGGATTTATCTCCCTTGGTCTCCAAGCTGTTTGGCAGCGTCTGTTACAGACTGAGTCTGTTGGTTCCAGCTCTTACTAGTGGAATCCTCACTCTAGTTAGAGTGAGGGGTGGACGTAGGCAGACTGTGGGTCTGGCCGAACCACCTAAAAAACCTATCTCTCGTGGTTTGCTTGGCATACACTTACCTATCTCTTGACCCTCCCCTACACTGGTTGTTTGAGCGTTCTTTGACAGAAGCCTTCCTGTGTGATTTCACTTTGAATTTAGTATTGATGTTAAGTGTTCGACTGATTGTTTAATAGAAACGTATGCTTCCTAGTGCTTCTCGTCCCGTGAGCGAATTTGTGAGTTAAGTCTGCATGATTCCTTGAGATATCTATCTCCATCACTTTTAATTTCCTGAGGAAGAGAGGTATGTGGTCTCATTCGACTTAATTGAGTGTAGGCAAAGGTTTTATTCCGCAATCATTTCTATTTGGGCATATTTGTTGAAAGATCCATTCACCCCCCTCTGGATCCCTTTCCCTGTGCCACCATATCTACAAAGAAACCATCTCAGAGATGTTCGCGAGGCTAACTAAGATCACAAATGGTCTCAAAAGCCTTGGGAAGGAGTACACAAACTCCGATCTTGTGAGGAGGGTTTTGAGATCACTTCTACCAGCATGGCATCTAAGGCCACTGTTATTGAAGACTCAAAAAATTTATTCACACTCTCTCTGGATGAGCTCATAGGGTCACTTATGACCTATGAGATAAACATGAGGAGAACAACCGAGAAAGAAACGAAGAAGAAGAAAGTGGTGGGATTGAAAGCTCACCAATATGATGATGACTTCCAAGAAGAAGAATCCAGCGAGGGAATCCATGAAGAAGAAGACTTGGCCATGATACGCTAAGTAAAGAGATTTTTGAGAAAGAAGAGAAATTTTCAAGGCAATTTCAGAAAGGGGCAAAGGAAGCCCATTCAAACCAAGGGCGAGCCGAGCAAGTCCAATAATGTCATTTGTTATGAATGCAAGAAGCCTGGGCACATGAGAGGAGAGTGTCCAGATCTAAAGAGGAAATCTAAGAAGGACAAGCTCAAGAAACCCCAAGCAATGGTCGCCACATGGAGCGACGAAGAGGACGAACCGTCCGACGAGGAGCTACAAGAGCTAGTGGAGAGATTGTGCCTCATGGCACATGAAGATGATTCAACGGAGGTAAATTCTGACCCTGACTTTATTTCAAATGAACAATGGGAGTCAGAATATGAAAAACTATATACAAATACAGAAAAATCAGATCTGAAAATAAAAGTCTCAAAAAGAAGATTGATGATTTAACACATGAGGATATTTATGTGAAGTTTGAGAAACTGGAACAGGAATGGTTCGAGTTAACTAAAGAAAAAGAAAGTTTGTTACAAATAATCTTAGCCAGTGAGAAAAATCAAGAAGAATTGATGTGCAAATTATCTGAAATTGAAAAAGGTTTTGAAAAATTGAAAAATGAAGAAGAGGTTATGAAACTCACAAATTCAGAACTTGAAAAGAAAAACGTAAGGTTGATTGAAGAAGTGGCTGAACTTCAGTCCACTCTGTCTAGGTTTGTCAAAGGCAAACAAAACTTAGACAATTTGTTGGGAGTCAAGGTTAACTTTCAAAAGGAAGGATTGGGATACATTCCCCAAAACAAAAAATCCCTTGAGCATAAGATCACTACATCCTATGTTCATGAAAAAGATAATAACTATGCTTCATGTTCTCACTCCAAGCCAAAACATGTTCAACCTAAACCACGTCAATTCCAAAGAAGATTTTCAAATGTCAATTGCTTTCATTGTGGTAGATTTGGACATGTTATTGCTAATTGTTGGTTCAAACAAAATATTCAAAGAAATCATGTCATTTAGACCAGAAAAAGATATGCACAGAACTGGACTAACTCCTACGGACCCAAATTGGTTTGGGTACCAAAAATAATTGGATGAGAATGTTGTTTCTTGTAGATATGCCTTGAAGCCAGGGGGAGTAAATGGTACCTAGACAGCGGCTGTTCAAGGCATACGACAGGGGACAAGAAGGTGTTCTCAACACTGCAAGACAAGGATGAAGGTTCAGTTGCTTTTGGAGGTAAAGACAAAGGTAAAATCATTGGAATCGGCAATATAGGTAAGAATTCTGTAACTCTTATCGAGAATGTGCTTTTGGTAAAGGGCTTAAATCATAATCTTTTGAGCATAAGCCAGTTATGCGACAAAGGATTCAAGATTGTTTTTTGATGAAATCCATTGCATTGTCATGGATAAGAATACAAATGAGATCAAATTCATTGAAAAAAGAATAACAATGTCTATACTATTGATATTGATGATGTCTCATGTGATGATGTGTGCTTGATTGTAAACAATCATGAGAATGCATGGCTATGGCACCGAAGATTAGGTCATGCTAGTTTTGGAGTGCTCTCCAAATTGTCTAGACATGACTTGGTGAACGGATTGCCTAAATTAAAATTTGAATGTGACCAAATCTGTGAGGCTTGCACAAAAGGCAAGCAAACATGTGTCTCCTTCAAAAATAAAAATATTGTCTCTACCTTCCGGCCTCTAGAATTGCAGCACCTTGATCTATTTGGCCCCACTAGGACATCCAGCTAGGAGGTAAATCTTTGGGATTTGTTATTGTTGATGATTACACCAGATTTACGTGGGTGTTATTTTTAACCAATAAAAGTGATGCCTTGACGGAGTTTCAAGTGTTTTGAGGAAAATCCAAAATGATAGAGGCTACTTTATCACCACCATCCAAAGTGATCACGGTGGTGAGTTTGAGAATCATGAATTCAGCCGTTTCTGTGAGGAGCAGGGATATACGCACAACTTCTCATCACCAAGGACGCCTCAACAAAATGGAGTGGTGGAAAGGAAAAACAGAACCCTGATAGACATGGCACGGACCATGTTAAGTGAAAATTCTCTACCAAAATATTTTTGGGCTGAGGCGATAAGTACAGCGTGTTACATCATCAACAGGGCGATGGTAAAGCCCATTTTGAAGAAAACTCTTATGAGCTCTACAAGGGTAAGAAACCCAATATTTCTCATCTTAAATCCTTTGGATGCCCATGTTTCATCCTGAACAATGATAAGTCTAACCTAGGTAAGTTTGATGAGAAAAGTGACAAAAGAATTTTCCTAGGTTATGCACTTAACTCTAGAGCTTACATATTACTTAATAAGAGGACTTTGGTTGTTGAAGAAAGTCGTGATCTTTGATGAATCTGAATTAAAACTGACAAGTCAACTTGTTCCAATTGTGGATGCAGATGAAAATTCCAAACGTCCAAATAATGCTAAGGCCGAGGACGAACCAACTGAAGGGATCTCCAGCAAAAGTGAAAAGGATGAAGATCCTTCAATTGAAACATTTCAAGAGTAACAAGTGCAGCATCTCGACTTGCCCAGTTCTTCTACGTTCTTGAAGGATCATCCAGCTGAAAACATAATCGATAATCCCCAAGATGGGGTAAGAACTAGATCATCACTAAGGCAAGTAGAAGAAGAGGATCTAATGGTCTTAATCTCACAAGAAGAGCCTAAGGATATTCATGATGCTCTTCAAAATGAATCTTGGATTCAGGCTATGCATGAAGAGCTACACCAGTTCGAAAGGAATAAAGTGTGGACTCTCATGCCACGTCCTAAGAATCATCCCATAATTAGAATCCGTTGGGTTTTCAGAAACAAGTTAAATGATATGGGATTTGTTGTTAGGAACAAGGCCCGGCTTGTAGCCAAAGGGTATAGCCAGGAGATGGGTATTGATTTTGATGAGTCTTTTGCACCGGTTGCTAGATTAGAAGCAGTCTGGATTTTACTGTCCTATGCTTGCTCATTGAACTTCAAACTATTTCAAATGGATGTTAAATCTGGTTTTCTTAACGGCTACATCAAAGATGATGTTTTTGTAGAACAACCTCCAGTTTTTGAAGATCCAAAGCATCCAAAGTATGTGTATAAGTTACAGAATGTCGTGTACGAGTTAAAGCAAGCTCCAAGAGCATGGTATGAAAGGCTCACCTCCTTCCTGATTGAAAATGATTTCACAAGTGGTAAGGTTGACCAAACTCTCTTCATGAGAAAATCAGGTAAAGACATATTAGTAGTTCAAGTATATGTGGATGACATTATTTTTGGAGCTACTAATAATACCTTATGTGGTCAATTTGCAGAAATTATGCAAGGAGAATTTGAGATGAGTTTGATGGGTGAACTTACATTTTTTCTTGGATTGCAGGTGAAGCAAACATCTGAAGGCATCTTCATAAATCAAGCTAAGTATACATTGGAGCTGATAAAGAAGTATGGGATGGCAGAAGCAAAACCTCTGTCAACTCTGATGGCCACAACCATGAAGTTAGACAAAGATGAAAAAGGTAAAACAGTAGATCCTACACTATTTCGAGGTATGATCGGATCACTAGTGTATTTAACAGCATGTCGCCCTGACATTCAATTCAGCATATGTCTATGTGCTCGCTTTCAGTCGTTCCCTAAAGAATCTCATCTAATGGCTGTTAAACGTATTTTTTGATATTTAATTGGCACCATAGATTCTCGCTTGTGGTTTCCCATCAGTAGTTTATTTGATTTGATTGCATACACCGATGCGGATTATGCCGGATGTATTGTAGATCACAAAGGTACTAATGGGTACTGTCAGTTTCTTGGTGGGTGCCTAGTCTCATGGGCCTCCAAGAAACAACATTCAGTAGCTCTCTCAACGGCCGAGGCTGAATATGTAGCCGTCAGATGTTGTGGAGCCCAAGTACTTTGGATCAAAAATCAATTGTTTGATTTGGATGTTGAAATGAAATGTGTTCCAATCTTATGTGATAATACCAGTGCAATCAGCTTGTCAAAAAATCCTGTTTAACATTCTAGGACAAAGCACATTGACATTCGACATCATTTTCTGAGAGATCATGTAGGAAAAGGGGTCTTTGAATTGAACTTCATTGACACATACAATCAACTAGCTAATATTTTCACAAAACCCCTAAACCAGGATCAATTCATTAAGATAAGAAGAGAACTTGGGATGTGCAAGGGTGAAAGCATACATACATAGGTCTGCACTTAGGATAAGAATTGCACTTGTAGAAATTCATATGCATAAAGGGTAGATTAACATGCATATTGTATGTATTTACTTTCAATACCTTGTGTGTATTTACATCCATGCATGTTTGAGTGTATTTATACATATAGCCCTCCTTGAATATTTTCCTTCTAAGGCCAGATATCCCTTGGTTAAATAAATGTGGACCCAGTGATGCCGGACCCAAGGCACTCTCTGAGGGGGAGTTAGAGAACTTTCCTCAAAACCCCATCTTTTCTCCTTCTCTCTACTTCTTGCTATTGGTTCCAATCAGAAGGTAGGATGATGGTCCTCATATAAAAACAAAAAAAAAGAAAAAGAAAAAGAAACAAAAAAATGGGATTTTTTTGGGGGCTAGCGGTCGACCGCCGCTCCCGCACCGGTCGACCGGTGGGGACGAGCGGTCCGGCTGAACCATCCACCGAACCTTTTTTAAGGGTCCTAAAACCCTATTCTCTCATTCTAACACTCCCATTCTCTCTCCAACATATTTCCCAAACCCTAGAACACCCACACTCCACCTTTGAAACCCCAAAACCTCATCCCCCTTCAACCCGCACTAGATCCGGTCGGTTCGTCACCATTTCGGGACAAAATCTCTGCGGTTGTTCGTGCGAGTGTGAAGCTCTTCCCAGGGTTCCAAGTTGTGGAGAAGGCTTTTGCAAGCCCTTGGAGTGTCATTTGGTTCAACTTCTTCCCCCAGACGAGAGTCATCTTTTCAAGGGTTTCCACCGGGTTCTCTAGTTTGGGATGCCGCCTAGACGGAGCTCTCAGCGTTCTACCCAAGGGGAAGCTAATGGTCAGAGATGAGAGGCCCCGGCTCCTCCACCACAGCGAGCACCTGCACCTCGTCGTGCACCTCGGTTGCCTCCACGTCCCATTATCGACCCTCGTTTGGTCGACTTTAATGAGGTGAACGAGATTTTGCCTGATTTATGTGCTATCTTTGAGATTCAATCCGGTTGGATTGATTTTGTCACTAGATATACCCGATATTATCCCAATCTAGTGCAGCAGTTCTATGGAAATTTGGTCGAAAGAAATGAGGAATTATATACAATTGTTCAAGGTGTTGAGTTTCATATTACTCTAGATTTGTTTGAGCGTGCCTTAGGAGTTTCGGCTAGAGGAGCCGACATGGTTTTTGGTCATGGTGCTGTTGAAGAAACTTTTCTTACTATGAACAGTTGTGATTACGTGCATGGTGTGGCGACTTAATTATATTGAATGCAAATCATTTTCACCATTACAGTGTATATTGCACCATATGTTTACCTCCCTCATTTATCCAAAGAGTGGCAGTAGAAATGATGTAACAGAAGTTCACAGGTTTCTGTTTTACAATGTTAGGAATGTGATTCAAGTCAACATGGGTCGCCTCATGACGACTCTGATTGGAACCTGCCGAACAAATTTGCGGAGATCCTTGCCCTATGCTTCACAGTTGACCGGCATATTCATCTATGCTGGGATCAATTTGACAGATGAACAGTTCATTTATGTTCGACAAGATGATATATATAATGAGCATAAGATTTTCACAGATATGGGATATTATTGGGGTCTGGATGGTGAGCTCCGTCATGATGTACCAACTTATGGGGATGAATCAGCAAGTGATGAAGAGCAGGGGCAACAGCAAGATCAAGGGGAAGCACCTGCTCCGGTTCAGGCTGAGGACTAGCCTCCTCCACCTTCACCTCATCACATGGATCCGGAGATGCCACCTCCACCACAGTACTATCATGGAGAGTCTTCTACTCAGGGGGGCGGACAGCACTCTTGGGTAGACTATGAGACTTTTGACAGGCATTTTACTAGACTAGAAACTCGGATGGATGCCTTTGGGGAACAACTTTCTACCTTTGGGGATAATATAGCAACCATGGGCACCATGCTGGAATCTTTGCCACATCAGCCAGATTCTTTCTCCACAGCTTTGGACTCCTTATCCACTAAGATGCACACTCTCTCCACCAACATGACCACCCTCACCCAGAGCCATAACGATTCACGTGAGGCTTTTCATGCTATGAACCGCATTCTCCTGAACATGCAGCACCGTGACTATGATAGGGATCAAACCCTTGCCTATATCCAGCACCGCCTTCAGCATCAAGACCACCTACTTGCAGATATTCGGCAGTGCCTTGGCCATGTGCCCCTTCCTCCACCAGACGCCCAGCCACCTGCAGATGGCCAATGAGGCTGTTCTTTGGTTTCCTACCTCCAGTCTGTGTCCTTGGGTCCTTTGTCTTTTGGGTCTCCTGTTCGATTATCCTATCCCCTCTTTTGATGATGTCAAAGGGGAAGAAGTAGTTAGTGCAGGTTTTATATATTCTATGTATGCATGTTTGTATGTCTGTATGCATGATCATTTGTGAGGGGTCCTTGTGTCATCAGTTCTGCATTTGCTTTATTGCATGTGTCTAGAGTCTTGCATTCACTCAAGCATCAATGTACCTTGTAATGAAATGATGAAATGAATGCAATTGGTATTTGATCTCAATTGTTTGGCTCTTGTTTCTCATTTCCTCTCTATTTGGCAAATAAGGTGAAGAATGGTTTGTGGTGCCTCACCTAAAGAAAAGAATTATTATTTTATTCACCTTGTGGATTATCGGCTTTGCTTATCTCCAAATTTGCTAAAAGGCATGCCAATGCGCTTGTAATCTAGAGTTTTGTCATCATCAAAAAGGGAGAGATTGTTGAGTCTCTCCAGATGATTTTTATGATAATAAAACCCCGGTATTACAACCTAAGTAATAACTTGCTTAAACCACTCTCAAAGACATCCTTAATCAAGCAAATGCCTAAATCTACCATGTTTCAAGAAATGCCCAGGATAAGTTCAACCAACTCATTGTGATTGGAACAGGATGTGGTCAAAAGATAATTTGTTCACAGATTATGGTTTATTGGCTAACTCTCTAAAACTGTAGGTTTTCCATACTAGCGGTCGATCGCCAGATAGGGCCCGGTCGACCGGTTTTCCCAGCGTTGAAAGGATCAATCTCTATAAAACTCCGGTCGACTGCCCCCCTATGACCGGTTGACCGCCAGCTTCGAAGCCTCCATTGTTGACTTATTTTTCTCCACGAGGCTGAAGCACCTTTCAATGATTTTTTAATCCCAAAAGTCTCCAGACATCCTTGGAATTGTGGATCTGTGTCTTGGCTTGTTCTTGACCATCCAAGTTATATAAAAATATCTCTCGGGGGAAAGAAACCCTAATTACTCAAGAGAGATCAAAGAGGGCTACCAAGGGAGAAAAAGTGCTACTACTATAGCTCCGTGAACAGTGCTGCGTCCAAGAGTTCTTCATCCAAGAGCAAGGTTTACAAGATTATCTGCAAGCCATTCAAGTGAAGATCAAGCTGAGGAGCAAGCTTCATCCAACATCCTCCTCATCCACTAAGGGGGAGCCTAAATCTGAAGTTCTCATTTTGTGTTTCTCCTTCCATTTCTAATTGAGCTTCAAGTGTGTGTCCTTGTAATATCTAAACATGTGTGTGTGTGGATCTACGAAGATCCGTGTGTGTGTGTGTGTGTGTGTGTGTGTGTGTGTGTGTGTGTGTGTGTGTGTGTGTGTGTGTGTGTGTGTGTGTGTGTGGTTCTTCTTCTTCACATTTCTATGTGATTCAATGCTTGTGCACCTTCGTGGGAGTTCCAAACTCGTCACGAGTGTGTGTGTGTCGTTTGATCTTGTAATCCTTTACAAGATAGTGTGTGAATCCTCACAGTCTCTGAGGGGTGGACGTAGGTTGCCATTGTTGCATCTGAACCACCTAAAAATCATTGTCTCTTGTGCGGTTTGTTCCTTATCTTCTACCTCCAATTCTGTTCTAGCATGTTCACATATTGCATCAACTGATTTCTTCGTTTAGATCTAGATTAATCGATCACTCTCTCATAGATCTCTGGTATATCAAAAGTTGGGTTCAGACTGACAAGGTCAGTCTTGTTGGGAAGATAACACCTTGCGTGAGAGAATCTTCGGATTCGCAAACTCCACCTAGTACCAAAGAGCTATTGTAGTGGTGATTTTGATAAGATCTATTTTGCTCTGCATCAGATCTAATTTGTTGATTGCTATTTCTTCATGCAAACTTCAAATCAGTTAAAGTTTTCTTAAAATTTGTTATCACCCAATTCACCCCCCCCCCTCTTGGGTGTCATTGATCGCGGGACTTCACACTGTTGCAGGAAGAAGACGGTCCTCGGTGGGCCTCAGGCATGAGTAATACGGCCGAATGAAGATCGCCGTCTACACCGAGGCAGCGCACGGGTCTGGATGTTCTGAAAATGCAAGCACAAGAACGAAACAATCCTCGAAGGGCCGTAATCCTATGTAAAACGGCCAGGTGGAAGGCCGCTATACAGGGAAACGGTCCAAAGGAAGACTGCTAAGCCACGTCCAAACCCGAATGTGAGACTTGCACCTCCACCCCTTCCGGCCGGCCAGGAGGGATGGGCCTCATGTTGAAATGACTGATGACCTGCAAAAGAACTCGAAAGACCACAAGAAACACCCAGATTAGATCAAGGATCGTGCAATATCTATAAACATGAATAATGACCAAAACGCATGATTAGAAGGGTGGATACCTGGGGGTGGTGGTTTTTAAACCCCTGTGGGGCGTGAAAAGTAATAGGAGTGATGTGACATACCCTTGGACTTTAACAAGCAAGCACAATTCGCAATAGTAACGGACCAAAATTGGCGGCTACTCACCCGACACTCACCCAAAACCCGGGGTAACTTGGCGATGCCAAGTGGAGGATGTGAGGGCTGGGCCCTTGCTGGTAGAGGGCCAGCAAGCCCAAGGTTATTCCCAAGGGTATGGAAGCCCAATTCAATGGAGCCGACGTCGTGCCGAGGGCATGGGTCACACACTTTCTCCCACGGCTATCTCTTGAAGCAAAGAAGCTTGCGGATCGAGCACTCACTCTCACGGGCTAGTGGAACTATGAGCTAATATGGGAAGAACAAGCACTAAAGAGAGCAAGGGTTGGAGCACTTACTTGACCGATTTGAAGAAACCGGTCCTGCTCGGAGACGTGGGCGAGCGGGGAAGCGTGGGTTCTCCACACGCTGCGCCGGTGTAGCTTGAACCTGTTTAAAGGATTACAACACTACTCCCCATGCAAGGGGGTGGAACAAGGGGAGGGAGAGTCACACATACATTCAAACACTACCTCCCACAGGGAGGGGCTGTAAGCCGGCCATGCGGGGAGGGGAAAGGGGAGCTAGGGACTAATTGAAGGATGATATCGGTTCTGCCCACGCTCTGGAACAGCAGACAGGTAGTCGGTGTTGACACCGCTGCGGTCGGTCCCGAACTCCGATTGCACTGAAACCAGTGGCAAACTCTTTTGAGTTGGCCCAGGAGGACGTCTGATTTTTGGGATAATTTCTAGTTGCCGGCGTTGGACGGGGCAGGGTCGTGAGCAGGGCTCTTGTTCTCTGAATCTGACTGCTATGGTACCACTTCAGCAGGAAGACAAGGTCACCACGGGCGCTTCTGAGCTCTGATTCAGGAGGGGCCAGAGTCGCTGGATTCGTTGTCGAGCTCTCTTCGAACGAAAACCAGTGGAGGCTCCGGAGAAGATCGGAGCAGAGAGGTAGATCTCGAACAGTGAAAGGGTGTCTGTTCAGTCCCAGAGGGGACAGAACGGCGCACCCGGAGGAGAAAAATGAGAAATCTTAGCTCCAGATGCCGAACGGCGTTCTGCTTCTTCTTCCTGGAATTAGACTCATCGTAGAAGATCTCAGCCAAGCGCCGCCTCCTGATCTTCAAGGGGTTGGCCGTGGGAGGCTCTGCAAGCGGCTTCAGGTTGCCAGTCTGGAGAAAGACGCGTAGTGTGGGGAGATCGGCTCCCCCGGGCAGCCATGACCTCAAGTTGGGATGAGACCACCACTGTTGTGAAGAAGACAGGGAGACTCTTCCGACGGTACCACTTGGGCCTCCAGAGATGCCGGGATGATGTCGGGGTCGCTTCTGCAATCTGCTGGCCCTCTGCAGATCCTGAGCTGCGAACTGGCTAGCTGGGAGTAGCTTCAATGGCACAAGAGATAGGGGAGGAAGGTGGCTAATGGTGAAGGGAAGTGGAAGGGGGGGATAGAGGGGGATGTATGGGAGGTGTGGAGGGGGGCTAGAGCAAGGTGGAGGAGCTGGGAAAGGGTGGAACGCAGGGGCGAAGGGGGACTGGTTCTGGTACAAAATGAGGAGTGGATGAGAGGTGGTTATTCTAGAGAGGAATGGGGAGGGAGATGGGGGCGACCAGGTTAAGGGCTTGGGGAGGGGGAGGGTGAGAGAGGAGGGAAATATTCAAATTTGGCCGAGGGAGGGGTCGGTTCAACCTTGGGAAGGTGGAAGCTTGCTTGGGAAGGGGAGGTGGGTAGTTGGGAGTTGGATGGTGGAGCTAGGATTGGGTGGGGATCTCTTGGGGTTGGGGTGGAGTAAAGAGAGGGGTGTGGGGAGTTGGGGTAGCCTTAATGGAAGGGGAGGAGAGAGAAAGTAGGTGGGGGTGAGGAGAGAGAGAAGGGGGCGAACCCCTTAGAGAGAGAGGGAGAGAGAGAGAGAGGGTATGGGAATGAGGTGGGTTTCTCACCCTAGGTTTCACACCTTCTCACATGGATTCTCTCCACTAAGATTTGAATTTTGAACTCACAAAATGGTAATTTTCATTAACTTCAAATGGGGGGGGAATGGGGTCCTATATATAGGCAACCCTCATTTTATAAAAAGTACCTGACTCTTGCTACAATGACAAATAACCAAGGGGGTAGGGGGTGCCCCTGGGCCTAGCCCACTGAATTGGGCCCAATAGCTAATCTAATCAACCTAATGACACTTAAACTTAGGGAATAAACAAAAGACCTAGGGACATGACTCAAATAAAAGGGAAAATACATCAGATGACTCAAATAGAAAGCTCAAAATGGATAATTGGGCTCACATGGAGTGATGCCCGAGCTCAAACAACTCTGGAGTGTGAAGATGACCCGAGCCAGAGGGAGTCGTGGGTGATGCCTCCATCAAGGAGATGTAAATGAATGCAAGAGAACAGTGAAAACGTGGAGAAAGGGAGGAAAGATGATGCTAGAATGACCAATAACAACAAAACACAGTGTGGGGAAGACACAAAAAAAACACAATGGAAACCAATACTCCCAAAACCAAAGACTTGAAGGACGTGAAGCAGTGGTTCTCCCTGGTTGAGACTCGCTCTAGAAACTGGCAGCACCTCGACGCGAGCTCCAAAATCTCCCCCCTCGCGAACATGACCAAGGGTTCTATTCATAGACCCTTGAAACCCTAGCTCAAACCAAGGGGATAAGAGCGAGAATTAGCCTTGATTTCTTTAATAAAAATAGTAGATAAATCTCCCAGGAGTCTCTTGGATCAAACGGCACCTCTTGAGGCTCGAAATCCGCGGAGAAAACCATGGAGCAAGGGCTCCATTCGACCATGGATAGAGAGAGAAAAACCAGTCGACGCAGGACTCTCGGCCATGAAAAACGGTCGCTCGATAGACTGCTAACTTCATTAAACGGTCTATCGCACGACCGCTATTAAGGTGGTCATTGAAAAAATAAATAAGAGATAAATATGCGTATTTATCCCAAAGACCGAGTCAAATCAAGGCCCATTAAATCTAAATTCGAGAAAAGGTGGGAGCAAGCCCAACCAGGGAGAAAATACCCATAAAATAGGCCCAATGAACCATCTAGAAATGGCCCAATGAGTAATGGACAACTTGAGGCATTATAAATAAGGGTAAGAAAATGACTCAACTCAAAGGCAAAAAATGGGTGTCAACAGATGCCCCTCCTTAACGTCCTCTTTGCAGGCGAAATGGAAACATGGAGATGAAGCGAAAATGCAGCGGAGTGGACTGAAAAGTGGGCGTTAAGGTAAACGACACCCGTTCCTCACCAACGAGCGATAGGAATCTTCCGAAAAACTCTGAACCAATCACAAGGAACGATCGGACCAAAATGAGACCAGCCTGGAGAAGCTAACTAAATAAACAGAAGGAGAAAACACGACCAATCTCATCAGGGGACATAATCCGCAACCAATGAGGGGATCGAAATAAGCAGTAAAGGAAAACAAAAGGAAGCAGACTAAACTCTAGACAGGGACTCTCAGTCAACCAACCCAGGTGAACAGACCAGAGGAAACCTTCCAATTCTAAATGAATACTCTTTCTTACCCAAAACCATGGACGCACAATTATCCATCATCAATGAGATATTTTAGATAGATTAGGGACATGAATGCTCAAAGATGCGTATGATGCATGCTGGGCTAAAAATAAAAGAAATCATCAAAACGAATGCAAAGAAAGTCAGAAAATAGAAAATACTCGAGAATAGTATTGCTAGACCGGAATAATCAGGGTCAGGACACCACCTGCAAGCACGGCGTGCAAGGTAGAACCATCGTCCCCCAATTCCTCCAACCTAACGGCATATCCAACGATTAAACATGTTTACCTAGATCATCATTATTTTTCTTAGAGGGGAACATCAGATCCCAGAACACATGAATGACCAGCCGGTTCTCGAGATAATATAACACAAATACCATATAGTAATGCATTAAGGGGCTAAGGATCGAGATACTTACCTGAGTTACCTGACGGAGCATAGGCGAAGAGGCGATAGGGCTGCAAGAGACTATAAACAAAATTTGCAATATTCATAACATGAGATGAACCAATCAAGCTAAGAAGATTGCCAATTAAGCACATTGTGTAGCAAACAGGGCTAAAAGACCATTGAATCATCAAGCAAACCATGCCCATCACTTAAACAAAAGGTAGCCAAGAAATGGACTTATTAAGACCGCCAAAGAAATAAACGGTCAGGCCCAGACCGTAACAAACGAGCGGATTTGGAATTTTAAACGGCAATAATAAACGGTCAGCTGGAGACCGCCTATAAGCTTACGGCCAGAGAACGACCGCTTCCTCCATCTTGACGGTCTATCATGTGACCGCTAAATGGAGGTCGGTTTCAGAAAAAAGAAAACCGCCCTCTTCATCTTCCTCACTTCACTCACACACACCCATACACCGAGCAATCCACCAAGAGTTCGCCCCTCACACCAATCCACCGTGGGCCTCCATCCTCCTAGCCCTCACGCGGGCGTATTTGGATGAGAACCAAGAAGCAAGTGTTGAAGAGGTTTGCACGCCAAATGGCCCGGGAAGAGGCCCATGCGCCGTCACCGGTGAACCCACTGGAGGAGGAAGCACCGCCGCCGACCGTTGCCAAGTGAGAGGTGCTTTCTACGGTCGTTGGAGCCCCCGAGGAAGCAGAGATGCAGCAAGAAGGTGAAGAGGCAATGGTGGTGACCGAGAAACCGACTGGAAGAGCCCCATCGTCCGAGGTAGGCCGCGAGTCAAACCCCCCCCCCCCCCTATTTTAAATTTTAATCAATGCATGCATGATTAGAGGGAGAGATAGGGGTCACACCAACCCCTGGAACCAAATGTAAGGGCCCCTAGGGCCATTTCAAGAGAACGGGGAAGGGTGGAACGTCGTCCGTAGCGGCGAGGAGAAAATGGTCCTACCAGGGACCGCTAAGGGAAGTCAGACGGTCCTCCTGTGACCGCTATAAGGGAACCGACATGCAAAGGGTGAAAACGGTCCGAACTGGGCCGCCGAGAGACAAAATGGTCTGCAAAAGACTACTAGGACACCGAAAATGGTCTGAGAGCGACCGTTAGATGGAAATCCGCCAAGGGAGTTATTGAGGGTGAAAAACGGTCTTAAGGTGACCGTCGGGATGGCAATAAACAGTCCACAGATGACCGTTGGATTGACGGAAACGGCCCTAATGGGGCTGCTACCTCAGCAGACTGCATTTTTTTCTCTTTTATTATTATTATTATTATTATTATTATTGTAATGCATGACTATATGAAATGAATGACTGACATAAAAATGTTTAATGCATGCAGGGAAAACACCGGACGAGGATTTCATGGCTCCAGGTCCGGGCGATGTACTTGGCATTGCCGGACTTCCAGCGAGAGAGGCTAGCTACCATGGGGTTCGCCGAGTTCCTCGGCATGGAGGTGATGAGGCTGGACACCGCCCTGCTCTACGCTCTACACGACCAGTGGGATTCGGTGAGCTGGGCACTTGTGTTTCCGTGGGGGCACATGATCCCGACGCTAGAGGACGTGGCGAGGATCACCAGGCTACGAGTGCACGGCGCGCCAGTCAGCGAGAGGACCTACACAGATTACCGGGAGTTGGCACAGAGGCTGCTGGGACTCGAGCTACAGAAGCCGGAGCGACACTCTTCGGTGCTACCGAGAGCCGGCCTTCAGGAGAGCCTGGGCCTACGAGGAGCTGGGATTGCCATGGGAGAGCTGCCAGAGTAGCACTTGGAGCGTTTGACAGACCGATCACGACAGCGAGTAGCGACGGGACTGGGACCAGAGGTGAACGTGGTCTTGCGGTAGTTCCTGATGCTACTCTTCGGGAAGCTGTTGTTCGCGACCAGAGCTGATGGAATGAGCTGCAGGCTCCTGCCCCTGCTCGAGGTAGTGGACAGAGTAGGCGAGTATGCGTAGGGCGCGACCGTGCTAGCTTTCTTTTTTGACACACTCAGCGCCACCAGCCGGCAGACGATGCTCGGTCGGTTTTCCCCATTACTTCAGGTAAGACTCGACCTCTAAATGTTGTGCAATTGTTATGACTGCTATATGCTATATGCTGACACTGGATGTATGAAATGCAGGTATGGGCCTACATGTACCTACCTGGATTGGGGAGAGGGACAGAGGTGCACCCCGACCGAGTGCCCATCGCGAGGGGATGGATGGCGGTGCGGGAGATAGGCTTGCTAAGGCGCCTGGTGCGGACGATCCAGGATGACATCGACGCGCTACTCTATGCATCGGTAAGACCTAAATTTGAACTTTCGCAAATGCAACTATATGCTTGGACACTAATGCAATCTGCCACCACATTGCAGGTCTGGTGGACTCCGTACCAGGGTGAGGGACAACAGAGCCAGCCCTGGGTAGTCGCAGCTCTGGCCTATGCGGGACGTGACATCTGGTTTCATTGCATGAACGTGATCGAGCCGCTGCACTACCAGTTGATCATGAGGACCGTGGGCGTCCACCAGCCAGAGGTGGAGTTTCCTACCCGAGAGAGATCGGAGGAGTGCGTGGGATGACACGCACGCGGACTCGCAGTGGAGATCGACTGGATTACCCGGGCGGTGGACTAGATCCGGGACTGGACTAGGTGAGGGTGAGTGGTACGAGCCCGAGCCACCAGCGACGAGGCTTACTTGACCGCCTACGCACGACGCTACGGGGAACAGGCCTTCCGTAGCACACGACGATCGGTACGACTCTTGAACTTATGCTCTCTAATATGCTCATGATTACAATGCACTAATGCTCGACATTCTACATGCAGCTCGATCCCTAGGGATGGATCACAGAGCTCTAGGGATTACTTCACTCCACGGTCCAGCAGCGGGATGAGCTCCAGCGCTCCTTGGACCTCCTGGTAAGCTTTACTCAACCTTAGACCTAAAAATGCCATGCTATGCTTATGAGACTGGCATGCCCCTGTATGTAGCACGCCGAGGGAGTTCAGCGCCAAGGACCTGATGCACCATCTTCTTCCTCCCAGTCACCAACGGATCGGGATGAACGAGACGCGGACTTTACGCGGGCGGCAGAGGAGGCTGAGGCCACACTCGCAGAGAGGGTAAGCAAACAACTCAACTTCCACTTGACCTTATGATTATGGCTATAAATGATTGACCATGATGAGTGTATGTGCCGGCGAGGGAGCTAGAGGTGGCGTTGAGCGAGGCCACTCAGCATAGGGAGGAGGCGGAGTGCTTTCGGGCAGAGGTAGAGCGCCTTTGCTGGGAGGCGACAGAGGCAGAGTGCTTTCGTGCCAAGGTGGCAGAGTTAAGGAGCGAGCTAGAGCGATCTCGGCTGCAGGTAGCCGAGTTGATGGGTGCAGTGGGGGCATACCAGCAGTCCCTCCAGGCGATGGGCCGGAGACCGGAGAGTAGCAGGTCTCCGAGCGGCACGCACAGCAGCGCTTATAGAGACTACTTCACTGGCTCCTCTAGCCATTGGAGGAATGAGGACGAGGAGCGGCGCTGAGGACAGCGAGAGGAGGGGAGCACCGCCATGGACCAACCGAGGAAGAGGCGTGAGGGCACCGGCGACAGCGGGGGTCCAGGAGAGGGACCAGCTTGATGTACTATATTAGATATATGCATGTATATGACTCCGACCTAATGCAATGAACATGACTCTTTTTTGACTTAGAAATGAGTGTGTGTATGCTGACACTGACTTAACTGACCTAACCACGACTGATAGGGGAGAGAGAGAGAAAGAGAGAGAGAGACTGGGGCGAAAAGCTAGATAGAGCAACACCTGAGGAAGAGTTAACACCATAGATAGCAGAGATAGAGACTGTCATGGCCAGGCCGCTAGCAGAACTTGGCGGCCCCATGATAGACCACTAGAGAACAAACGACCAAAGATGAAGGAGGAGAGAAATGGCCCACATTTGACCGCAAGATCAACTAAGATGATTTTCGCTTGACCGTTTCCATTTAGAGATGGCCTCACCGAGACCGTTAACTGTGTGGGAGAGACGAAGAGTGGGGACCAAGGAAGAAACGGCTCTTGGATGACCGCCAAATGGCCTAGCGGTCTCGCAATAGACCGCAAGCCCAGAAACCTAATTAAACCTGACCGAGAGTCTATTGAAGAGTCCTAATCCGTGGGTAAAGATGCCTAAGGCGCGATAAGGCTTATCTTAACTCGATTTGATGCTATCCAACCTTAATCCTGATGGGAAAGGGCTAGGAATTTAGGCTCTATAAGTAGGGAGGCAATCTAAACTCGTAACTCACACAAAGCCTTGCTTTTAGGCCTTGAAAACTTAGAAACACCACCCAAATCATCATGAAGAGGGCTCTTGAAGCAAGCACAATGGGTGAGGGTGCCTACAACGGGCCAAAGCTGGCTAGAAAGGAGCACGGGACGCTACAACGGCTGACCGTAATTCCCAAACATGTGAGCTCCAGCTCTTCAAGAGAGGTAAGTTAATGCAATTACTTTCATATTCATCAAATTCCTTTCAAATTCTCATATTTCTCCTCCCCTTTCTTCTTCCTTTGTTTTCTTTTTCTTCCCTTTCCTCAGCTTCTCCCCGGCCCAAGGCGCTATTCAACATTAAAGTGGATGGCTCCCATGATTCGTGAACTCCCCATAACAGTAATATCCACTCTAAAGGCCTGACATCTACACCCTCTCTTAGTCTTAGCCAAAAATTACCCCAAACTCTCATTAGACTGGCATAGCATCACAGCCTTGGTGGAGTTATGGCACCCTCAGACTCATACCTTCATATTTCCTTCCTTTGAGGCCACCGTCCTATTAGAAGAGGTAGAGACCTATCTATCCCTCCCTAGATCCAAAATTGGTGAGGAAGACCTAGTCTGCCATACAGTTGCACCCATAGATCCTACCCTTATCCTAGGGGAGTTTCTTCCTAGCGCCAAGGACATCAACACTGTAGTTAATCCACACCACATCCATCTGATACCTTTGAGCCAGTGGATCATATCCCATTGCAAAAATAAGTGTGGGTGGAACGAGGCGATAGCCAAGGTGGTTTCCATCATTTTGTGTGGGGCCATACTCTTCCCTACCACCGACCATCTTCTAGATACACCCAACCTCAGTATCATTAGTGGACTATGGCGGGGTCTATCCATTTCACAGGCCATCCTCTCCTATTTGTATGAGGGACTTAGCTCAGCCGCCCTAGGAGGTCCACTCTTTGGGTCCGTGATCCTACTCGAGTGTTGGATGGGGGTTAGACTGAAATTCACACCCAGGGAGGACATCTCTTCTGCTAGCCGCATCTTTGGGACCCATCCACTCTTCTTCACTGGCGGCGCCTTCGGGTTCCCTTAGTAGGTTGAGTGCCAAACAGTAGATAAGAAGACTAAGGATGAGTGGCGCCTCTACCTCAACACTCTGCCATCAGACTGGTTCGTGATACGCCCACCTTTTCTCCACGGCACCACCCTCATGCTTCCTAGGAGGCTTGGGCTTGACTTGAGGCTCATGGGGAACACCACCTTGGCGATGTACAGCCCCCACAGGTATTTTTTACAGGTTGGACTCCCACGCACCATGGTTCCAGCTCTACCCCATCTACCTGCACTACAGGCGAGGAGACTCGGTACAGAGGAGTACGAGCAGGCAGTTAGGAGTGCCTTGATCATGTGGGAGGTCAATAGAGTGCGCACCTTGCCAGTGGAAGTGACAGAGACCCAGGAGGAGTACCAGGCTTACTTGAGAGAGTTACGCGAGATCCGACCTCGCGGGGATGCCCGTTTGAGGATTGAGTGATATTTCATTATGTATAGAGATCCATAGCTTGAACTTGATGCATTTGATATTGAATAAATGAACGAAAAGCTTTGATTGGATAAGCTAAAGATTTGACTTTCTTTTGTGTGCACTTATGTGGATTGAGATAACTCTCGGAAAAAGAGGCGGCCTATCAAAAGACCGCAAAATCAATATGGCGGTCAGCATCTGACCGCTAAAAGAAGGAAAACGGCCTCCAGTAGATTGCAAAAGATAAACATATCAAAAGGGCCCAGGGCCTTTGTAGTTAAGAGCTCTCGGGTAAAAATACAGACTATCGAGGGACCGCTAAGAATTCAGACAGTCAAGGCGCGACCGCTTAAGGGTAAACAGTCATTAGTAGACCGCAAGAAAATAGGCGCCACAAAGAGTCAGTGGGCTTGTGATTAATAGCTCTTGGATGGAAAGGCTGCCCTCTAGTGGCCGCTGGAGAACTAAGACGGTCATCGTCAGATCGCTAAGTGGACTGAAACGGTCATAGATAGACCGCAAACATGTAGATGCCAGAAGGGCCCATGGGCCTGTGGTTCAGACTTTACGAGCCTGTTTATGCACACACACTAAATAAAAAACATGTTAGATCTGTTTTAGGCTTAACCCCTTGCCTAGAGCAAGCCTAATATGAGACTAATCCTTGAAGTTTGGTCAAGGGGTGAAGCCTTATCAAATAGGCAAAAGTGACATAAAGAGAATGCAATGCATGTCATGAAATGCAAGAGAAACATGTGATGATCTTTTTTAGTTTTCAAAGTATTTGATTTTTTTGGATTTTGAAAATATTGGATTTTTGTTGGATTTTGAAGATATTTGATTTTTTATTTTGAAAATATTTGATGATTTTTTTAGATTTTGAGATTATTTGATTTTTTGGGATTTTGAGAATATTTGATTTTTGGATTTTGAGAATATTTGATTTTTTTAGATTTTGAGAATATTTTCTTCTTTTTTATTTTTATTTTTTTTTTTTGAAATTTTTTTTTTGAAAATAGCTAACTCCATCCTGGCAATGAGAGCTCCGCCTATTCCACTAAGAATCCCCTGAGCTTGGCGTGCATAAAGGGTGACATTCCCCAGTCGAGCCTACCATACGACGGTGCCTCTCCAAGGGCCATACCCTTGGTACGCTCTAGTCCTTTGAGAGAGAAAGAGAAGAAGTCTTAGAGGTAAGCTTAGTATAGAGATAGAAGATTTTAGGGCTTGAATTCCTCCCATGACAACCCGGTTGGAGATTCGGTCTGTTGTGCCGGGCTTTGTGTCTATCATCGAACCTTCCTCCACTCTAGGCATGCATACGACCGAACTCATAACGTCCCACGGGGAAACTGTACTGCCACTCTTGCCATGCCTGGTTTAATATCTTATTTTTCTTGGAGCAGTTTAACGTTGTACTTTGTGCTTTTGATAGACATGTTGGCTTTTGCCTTGATTCATGCTCCTTCTGACGATTTTTTTTTCTTTCCTTTCTTTTGCTTGTGGAATCAGATCATAATGGACTGCCCCTATTTGAGACCTCCTCTCGTTGGGGATGTCTAGATTGGTCATCTCCCCCATATTCACCCCTTGCCCCTAGACCTGGCCGAAGATAGAAGAGTAGGGACTTTCACTTCCCCTAGGCATGGCCAAAGGAGATACGGTGTCGCATAGCAGAGGGAAACCTGACTAGAATTGTCGTGTAGTGTGTGATCGTCGTGCTCGGGATCCTTTTTCGTGATAAAGGGGGACACCTTGCTGTCGGATTGTCACTGGCTTGACTCTAAGGATAAAAGCGTTTAAGATATAACCCATTCCACGCGTGAGACAATTTCTCACCCTCGGCATTAATTAGGCAGTATGCATTCCCAGGATAGACCTCCTTGACTACGAACGGGCCCTCCCAGTTAGGTTGCAACTTAGACCTGGGACCTCCTTATCTAATAAATTTGCATTTCAAAATCATATTACCCACTTGAAATTTTCTTTTAATGACCTTCTTTTGAAAATGACGCGAGACGCACTTTTGATAGATAGAAACATGATTGGCCGCATTAAGTCTTTTTTCATTCAAGAGTTCTAGCTGGACTAGCAACGCCTCTCAACGCTCATTGAGATTAAGTTCTTATTGAGCTGCACCCTTAGGGAAGGGATCAAAATCTCATATGGAAGTACCGCCTCCATCCCATAAGTGAGAGCAAAAAGAGTTTGCCCTGTGGGAGTACGGACAGAGGTGCGATAAGCCCATAGAGCTTCTACTAATCTTTCAGGTCAATCAGAAAATTTATGCGACTCGCACGTTTTCTTAATAATTTTAAGAAGGGTTTTATTGGTGGCCTTGGCTTGACCGTTGCCTTGGGGATAATATGGAGATGAATGATATAATGAAATAATAAACTTCTTACAGAGGTCCTGGAGCTCTTGTAACATGAACTGAGGTCCGTTGTCGGTGACGATGTCGCTTGGCACTCCAAACCGTGAGATGGTGTTCTTTAGGATGAAGCGGCATATGTATGCTTCAGCTTCAGCCCACTTGGTGAAGTACTCAGTGGTGGTAAGAATGAAGGACTTCTACTTGATCTGAGAGTTAGGATCACGTAGTGGGCCTACAATGTCAAAAGCCCACATTGAGAATGGCCAAGGAGCAGAAAGAGGATGGAGAGATGAAGCAGGAGCATGGATTTTATCAGCATAGAGTTGGCATTAAGTACACCTACGAACATAGGTGGAGCAATCTTCTTCTAAGGTTGGCCAGTAATAGCCCTGCCTAAGAATTTTCTTCGCTAAGGCCTGACCGTTACCATGCCCTCCACATTCACTTGAATGAGCTGTTTCAACGACCTTCCAGGCCTCATCATCATCCAAACACCTCATAAGAACTCCATTAAGAGCACGCCTATACAATTCTACAGCAATGATCGTGTATCTTGAGGCAACTCTTCTAATGGCCTTACATTGCTCGGTGTTAGCTGACTCTGGGAATGACCCATCCCTACAATATTGCTCAATTTCATAGTACCAAGGTAACTCCTCTTCTTCCAAGATCTCTTCCAACTCTATTAAGGACACCTCTTTCAAATCCTCCGTCTCAGCCTTCTTTTCTACAGACTTCCTAAGGTTATTAAACCAGGGATCCTGAAGGGAAGGAGCATCTAACCGCTGGACTACAATGGTCTCAGTGGAGCGACTAAGAGGAAAGGACATGGAAGAAGCAAGCGATGCAAGTGCATTGGCAAGAATATTTTGAGATCGAGGAGTGTGAATGTAGATCAGTTTGTGAAATTGCCTAGCCAAGAGAGTGACCAGATCTTGATAGGGCTTGAGCTTGGGGTCACGGGTGCGATAGGTAGAGAGAACCTGGTGCAGCACCAACTAAGAATCTCTATAATGTTCAAATACCGCGTACCCAAGACATAGGTGTGCTTCAATCCAGAAAGGAGAGTCTCATACTCGGCTATATTGTTGGTAGCAGAAAAGAGAGCTGATATGCAAAGGGAATAGTTACTCCCTCCAGGGTGAGGAGAACAGCGCCGATCCCACGGCCTTGAGAATTAAGTGCCCCATCAAAGTGCAAGGACCAGAAAGGATGATGAGTGAGCATGGCAAGGTGTTCTTCAGGGAACTCGTCCTGGATGGAATCAGTACAAGGAATAGGCAAATGGGTGAGATGTTCAGCGATAGCGTATCCCTTAATTGCTTTCTAAACGACGAAGGTGATATCGAACTGGGAAAGAAAACTCTGCCAACGAGCCAACCTACTAGAGAGGACATGCTTCTCTAAGAGAGAACAAATCAGGTCCATTCTAGAGATCAACCTAACTTCATGGGCAAGGAAATAATGCTTCAGTTTCTGAGCTACCCAAACTAATGCTGCACAGGTCTTCTCCATGGCAGTGTAGTTGGCTTCCGCGGGATTGAACAACCTAGAGAGGTATATGCTGCCCTTTCCTTACCTTCATCATCCACTTGCGCCAGGACAGCTCTTAGGGAGTCCTCAATGATAGAAATGTATAGGATCAGGGGTTTCCCAAGGACAGGAGGTTACAAAATCGGGGGATTAGCTAAATAAACTTTCAAATCGTCATAGGCCTTCTGACATTCTTCATTCCATTCAAACTTAACCCCCGCCTTCAACAGTTCGTAAAATGGACGGCACCTTTGAGAATGCTGAGATATAAATCTTCGAATGAACTGTAAACGTCCAATCAATCCTTGAAGTTTAGTGATGTTCTTTGGTGGGGGCATCTCCATGACGGCCTTGGCTTTATTCGGATCAATTTGAATCCCCCTTTTGCTAACTATGAAACCCAGCAATTTCCCTGAAGATACTCCAAACACACATTTCTTCGGATTCATCTTCAACTTGTACTCCCGAGCCCTTTGTAACACCTTGGCCAAAATAGTGGGGTGCTCTTATTTCGACCTCGATTTCACCAAAATATCATCTACATAAGCTTCCATATAGACGTGCATCATATCGTGGAATATTGCCATCATCCCCTGTTGGTACGTGGCACCTGCATTCTTCAGACCAAACGGCATGACCACATAGCAGTAAGTGCCCCAGGGCGTGGTGAATGCGGTTTTCTCCTGATCTTCTAGAGCTAGACGGATTTTGTTATAACCAAAATAACCCTCCATGAATAAAAGAGCTTTGTACCCGGCTGTGTTATCCACCAACACATCTATATGAGGCAGCAAAAAATCATCTTTGGGACATGCCTTATTCAAATCCCTGAAATCAATGTAAATTCGCACCTTTCCATCTTTCTTGATAACAGGGACTATATTTTCCACCCACTGAGGATATAAAATGACCCGAATAAATCTGGCCTTATGTAATTTATCGACCACTTCTTTCATCCTCAAGGCCATGTGGGGGTGGAATCTTCTTAACTTTTGCTTTACGGGTGTTGCCCCTGGTTTGAGTACAAGTATATGTTCCACCGAGGTGGGGTCAAGACCCGGCATGTCCTCATAGGACTAGGCAAAGGAATCGCTATACTCTCTTAAAACCGTAACCAACTCCTCTTCGACCTGAGGAGAGAGACTAACAGAGATGATAATGAGCCTGGGATCCTCCTCCGTTCCAAGATTAATTTCATTCGTAGGTTTCATCCACTGTCGACGATAGCTCATCGAACCTCTTTAAACCTTGTGCGTACAAATCGGCAGTGTCATCTACGTCACTATCCTCAAAATCGACTGGGTCCTTCTCATAAACACCTAGTCTGTCATCGCTCCACACCCTATCTTGCTCCTCATCATCCTCTAGGATGATGGCCGTTTCTACGAACTCCGGACATCTAAGGAGAGCATGACAACGCTGAGCGAGATCCTGGAGGAACCTATCAGGGATAAATTTGGAGTGACGCGTCATCGGGCGTGCCGCAAGTGTGGAAGGGCTAGAGATACTAGAACAAGACCCTACTTCGACAGACTCTACTACCCTAGTAGACTCGACAGACTCTACATCTAACCTAGGAGATAGGAAATCTACTAGAGGGGAAGCAGGGGCCTCATGCCTCTGGGACGAGGACGGACAGAACACAACATTATCTTCCACTGAAATCTCCATTTCAAAATTGACGTTTTTTTTTTCTTCTTGAAAATCAGTGGAGGGCACGCAACAAGATGGAGAGGAGGGGGAAGGTGGAGGAGGAAGGGCGAGAGGGTAGATGGATGGACAGAAAATATCGAAGAAGGGATCAGAGGAGGAAAATCACATGCTTGAGAGATCAACTGGCGGGCAGCGCCCACACGGACAAGTCACAATCAAAAATTCAGTCGGCATTTCTGGCCGCAAAGGATCAAACATGATAGGAGGCGAACGGGGTATAAACTCCAGCTTCTGAAAAAGAGACATCAAACGGGAAGGGGACCAAGAAAAAACAACAAGTGAGCTCCCTTCCTCCCGCGGACACTGGGCTGGCTTTCCTGGCGTGTTTTACACGAGCCGCACCTCCGGGTTTCTCTGGTAATCTTCTTCATAGAATAACCTTGAAAAAGCTTGACTGAAGTCCTCCATGTCATCAATGGGCCCCCTAGGTAGCAACGGCAGGCTAGCAACTATGCAAGCGGTATCTTTTCTCTCGGGCTGACTCGGCGGGGCTGTAGATGGATTAATCTACCCCGCTCCCAAACTAAACAATATAAGCATGCACATAGACATGAAATTGCATGAAAGGAAAAGGGGCGACGAAGAATAGAGAACTAACTGTGATCGCCACCAAGGACTTATAGCACCAAATGGATGAAGAAAAGATGAAGATGGTACCGTGTACCTTGGAAAATATGGGAGAAGATGCGACCCGAAGACGAATCGCTACAATATGTAATTGCGCTTGAAAAGTGACGCGGGAACCGATGTGGGTGACACCTCCTCGCCTTCCAGCCAGCTAGAAAGCAAGGGCCTCACATTCTATCAACAATCTCTACAAAATAAAGCCATAAACACAAGAGAAAACCCATTAGAATATGAAGTGTAGTATGTGTCTCGAAGTGATAAAATAGCATCAAAGAAAGGGGGAGAACGCACCGGGGGAGGGTTTTTAACCCCTGTAAATAGGTGCAAACAAAAGGTGGGTGTGTTGTGCATGCATGGGATTTGACATCACGAGAAATGATGGAGAGAATAAGGAGAAAAGTGCTGTGCAAAATGGAGAAAAATGCAGAAACAGTGCGACTGTGATGATTTTGAAAAAGTAGGAGAGAGAACGAAGGATTAGAGCAATGAAAACGAGCCCAAATAGATGGAAATAAAAGTGTATACTTCCCACTTTGAAGTGGGGTCGAAGTTGTGAGTAGACAATCCGGCATGGCTTCGCCCCGAGTCGAAGAAGAGCCCCCCTGCGCGAAGTTCGCACAGGGTCCTTTATATAGAAGATGCAGAAACCCGAAACTTTCTCCCTCGATTCCAAAGGATAGAGACCACCATATCTCGAGATCTATGGATCAATCTCGAGATAATAGTTAGGATAAGAGCAAGGAGCAAACGGGACTCTATTTGGTGGAAGGATCTGGAAGATATTCGCGTCCCAAGAAGGGCCCGGAGCCTAATTTGGAAGAATTTATTGCACGAAAATGCGTAAACCCAGAACTTGCGTCCACGATTCCCGCGGATATACTCCACTAAAATTCGAGTTCTATGGTTTAAACTCGAGATAATAGTAAGGAGAAGAGATAGAAACAAATGGGAGTTGATTTGGTGGAATATTCGGGAAGATAGAGTCCTGACAAGGAGACCCCGGCGTACACGAATCGACCAGAGAGTCCAGCGGCGAAGAAATCGGAGTTCAGGATCATCTGGACTCTCTAGGGAAGAAACGGTCTATCGCGTGGCCACTTCATGAAGAAAACGGTCTAGGGAGGACCACCAAAGGGACCCAAACGGTCATGGGATGGACCGCTTGGTGATTGGGGGCGATCGGGAGGCTTCTGGCATAAAAATTGAAGAAACGGTCTTCCGGAGACCGTTTTTTGATAGTAGCGGTCTCAAGAAGACCATCATTTGACATTTAAAAATAAAATAAAAAAATAAAAAAAATAAAAAAAGGTTACTGTTCATGGCGATCAACTGTTGACCGCCACCCTCAAGGTAGCGGTCAACAGTTGACTGCTATCTTGGGGTGGCTGCCAGGCTCGTGTGACTTTAGAAATCAGAGAATATTTTGAAAACGGTGCAGAACTAGCGAAAGTGGTAGAAGAAGAAATTGTAGATAATACAAAATTAAACAACATTCATGAAGAGAGCAAGATGAGAAGATGAGCAGAAGAGAGAGAAAATGGGGTGAGAATAGAGAAAAATGTTGGGACTTGAAAACGGTGGAGAACTGGCTAATGGAGTAGAAGAAGAAATTGTAGTGCTTTACAAAACGAACAACTTTGGTGAAGGACACTTAATGAATAGAGGAACATAAGGGGATAAAAATGGGCCGTGTTCAGGACTGCACAATAAAAGGGGCCGAATGCTTGATGGGAGTTGACCTAAATGGGCCGTAAGTCGACTTGGAAAGCCGGAAGTTGATAAAATAAATCTCAGGGCTCTAAGAAATCATGATCTCCAAGGCTCAAAGGCTAGGGAACAATGAAATGGACTCGAAATCCATCCAAGGAAGGCTCCAAAATAACGGATAATCGGGGATATCACAAATGATGAATAAGAGAAATAACACAACTTGCGGGCTAAAAACGGGTGTCAACAGATGCCCCTCCTTGATGTCCGCTTTACAAGGGAGCGAGTGAAAGCGACGCGGAGGCAGAATGGAAAGGAGATGGAGTGAAAGCGACAGCGATGTGAAACAGAGATGAAGCAGAGATGGAGCGGAGAGAACTGAAAAGCGGGCATCAAGGCCAAAGACACTCGTCACAACCAACAAGCGACATGAATTCTCCCGAAAACGTCGAACTAACCACCTAGAATGGATGATAAGAATGAGACATGCCTAGAGAGCTAACTAAGGAAGGAAAGGAAACATGACCAACCTCATTGGGAACACAATCCACGGACAATGAGGGGATCGGAAAGAACACAGCTGAAAAGTTAGAAAAGGAGAAAGTAAAACTGAGATAAAATCGAGACAGGAATCACACTGGCCAACCAGACCGAGCGGGCAGATCAGAGAAGACGTTCAAATTCAGAGTGGAATGAAAATCTCTTATCCAAGAGAATTGAAGTGCAATTAACCATTGCTGAGGAGAAACTTTAAAAGAATCACGAGACATGAGTGCTCAAAAATGACATGATGCATGTTGGACTAAAATAAAGAAATCATCAAAGTGAATGTAAAGAAAGAATAAAATAGAAAGTACTCAAGGATAATATTGCTAGACCAAGCCAAGAGGGGGTCAAGAATCTTCTTGCAACCACGGCGTGCGAGACAGAGTCCATCGTCCCCCACCCGACTCAAACGAGCGGCTTATCCAACGATTAACCGTATGCTCTTAGATCATCATCGTTTTTGTTAAAGGGGAACATCAGATCCAGATCACACGGGCAACCAAACGGTCCTTAAGAGGCTATAATAATGTAGATACTATATAGTAATGTAACAATGAGCAGGGATAGAGAGTCATACCTGACTTACGTGTCAAGCGAAACGGCATTTTTTTCAAATTTTTTAAATTTAAAAATTTTATGGGTTTTCATGTATAAGACAAATATGACAAATAAGCAAGCATAAAAATAATGAAGATAACATAACGATCAACTGAACGAAAGACAACACAACATAACATAACGATCAAATGAATGGAAAACAATGCAACATAACATAATAAAGATAAACAAACACATATGCAATGGCATGAACAAATAACATGCATGAACGAACATGGTGGGACAAGACAACAACACGGTGGGACAACACACGGTTGGGACAAGAACATGAGAGATGACCACACGGTTGGGACAAAACACGGGACATAGAGGGACGACTAAGAACATATGCAAGACAACTAACAACACGCGGTGAGGGACAAAACAACATACGTGGGACAAAGATATGCATAAGATAACCACAGGTGGGACAATGCATCAGACAACCACAGGTGGGACAGAACAACATGGGATATGACAGATATGCTCTCCAATCAAGCTCAAGATCAGACGAAGCAGAACCGCCGGGTTCACAATCGTGAGGCAAAGAGCCCTCTCACAAAGATATGATCAAAAGTTGAGCAACGCTAAACAAAGCATGAGAAGGACATAAGCTTCAGAACAGATCGAGAGATAAGATTGATGAAGGAGAACAGATCAGAAGCACGTGAACAGGAGGCAGAGCGAGCAAATGATAAGGAGCAAGGAAACTTGAGTACCTGCAACCTGCATACTTAGCAAACAGATCATACATGTCCTCAAAACAAAGATATGTGAAAATAAAAGACATATTTTTGGATTTTGAAATTTCTGATTTTTTGGGGGTTTTGACTATCTGATTTTTTTTAATTTTGACAATATTTGATTTTTTTGGATTTTTTGGCATATCTGATTTTTTTTTGGATTTTTGTAATATTTGATTTTTTTTGAATTTTTGACAATATCTAATTTTTTTATTTTAGAAACATTTGATTTTTTTAGATTTTAAAATAAAGCTACTTGCAGCACCCATAGACGAGCTCAAATTATCGGCCAAGTGTCGTCATTCCCCCCCTCCCACTAAAGATTTCCCTTGAGCAGGGCGTGCATATGAGGGTGGCTTGCCACAACCAACTGCCTATAAAGAACGGTGCCCCTACTAAGGCCATACCCGAGATACAACCCAACCTAAGAGGGAGAAATGGAAAAAAATTTGGAGACAAACTTTATACAGGATGGGAGACATCAGGATTTGAATTCCTTCTAGGGCACTACCCCTCAAAGATACAGTCTGTTGTGCCGGGACTTTTTTTATCTTTGATTTTTAGATCCATATTTATAAGGCACGCATGTGACCGGACTCATGACGTCCCGCGGGGAACTGTACTGCCACTCTTGCCATGCCTTAGATTTCATAATTTTGAATATTGAATTATCTATTTTGATTTTCATATTTATAGCCCTTACTGGCTAGATATAGCATGAAAGCTCATTTGAGGGTCAAGATCGCCCCTATTTGATACCTCTCTCGTATTAGGGAGCGCCTAGGTTGGTCATCTCATCCATCCATCTCTTGCCCCTGCACTCAGCCAAGCAGAGAAAAGAATAGACCTTTGTGCATACCCATAGTATGGCCAAAGTAGCAACGGTGTTGCCCTAAAGGAATCAGCTATGGCTTGCCGTGTAGTATGTGAAAACCCATGCCAAAGGTCACCCTCAACGATCGGGGAAAAAAACTAAACTCCCAGCGTGGAGCTATTACCAGTCTAAGGATGTTGCAGAAGCGAACTCATTTTGATTAAATTAAGCAAACTCAACTAAAGCCACTCAAATCATGTTGAGGAAACAACATTATAATAATGCGCAGGCATAATAATAAGAGTAATAACAATGATAGCATATTCTTACGCAAAATAAAGATACCTTGCAAATCCATAGCGTGAAAGTCACATCCTGAAGCGATCTTGACCATCGAGCTTTGAGTAGCATGAGCTTTGTATTCCTTACTTGACAGGACAAAGTGGGAGAGGACAGCAAAGGGTTGAAGATTCCTCTACACGGAGGAGTGGCAGACATCAAACTGGATGAAGAAGGATTAAAAAGGAAGAGAGACGAGGGCTAGAACTCCCTTGTTAAGGCACAGAGACCCTGATAACAAGGAACCCGATACAGAATAAACAGGGATTGACTGAGATCAAGGCGGACTAAAACCTCAAAAGTAGCATGAAAAAGCGTGATGACCCTGAAATGGTGAAGAGGAGAGAATGGAAAGACAATGAAAGGATTGCTGTGAAGATGAGGAAAAAGAAGAGTAATCATCTGACGTGGTCGGAGAAGAAGAGTTGTGGACATCCGACAGGGTCAGAGAAGAAGAATGAGGACCACCCTGTAGATTCTAATTAGAAATCCACTTAAGGAATTAAAATATATATATATAAGGGAGGAATATGGACAAAAAGGGATTAGCACGAGGTGCTAAGATGGAGTTTGTGATCGCCAGAGACGCGAGGGCCTCAAAAATATAATAATGAAAACATGGAGGGATCGCGAAAAATACCTTGAATGCGGGGATGTGAGTGCTCCTTTCTCTTCCAATCGGTCGGCCGATGAAGAGAGTTCTTCAATTTGATTACCCTTGCAAAACAATCAAACACCAATAAAGAATATGAAATTAGAACATGGTGAGTGTAGCATCAAATTCTTAATAAAAGGATGAGCATAGAAAATTATGTAAGAACACACCTTGTGGGTGGTTGCCCTTAAACCCCTATGCAAAAGGGTGTGGGAGATATAATGATATGATATATCAATAACTAAGGGGGAAAGAGTGCAAGAGTGCACTGTGGGGAGGTTCTCAACAGTTGAGAAGGAAAGTATATAAACAGTGTGTATGCATGCAATGACCTAATGATAATAAAAACAAAAGGAGAAATAGAAAAGCAAGATGAAGCCTGTGCTTGGCTTGAATGCTCGATGGGGAGAAAGTCTGCAGAGGGAATTGATGAAGATGGAGCTTCTTCTCCTTCAGCCAAAAGCAGCAGCGGCAGCAACCTGCGTAAAACAAAACTACAGAGAAAAACGGGGGAAAGAAGATACGAGGGAAGGGATCCAACCAGTTAACAGAGAAGAAGCCTCTATTAATAGGTTGAAGAGAAGATAAGAACGGGCAAGAGTCCTACGGAGGTAAGACTCCAATCCCAATCGAGGAAGGTGACCAACGAAGGCAATGACTCTCTGGGAAAGGGCTGCGTTCGTTTAGAACCCAAAAGGTGAAACACGACTTGGACACGGGCGTCAATTCTTAATTTGACGACCTACCAAAGGGGCGTTATTAAAAACACGCCTTAGATAAAGACGTTAATTCAAAAATCAATTTTTAGAAATAGATGAAACACGTCTGCGTCCAAGGCGTGATTTAAAACGCGCCCTATCAAGGGACGTTAATTCAATATATTCAAAATAGGGCCAATTTTTATTTCTCAATATTATTTTCTCATTTTTTAGGTGGAGGTGCATCTCGTTGCGCTGATTCCAACGACTATTTTTGCGTATTTTTCTGACACCCGGAAGGCCACCAAATCACCTCTGGAAGAGAGTGGAAAATAATATAAAAAAATCAATTTGAAAAAGTGACGACCGTGCATAGGCCGTGAATTCAATTTTTGATTTTTTTATTCTTTTCAAATTTAAATAACGTCTCATGGTAGGTCGTTAATTACAAAATAATTCTGAAAAATTCTCAGAAAAATCCAGAAAAATAGAAAATGAGTGGAATTGACGCCTCCATAAATAGTCGTCCATTTTTAAGAAACGCCCAAGGCTAAGTCGTTATTTAAAAGACGCCCCACGTCAAGTCGTTAATTCTGGAAAATTCATAAAAATAGAGAAAAATGCCTAGAAAATCCAGAAAAATAGGGAAAAATAGGAAAAGAGGGGGAAAAGGGAGAAATCCAAGAAAAGTGAGAAAAACTACTCAAATAGAGCTAATTTGAGGGTCAAATTGGGGCATTACAAGGTAATATGAGATGTACTCATAGTAACGTCAATTTTGGCGTGTCTACAGCTGCCCCGCCTTGGCGTCTGCTTTGCAAGGGAGCAGAGTAAACTGAAAAGTAGATGCCAAGGTGTGATGAGACACGCAATCAACATCACTTGATGAGAATGAAATCAGAAGCTCGAGATGAAGCAATCTCGGGAAATTCAATGAAATCAACGATGTTTGGATAAAACGGGGAGTGTGCACGCGGGCACGAAGGAGATAAAAGAATGATCAACTTCTAGCGCGGTGGAAGTACCCCAGGTCATAAACCTGTAGGTTTCACCATTGGGGAGCGGTTACCAGCCAATGTGGACGTGCTGCAGCCAAGGTGGATCAAAGGAAAAGGATTAAAACAAGATGATAGAAATCCAAACAAGGAGCTTTCGAGAAAATGACCCAAAACGGTGACAAAACGAACTGAGGATTCCAATTCAGCATGGAATATCTCATATCTCGGAAAATAGTGATCAATTTGACTCTCCAAATCAGCTTATCAGAATGATTTTCCAATGTTGATTCAAACTCCTATATGAATGCATGCTGGGTTTAAAAGGAAAAATTAAAATAAATGAAAATATAAGATAATCAAGGATAATATTGTTAAACTGCCCAGACTGAGTCAAGAAACCCATTCTGCGAGCCGACACTAAGCCGAAGCTCGTTTATCCACGCATCAACTCGCAAAAGGGAACCATCGTCCCCAGTCTTGGACGGCTCAACGGCCTATCCGTGTGATTAAGACTCCTCTGGAATCATCATTGTTTTTGATGAAGGGGAACTCAAATCCCAGATTTATAAAAGCCACAAGGTCCTTGATATAATTTAGTAGCGTAATAACATATAGTAAAATGCATACAGGGAGATGGTGATAGCAATAAGCATGGGGGAATTGAGAAATGAGGTGAAATAATGTGTAAACACCGTGGGACTTGAACGATGATGCCCAGTCGGCGGGACCAAGAGCTTCTTCCTGCGCTCAAAGATTCATCAGCCAAGATATAATGAAGATAACAAGCAATGAATAAGACATTTAAGCATAGCAAGCATAGCATCAAAGCAATCAAGAACATGTATATGGCATGAATAGCACGAGTTAAATCATGGTATTGCAAAGCATCATTATTTGTTGTTTTGTCATGAGGATGACAATCTTGGCTAATCAAGATTTGGAGTTGAATGGTCAAGATCTGATAATGTCCAGCGGCAGAGTGATCAGGGAATGATAATGCCCATTGACAAAGTGATCAAGGAATTGATAATGCCCATTGGCAAAGTGATCAAGGAAATCAGCAGGAGTTGATTAAAAAGATCTGGAGATGAACGATAATCAGGAGATATGAGGAAATGATAATCAAAATACCCAGGGTGACATGTTATGAGAATATCGGGAAGAATCAATAGATTGATAGCAATAAGTGGAGAGAGGACTCATCCCGTGCTCCTGGTTCTTGCAAAGTTGTTCCTGCAAAACACCATCAGAAAATACAATGCATTTTTTTTATTTTTGAAATATGCAAATTTTTATGAGTTTTGAAAAAGATATTCAAATTTTTAGGGATTTTGGAAAATATTTCAATTTTTATGAATCTTGGAAGAAATATCTGATTTTTTGTTTGATTTTGCTCAGGAAATATTCAATTTTTTTTGTTTGATTTTGCAATATTTAATTTTTTTTAGATTTTGGTTTAGACATAGCTAATGCAGCATCAAAGGGTGTTTAAACCATTAATTGGGGGTCCTCGTTCCTTCCCTTTTTGCTAAAATTACCCAAAGCCGAGCGTGCATTTAAAGGTGGCATCCTACGACCAGCTACCCTTGATCAACGGTGCCCCTACCAAGGCCATACCCGAGAAACGTTCGGTCTTGGAGGGAGAAGAGAAGAATAAGTGAGGATAAGCTTTATGCATGATGGGAGATGTCGGGACTTGAATTCCTTCCAAGGTGTTTCCCCTCAAAGAGGTAGTCTGTTGTGTCGGGACTTTATGCCTTTGATTTTAGACCCTTGACATGCATACGACCAGGGTTTTTCCTGCTGGGACTTTGCCACTCTTGACATGCCATAATTCACAATTTTACTTTTATCGAAATTTTGACTTGATTTTCATAATAGCCCTTTTGGCGAGATGTATATCATGAAACTCATATGAAAATTTATATTGATTTTGGGTCAAGACTGCCCCTATTTGAGACTCCTCTCGTATTGGGGATTACCGAGGTTGGTCATTTCATCCGTCAATCTCTTGCCCCTGCATTCGGCCGAGTGAAGAAGAGAAAAGACTCTCAGATATACTCATGGCATGGCCAAAGTAGCAACGTTGTTTTAAACAAAGGAGCCGGCTAAGGACGCCGTGAAGTGTGTGAGGTGCCCAGCTAAGGGTTGATCTTAACAAGCGGGGAGAGAATGTCAAACTCCCAGCGCGGGGTTCTTATTAACCAAGAGTGCTGCATAAGCAAGCCTAAAGACTCTTTTTGGAATATTTAATTAAACAAAAGCCTAAGATAAAGGTCTAAAACATCACTCTTAATCTTGTTAAGAAGCACTTCATCTTGAAAATCATGCGTGAAGCAATGAGGGAATGATATCATAAAAATGCGTACTTACGCCAATATGTCACCTTGCAACCTTCGTTGAAGCGGCTGCCGCGAGAGGCGATCTTGATCATCGTGGGATATTCCTCTTTTGCAGTCAAAAGAATTGGAAGCAAAAGATTTGAAAGTGGCTTAACAAGAAGGAGTGGTGCCAAGACCAGACTCAGACGAATAAGGAGAAAAGGAAGAGAGACGAGGGCTAGAACTCCCTCGTTAAGGCGCGGAGACCCTGATCACATGAAAGGTCTACAGAAGAAGCGGAGAATTAGAAGGAGGAGTGAGGACTAAAGCCTCGGAAGCAGTGGGAGAAAGGGCAGATGCCCACAGCAGTGGATGTGGAAGAAGTTGGGTCGGACCCTTGGTCAGGAGGAATTAGAAGAAGAAATTGATAGATGGAAAAGGGCGGATCCGGAGGGTCCGGAGGCAGTGGAGGAGAATCGTGATAAGAGGAATCATCCGGAGGCTCCGGAGGGATAGAGTATCGAGGGACGCGGTGCCCTGGGAAGAAATAGGGAAAAAGATGATGGAAAAGGACGAAGAAAATGAAGGATGTGATGTCCTGGAAGAGTAGAAAGATGAATCGGAAGAAAGATGGAGGTTCCGGAGGAAGAAAATGGAAAGGGGCGTCGTGCCCGAAGGAAAGGCATGAAGGATCCGGAGGGTCTGGGAGTAGAGGAGGAGAATCATGAGCGGAAGAAAAATCCGGAGGCTCCTGAGGGACAACGAAAGAAGGGACGCGATGCCCCGGGAAGAAATAGGAAAAGAGGTGATGGAAAAGAAAGAAGAAGATGAAGGATGTGATGTCCCGGAGGAACAGAAGGACGAATCGGAGGAAAGATGGAGGGTTCGGAGGTTCCGGAGGAAGAAAATGGAAAGGGGCGTCGTGCCTAAAGGAAAGGCATGAAGGATCCGGAGGTTCCGGAGGAATGAGAAGGGAAGGGACGCGATGCCCAAAGAAGAGGGAAATAGAATCCGGAGGTTCCGGGGGATTAAGATGGAAAGGGGCGCGATGGCCGAGGGGAAAGTCCGGAGGTTCCGGAAGAATAAGGTGGAAAGGGGCGCGATGCCCTGGGAGAGAGTCCGGAGGTTCCGGAAGAATAAGGTGGAAAGGGGCGTGATGCCCTGGGAGAAAGTCCGGAGGTTCCGGAAGAATAAGGTGGAAAGGGGCGTGATGCCCTGGGAGAAAGTGAGAGAAATCCGGAGGGTCCGGAAGAATAAGGTGGAAAGGGGCGTGATGCCCTGGGAGAAAGTGAGAGAAATCCGGAGGGTCCGGAAGAATAAGGTGGAAAGGGGCGCGATGCCCTGGGAGAAAGTGAGAGAAATCCGGAGGGTCCGGATACAAGAGCTGAAAAGGGACGCGATGCCCTGAGAAGAGATTGGGGAGGGGGCAACGCCCGAGCAATGTAAGGGGACCCACAGATCCCGAGGATGAAGATGAATAAGATGGGAAATGCGGAATATCCGGAGGTGCCGGAAGGCGGGGAAGATACGGGTTTGGAAACCCGGGAATCAGGAGGTGCAATTGTATGCAAATGTAGTGCAATGGATGCAATGAATAGAATGAATGAATGAAAGAAAAATGCATGAGATGCAAAGAATATGAGGAATATGAAGGGCGAGAGGGCGAGATCCTCCTCTTTCCCCTTGGAGTGGCCCATGAAGAGAATGTGATGGATAAAAACATGGATGGAGTTGAATGGAAGGTGGATAAAACAGTGGAAGGCCCCGTAGTGCCAAGATAACTGCCCCTCCACGGTAGTGAAAATGTATAACCAATTAGCCCAATGAAAGAAGCTTCAACAATAAATGACAACCCCCTTGGAAGGCAAAGATCAACAATGTAAGGGAGTTGGAAAGTTGATACAGGAAGCATTGCCATGCCCATTGATTTGAACGGAATAGGAATTCGCCCCTTGTATGGAAGAATGGGTTTAAGATTTGGAAACTGGAGCGAGGGGTGCCCTGCCCGGCCCTTGGATGGCATCAACACTTGGCATTCTTCTCTGAGCAATGGCGGCGACTTGGCTTCTTTGACCATGCTTGGCACAATAACCCGGATTGGCATCCGGTAAATAAATTCTGGCATCTTGAACAGCACGATAGTGGCCAAATTCTTCTTGCCCGGCTTTTGCTTATCTTCGGCACAAGTACTTGAGGCGGAGGAGGAAGGCTTCGTGGATGGTGGAGGTATAATGGGAAATGTTGGAGAAAGGGTGAGTGGAAGCGGAGGTTCAAACACGTCGAGCTTCCCCTTTTGCTCTGAAACAGTAGGGGTTGGCTTGAGTGCAAAAAGGGGTGGACCTTGCTCAGGATTAGCCACGGGTAAGGGTGATAGGTTAAGTGGTGGAATAGGGGAAAGGCCTGGAAAAGCTGGTTTTGGCGTTACAAGGATAATGGATGGCTTAGGTAGCGAACAAAGAGGAGGGGTAATAGAAGGCTCAGCAGAGACCGGCGTAGTGGAGGGTGATGGAGGTTCGGCGGAGGCCGGTGGAGTGGAGAGTAGTGGAGGTTTGGCGGAGGCCGATGGAATAGAGGTTAATGGTGTAAAAGGAAAGGGTTTGGTGCGCTGAAAATGTCGAATGGGGCGAGAGGTGTCAGGTATAGGGGAAGGCGCATGATGCACCGGTGTGGGTGACTGGAGTATCGACCCATCATCGTAACACCAAGTATTGGGGTGAGGAGGAGACTCATGGTGCGGCGGTATGGGTGATTGGAGTATCGACCCATCATCGTAACACCAAGAGGTCTCATAAATGGGGGTTGGATCGGGGACTGTGGCATAGTCCTGAGCATAGGGGTCTTCTGACAGTGGAGGAAGAGGATGGCGAAGGAAACTCGGAAGGGATGCCTGCGGAGCTTCATCGTCATATGCCGCGAATTCTTCAATTGCCGGTTCTTCATCATCAAATTCACGCGGACACCGTAGTGGAGGCGTATATGTGGATGGAGGAATGTAGTGATGTTGCGTATGTGGAGGTGGAAGGCCATATGAATGAAGTGTACGGATGGGTGGAGGGCGGACGGTGTCCACTTGATCGTCGAAATCTACCGGCTGTTGCTTGCTTGAGCTGTCAATATCATAATCATCTCTCCTATCCTTCCATTCTTTCTCCATCTTAGTAATATTATCTAAAGCGGCATGGAGAGGATTGACCGGAGTAGGAGGAGCCATGACCCTTCTTAATTGTTCCTCCATCAAAGTGATTTTATCAAGAAGGGTTTGTTGGAGGGGTGTAACTTGAGCAACCAAGGGTTGGCAAGGCATTGAAGGAGGGGTGGCATAACAAGGCCGTGGAGGGGAGTTAACGGGATGACCCGCAGAAGAACCCGGATGGGCCGGATTGCAAGGAATAAATGGGCCTCGGGGCCGTAATGGAGAAGGAATAGAAGAAGGCGGATGTCGGACCACCCGAGGAGGATTGTGATTGGAAGAGGATGGGTAATAGGCTACCCGATTAGGAACATGAGTAGGAGAGGGAGGTGGGTGATGGGCCACCCGTGTAGGGTTGGAAGAAGGAAGAGATGAAGGAGATGCACCCTCAACGGCGGCCTTAAGGGCTTGGATCTGTTGAGGGGTGAGATGATCTAATGCATGAATGATTTGGGAGACCTTCTCATCGTTGGGAGGAGACAGTCCCGAAGGAGTAGTGGCTTGAAATTGAGATGAGGGACCATAAGTTTGGACATTGCCCATGGGCTGAGCATGACCATAAGAATGAGGACGTGGTCCCTCGAAAGCATGGTGAGAGTTTAGATGAAAATGTTGAAATTGAGGAGAATAAGATGTGCATGGTTGTGCATCCTCATGAATTGGATTAAACATGTTGGTTTTCTTATCATGGTAAGCCATTATTCAATCAAAGTTCAAGCAAAATAATTTGCAAAGAAGCACACAAGTTGGAATGGTTACCGTTGATCTTAATTTGTTTGAACCTTGGTGAATTAATGAATTTTAACAAAGTTTGGTGTGATTCACACAAGGGAGGATCCTAGTTTCAATATGGTTTGAACTCCGGTGCCAACTAGGAACACTCTCTCACCGTGTATAGGCCAACTAACTCGGGACTTCAAAAGGGTACAACCTGCCCGGCGTCCGTGAGGGAATCCACGGGTGCGGGGGCTTATGGAGGCTTGGTTTAGGAACTTCCAATCCAAAGAGACGGAATGCTCAATGGAGGGTCCTTCCTTCACCAAAGGGGTGTGTGGAATCCTAATGTAGAGAGAGGAGGTCTCCCAAACCAATGCAAAGATGAATGAATGCAGCAGGGTAAACAAGCCAACCACAGCAATATAATCAATCAACAAGTATAAGCATGAATCAGCATGAAAACCCACACATGGGGAGGGTTCTGCAAACCCACAGTAAAAGGCGCCCTGGCAGGGGGCGCTACCAACAAAGAGACGACAGGGTCACTGTCGTGAATAACTGTGAGGGGGCCCAAGGGCAGCGAAAAATGCGCCTTAGAGTGAGGCGCTATAAGTAAAAGGACGCCCCTGCCAGAAGGCGTCAAATCCAGAAAAACGCCTTGACGAGAGGCGCTAAGCAATAAATAGACGCCCTGGATGAGGGCGTTAATTCAAAAGCGCCTCTGGCTGAGGCGTTAATTCCCCAGGAAAGCTCCACGTCCAAAAATATCAAGATACTCACAGTCACAACATAATCATGGCAATCAATATGAACGATACAGCATGCTCATCAAAATTTTGAATAAGTGGAATTTTCAAAAAAAATCTAACAAGCTGACAGATCACTTGGGGAGAGTGCAAGGCACAATGGAGGGTGCCCGAGGGGCACGAAAAGGAGACGCACCGAGGGTGCAAAAGGGGAGATGGCACACGTGGGTGCCTAAGGGGAAAGGGTAATCAAAAGAAAAACGAAAAGGGGTTCCACCGTGATCGCCAATTTGTAGATTCTAATTAGAAATCCACTTAAGGAATTAAAATATATATATATAAGGGAGGAATATGGACAAAAAGGGATTAGCACGAGGTGCTAAGATGGAGTTTGTGATCGTCAGAGACGCGAGGGCCTCAAAAATATAATAATGAAAACATGGAGGGATCGCGAAAAATACCTTGAATGCGGGGATGTGAGTGCTCCTTTCTCTTCCAATCGGCCGGCCGATGAAGAGAGTTCTTCAATTTGATTACCCTTGCAAAACAATCAAACACCAATAAAGAATATGAAATTAGAACATGGTGAGTGTAGCATCAAATTCTTAATAAAAGGATGAGCATAGAAAATTATGTAAGAACACACCTTGTGGGTGGTTGCCCTTAAACCCCTATGCAAAAGGGTGTGGGAGATATGAATGATATGATATATCAATAACTAAGGGGGAAAGAGTGCAAGAGTGCACTGTGGGGAGGTTCTCAACAGTTGAGAAGGAAAGTATATAAACAGTGTGTATGCATGCAATGACCTAATGATAATAAAAACAAAAGGAGAAATAGAAAAGCAAGATGAAGCCTGTGCTTGGCTTGAATGCTCGATGGGGAGAAAGTCTGCAGAGGGAATTGATGAAGATGGAGCTTCTTCTCCTTCAGCCAAAAGCAGCAGCGGCAGCAACCTGCGTAAAATAAAACTACAGAGAAAAACGGGGGAAAGAAGATACGAGGGAAGGGATCTAACCAGTTAACAGAGAAGAAGCCTCTATTAATAGGTTGAAGAGAAGATAAGAACGGGCAAGAGTCCTACGGAGGTAAGACTCCAATCCCAATCGAGGAAGGTGACCAACGAAGGCAATGACTCTCTGGGAAAGGGCTGCGTTCGTTTAGAACCCAAAAGGTGAAACACGACTTGGACACGGGCGTCAATTCTTAATTTGACGACCTACCAAAGGGGCATTATTAAAAACACGCCTTAGATAAAGACGTTAATTCAAAAATCAATTTTTAGAAATAGATGAAACACGTCTGCGTCCAAGGCGTGATTTAAAACGCGCCCCATCAAGGGACGTTAATTCAATATATTCAAAATAGGGCTAATTTTTATTTTTCAATATTATTTTCCCATTTTTTAGGTGGAGGTGCATCTCGTTGCGCTGATTCCAACGACTATTTTTGCGTATTTTTCTGACACTCGGAAGGCCACCAAATCACCTCTGGAAGAGAGTGAAAAATAATATAAAAAAATCAATTTGAAAAAGTGACGACCATGCATAGGTGGTGAATGTAATTTTTGATTTTTTTATTCTTTTCAAATTTAAATAACGTCTCATGGTAGGTCGTTAATTACAAAATAATTCCGAAAAATTCTCAGAAAAATCCAGAAAAATAGAAAATGAGTGGAATTGACGCCTCCATAAATAGTCGTCCATTTTTAAGAAACGCCCAAGGCTAAGTCGTTATTTAAAAGACGCCCCACGTCAAGTCGTTAATTCTGAAAAATTCATAAAAATAGAGAAAAATACCTAGAAAATCCAGAAAAATCTAGAAAAATAGGGAAAAATAGGAAAAGAGAGGAAAAAGGGAGAAATCCAAGAAAAGTGAGAAAAACCACTCAAACAGAGCTAATTTGAGGGTCAAATTGGGGCATTACAAGGCAATATGAGATGTACTCATAGTAACGTCAATTTTGGCGTGTCTACACACCCGACAGGGTCGGGGAAAGAGAATTATAGACACCCGACGAGGTCGGGGAAGGAGAACGGGGATCACCCGACAGGGTCGGGGAAGGAAAATTAGAACCCGGAGATATCGGAGGAGAAGAATCAAATCATGTCCCAGGATCAGGATGATGAGAGGGCATAGGCCGAGGCCTAGAATTGTGAGAGGAGGGAAAATCCGGAGACTCTGGATGGGAAGAAGAGGAATGGGGATTTGCGGACTCAGGAAGAGAGGAGAAGATGATGGCAGCAGGATTTGAAGTGGGAAGATATATCACCCAAGGGTGGGAGCTGAGCAAAAGAAATGATGAATGGAAAGAATAAGAAGGAATGGACCCCGAAGTGCACAACTTGCGGCCCCTGTACTTGCGTCGCCGTCTCTTCTTAGCAGAAATTTCTTTGAAATGAACTCGCCTGGCGCGGACTTGGACCTTCGGCCTTCTTGATCTGCAATGCCTTCTCAAATAACAGGCCCATCTGGCAGATAGCCTGACCTGGTCATGAACATGAAGCCTCATTGGGGCGGTTGCCCCTAGACACCCGGTGCTTACAATAGGCAGACATTCTTGAACAGATAACTCCTCAAATGAATGAATATCAGAAAACCATGGAGTTTTGTCACTTGGCACTAGTAGCGTGAGATTCAACAACTCCACTCGGCAATCGGGCATGAAGCATAACTCCCTTACCAGAAGAGCAGGACGAAATTGAGGGAGAGTAATGTGCGGTGTTGACGTGGCCGACTCACCAATGAACCGAGGAAGATTGCATAACAAGTGCAGAATATCCTTGGAAAATCTTGAGAATACAGCCAATTTCCCCATTAACATGGAATCCATCAATCCTTTGGCAGCCGTATGAGTTAGCACAACTTAGGTAGAGAGCCCTTCTTGGCCAGTGAACTGAACAGCAACCGCGCGAGATGTGATAACAGCATCAATAGTGAACCCATCGACGAGTAATGAGATTGCCACCGGCCTTGCTCGAGAAGAAACTAGCACTAGTGCAAGGGAGCTTTTCTTGGCAACTGTCCTCAAAAGTGTAGGCTCATCATCCCCAAAATAGCCTGGCACCAGGATGCGGATCGGCATTCGACAAATGATATATTGAATCCTGAAATGCACGATTGAAACCTGACTTGGCTCATCATCTCCTCGGGGACTAGACCCGAGGGTGATGGAGGCATCACCCACGACTCCCTTTGGCTCGGGTCAACTTCTTCACATTCGGGAGCTAGTTGAGTTTGGGCCTCACTCTATTAAGGCCCCTTATCCATTTTGTAGTTTTCCTTTGAGTCATTTTGATGTATTTCCATTTTATTTGAGTCATTTCCCTAAGTCTAGCACTTATTTTCCTATGTTTGGTATCATCATGATGTCTAATGTAAGCTATTGGGCCCCATTCGTTGGACTAGGCCCATTAGCACTCCCAACCCCCTTGGTTATTTGTAGTTGTTTATTTTGTCAGGGACTTATTGTAAAGAGTGGGTTGCCTATATATAGGACCCCACTCCCCTCATTTGAAGTTAATGAATGATTACATCCTTTTGAGTTAAACTTGCCATTTGAGTTCAAATTGGAGTGATTCCTCTAGTTTTTGGGTGAGAGACCCTAGGGGAGAGATTCCCCACCCATTCCCCTCTTAATCTCTCTATTTCACCCCTCTTTCTCTCTCCTCCAACCCCAAATCTGAATTTCCTTCTCTCTCCTCCCTCCTCCCATCCACTTCCAATCTCCAACCACCTCCTTTAATGCCCTCCACTTCCCCATGGCCTCCATTACTCCACTCCCTAGTTCCTAGGTAGAAGTCTCCCCATTCCAACACCTTCCTCCACCTTCCAACCAAATCTACCCCATTCCAATGCAAGCACTCCACTTCCCAACATAATCACCCACCTTCCAAGACCTTTTGAATTTGAAATCCACCCTTCCCTCCACTCACTTGTGCCCCCCTCACCTTCTCCTCTCACCCACCTTCCCCAAATTCGTAGCTCTTCCTCCTCCACCTGCTAGCACTTGCTTCCAGCCATTCTCCACCTCATTCCCCATCACCATTAGCTCCCTTCTCCACCCCACAAGAGCCCCCACTCTCCCTTAGGTCATTCCTACCATTTCCCTCCACCAAAGAAGCCACATCTCCCTCTCATTTCTTCTAGTAGGTTGGAGCTGTGCAGATCTACAGAACAGCCCTTGTTGCAGTGTCAACCACGGATTCATCCTAGTTCTTCAGAAGGCGTGGCCTACCTTTCTGGAAAGGCCTTCCAGTCTACTTCGCAGGCGAGGTGGAATCAACACGATCGGAGCTCGGAGCTGCCAGATAGAGCCATTCTCCCAACAGTGCGCAGAGAGGTCTTCATCCTGGACCAGAGCGTGGAAGATCCTTCTGCCACGACAAACCCCAGCGGATTCAGGCTGAAGCCCCTTCATCAAAGTTCTTCCTCTACCGGTCATCTTTCAAGATCCAGAAACAAAACCCCGTTCGGCCATCGTAGGAAGAAGTTACGAATTTTCTCCCCCGATCTATCTAGTTCTGTTTTCTGCTGTCTACTCCGACCAGTACCCACTCTTCTGGGTTCCCCGGCTATCCTCGACCTCTGAATGCATCTCCGTCACCTCCTGCTGAAAGCTACCTTGACCACGAAGATGATGCCGCTGGTTTTGTGCTGATCGGAGCTCGGGAGGGCACTCAGTCACTTCTGCAACTTGTTGTTACAGTCCAGACAGTACCTGCGGCCAGACAGAGGAGGCTACTTCCTGTTGCTGGTGCAGCCACCTCCGACCGTCTGAGCTTCCCCAAAAATTCTGGAGTCCACCTCTTCCAGTCAGGAAGCTTCAGGAGCTGGTTTCGATCAATTTGGAGTCCGGACAAGCCCGGCATAGCCATCACAGCGACCCCCTGTCCAGAATTCCAGATTGAAGCTGCAACTTCCCTAGTTCTCATTTCTCTTCGTTTCGGTCCACCAACCCCTCCCCGCTTGGCCGGCTGAAGGCCCCACCCTGCGTGGTGGTAGTGTTTGAATGTATCATATTAACCCCTACCCCAAGATCCCCCCTCCTGCGAGAGGAGTAGTTTTGTAAGTGGTTTGGCAGGTCAAGCGACACCGCCGCGGCGTGTGGGGAACCACCGCCTCCCCGCTCGCCCTCGTCTCCGACTGGGACCGGTTTCTTCAAACCGGTCGAGTAAGTGTCTCTTCCTTGCTCACCTAGTGTAGCTCTCTCAATATTTGATTCATGCACCGCTGAATTCGTGAGGAGCGCCCGATCCTCAAGTCCATGACTTAGAGTGATCGCCGTGGGTTAGTGTGACCCGGTGCCCGAGTGCACTTTGTCGGCCCCAATCGAATTGGGCAACCAACCTTGGGGAATCAATTCTTGGCCTTGCTGGCCCTCTACCAGCAAGGGTCCATTCCCATAAGTCACCCTTGGTATCACATAGTCACCCCGGGAATAGAGTGCAACGAAGAGAGCGGTGGCCCATTAAGGCCCATTTGGATGCTTAGATGTGCTTGTTTGACTAAGTCCGAGGTTGTGTCACATCAAGTGGTATCAGAGCAAGTCCTTGACTTGTCTCTATCAAGTCTAAGTCCTAGGACCTTTGCATTGTGTGTCCAACCACTTTGGCCCTTTGTCTTGCATGTCCACCCGTAGTGGTACTAGCTACCAACCCGGTTCTTCATCTTCGATTCCAACCATGGATCCCAATCCTCACCAACTCAACCAAGATGTTCCTAGGGAGGAACCCCAAGAAAGGGTAGAGGCTGCCCTCACAACCATCCTTGCCCAACTAGAGTCCCTTACCAACCGAATTACTCGGTTAGAAGACCAAGGGTACCACCCAAGGAACAATGAGCCTAGAATTCCCCCTCCACAAGATGAACCTCATAGGGAAGATCCTCACCCAAGAATCAATGAGCCAAGAGTCCCTCCACCACATGGTGATTATCATAGGAATGGTTTTCCCCAAAGGAACCAACGCCCAAGAGTCCACCCTCCACATATAGAGCCTCATAGGGATGAGTTCCACCCAAGGAACAACGGCCCAAGAGCCCATCACCCACATGCTGAATTTTATAGGGATGAAATGGACTATGACCATTATTATGAGCATGAGATACCTCGCCCCCATCAAAACCATGACCGGCGTCCACGGGATGATCCGGATGACCCCCTTTTAAGGATGATCAAGGTAGAGGCCCCAAACTTTGACGGTTCACATGAACCTAGTGTTTACCTAGAATGGGAGACCGCCATGGACCAATACTTTGAATGGTACCCCATGTCCGACCAAAGAAGAGTTAGATTGGCTAAGATGCATCTCACTAAGTTGGCCAAAACTTATTGGCTAAATCAAGAGGGTCTAAGGCGGATTAGGAGGGATGAGCCTATTAACACTTGGGCGGATATGAAGAATCTACTTAGGAACAAATACCTTCCCCAAACCTACCACCAAATGCTCCTAGATGAATGGCAAAGCCTCACCCAAGAAGGAAAGACCGTGGTAGAGTACATTGAAAAATTTGACTCTTATCTTCTAAAGTGTGGAGTCCATGAGGATGCGGATGTCACCTTATCCCGCTTTAGGAATGGGCTTCAAAGCCACATCAAGAGGGAACTATTCATGAGAGATGTGGATAACCTTGAGATAGCTTACCAAATTGCTAGAGATGTGGAAAGGTTTTCTAGGAGTTCCCGATTTATCCCTCCCCGACCCACCGACCCCAAAAACATGGGACCACGTCCCATTCCACCCACCCCCATGAGAGCTCCTAGCCCAAGTGGGAATGCCCCTTTAAGGTCCTACAACCCTCCCCCACCCATCACTCCAAACAAACCCGCTCCTAGTCACCCTCTTCCACGGAAGGATGACAACCCCAAAGGCCCAAGTATAGGAGCCACCCCGGGAAGTGGGCGCCAACAATGCTATAAGTGTCATGGGTATGGTCATTTTGCGGGGCAATGTCCATCTAAGGGGCTATCTAGCTTGCTTATTGAGGACGAAGTCGAACCCCAAAAGGAACAAGAAAATGTCATTGAGGAACATGAAGCCTTAATAGATTGGGAAGAGGAGTATGAAGCCCAATGTCTAGAGTCGGGTCTAGATCATTCCACTCCTTCAAACAACTCCCATCTAGGAGTCATTAGGTGCACTCTCACCCAACCTCAAGAAGAGGATTGGCGACGGACTTCAATTTTCCACACCTTTGTCAAGATAGAAAACCATGTGAGGAAAGTGATCTTGGAAAGTGGTAGTTGTGTTAATGCCGTGTCACCCGACACCGTCAAGCTCCTTGGGCTTACTCTCACTCCCCACCCAAGTCCATACCGGGTCTCATGGATCAACAACAACTCCATCCCGGTCAACACCCAATGCCTAGTGCCTCTCACTTTCTCTTCCTACCATGGCCAAATATGGTGTGACGTCATACCTATGGAAGTGGGTAGCATCCTTTTAGGAAGACCTTGGCTCTATGATGTGGATGCCACCATTCTAGGAAGAAGCAACATATGCACCTTTGAGCATGAGGGTAAGACTATCCGTCTTAACCCTTCCCCACCTCGTCCCATGCCCAAGAGGGACACTCTCCCTCAAGGATCACACCCCACCACTCCACAAGTCTCGGGGAACTCCACCCCTCCAACTCAAGCCCTTATCCAAACCCCAAAACAAAGTAGAACCACGGGGTTGACCAAGGGTATTCATCTCATCACTAGGAGAGAGCTTGAAGAGGAAATTGCTCAAGGGGTGCCTTTGTGTGCGGTTGTCATATGCTTAGGGGAACCTACCCCTTCTAATCCCCATCTCATAGAGATCCAACAACTATTGGAAGAATTTCATGATGTGTTCCCGGAAGAGCTCCCGGACCAACTCCCTCCCATGCGTGATGTGCAACACGCAATCGACCTAGTGCCGGGAGCCACCCTTCCAAACCTTCCTCATTATCGCCTCAATCCTACGGAACATGCCGAACTTAGGAGGCAAATAGAGGAGCTCATTAGGAAGGGCTTCATCCGCATTAGTAAGAGTCCATGTGCCGTCCCGGCCCTCCTTACCCCCAAGAAAGATGGATCGTGGCGGATGTGTGTGGATAGCCGGGCCATTAACAAGATTACCGTCAAGTATAGGTTCCCTATCCCTAGGCTTGATGACATGTTGGACATGCTAGCTGGAGCCACCATCTTCTCTAAGATAGATCTCAAGAGTGGTTACCACCAAGTTAGGATAAGGCCCGGGGATGAGTGGAAAACGGCCTTCAAGACCAAGGATGGTCTCTTTGAGTGGTTAGTCATGCCATTTGGGCTTTCTAATGCCCCAAGTACTTTCATGCGTCTTATGACGGAAGCACTTAGGCCTTTCATTGGGAACTTTCTAGTGGTATACTTTGATGATATTCTCATCTATAGCCACACCCATGAAGCCCACCTCGAACACCTTAGGAAAGTTTGCACCGTCCTCCGGCAAGAGAGCTTATTTGCCAACCTAAGAAAGTGTCATTTCATGACCACTACCATCACCTTCCTAGGATATGTGGTGTCAACCAAAGGAGTCTCCATGGACCCCGACAAGGTCCAAGCTATCATTGATTGGCCTGAACCCCACACCCTTCATGAGGTTAGAAGTTTCCATGGGTCGGCCACATTCTATAGGAGATTCATTCGGGGGTTTAGCACTATCACCGGCCCAATAACTGATTGTCTCAAAAAGGGAACCTTTGTTTGGACCAAAGCCGCCTCTAAAGCCTTCCTTGAGCTTAAGGAAAAGTTGACCCAAGCCCCGGTCCTATGTCTTCCCGATTTCTCTAAAGTTTTTGAGGTCACTTGTGATGCATCCGGGATTGGGATAGGAGGGATTCTTAGTCAAGAGGGACACCCGGTCGCCTACTTTAGTGAGAAGCTATGTGATGCTAGGACTAGATACTCCACCTATGACAAGGAGTTCTATGCCGTGGTCCAATCCCTCCGACATTGGAGACATTATTTGCTTCCCAAAGAGTTTGTCATCTTTTCCGACCATGAGGCACTCAAATACCTCAATTCCCAACAAAAGTTGAATGCCCGACATGCCCGATGGGTTGAGTTCATACAATCCTACACCTTTGTCATCAAACACAAGGTCGGGAGTGAGAATAAGGCCGCGGATGCCCTTAGTAGGAAGATGTCCTTGTTATCCACTATCCAAGTGGAAGTGATTGGCTTTGACAAGGTCAAGGATGATTATCCTAGTTGCCCCGACTTTGGACAAATCTATGCCAACTTGACCACTCATTCTAGCAAGGAGCATGAAGGATTCATTTTAGAGGATGGGTTCCTCTTCAAGGGACCAAGACTTTGCATTCCTCGGACATCTCTTCGAGACTTCTTGGTTTGGGAATTACATGCCGGTGGGTTAGCCGGTCATTTTGGGGTCCACAAGACCATTGCCTTAGTTGAGGGTCAATTTTATTGGCCAAGCCTCAAGAGGGATGTAGGCAAAATAGTGGGTCAATGTCGCACATGTGCTTCGGCCAAACAAGTAAAACAAAACACCGGCCTATACACCCCACTTCCCATTCCCGACCGCCCATGGCAAGATTTGAGCATGGACTTTGTGCTAGGTTTACCCAAGACCTCTAGGAAGCATGACTCCATCTATGTGGTGGTTGATAGATTTTCCAAAATGGCCCACTTCATCCCATGCTACAAAACCTCCGATGTCTCCCATATAGCCCGGTTATTCTTTGATGAGGTAGTCCGCCTCCATGGACTACCCAAGACCATAGTCTCCGATAGGGATGTCAAATTCACTAGCTATTTTTGGAAGACTCTTTGGCACATGATGGGTACCCTCCTCAAATTCTCCACTGCCTACCACCCCCAAACGGATGGCCAAACTGAAGTGGTCAACCGGAGTCTAGGGAACCTCCTTAGGTGTCTTGTTGAGGATCGGCCCGGAAATTGGGATCTCATCTTACCACAGGCTGAGTTTGCATACAATAATTCCATCAATAAGTCAATAGGGATGAGTCCATTTGAAGCAGTGCATGGGTACAAACCAAGAAAGCCATCCGATCTCATTCCCCTTCCCCAGCATGCTAGAGTGTCCATTTCTGCCGAGTCTTTTGCACAACATATTAGAGAGTTGCATGAGGAAATCCGCAAGCACATTGGCATGAAAAATGAGGCGTATAAAAGGTTGGCCGACTCTCACCGGCGTCACTTAGAGTTCCAAGTGGGTGACTTTATGATGGTGAGGACGGAGAGGCTCTCCCCAGGAGCCAACTCCAAGTTGAGACCACGTGGGACTGGGCCCTTCCAGGTCTTGAGGCGTATTGGTGCGAATGCTTATGAATTAGATCTCCCCGAGGATTATGGGGTAAGTCATACATTCAATGTCGCCGACTTAGTGTCTTACAAGGGCCCCACGGTGAGACCTAGTGAGGAGATCGAGCCCACTCCCTCCTTTGAGAGAGCACCCACCCGAGAGGAGAGTCCACTAGCCAAAAGAGCTCAGCGTGATCGCATTGAACAAATATTGGATGAGCAGGTCACTACCACCCGGAGCAAGGTCTATGAGCGCTATCTCGTCAGGTGGAAGGATCGGCCTCCGTTGGAAGACTCATGGGTAAGTCGGGAGGACCTACAGCGATTGGATCCAGATCTCCTCGAGCGGTACCTTAGCCGGATGGACCCTTACTCGACGGAGTCGAGCTCTTTGCGGCCCAGGGGATTTGATGGAGACATCACCCACGACTCCCTTTGGCTCGGGTCCACTTCTTCACATTCGGGAGCTAGTTGAGTTTGGGCCTCACTCTATTAAGGCCCCTTATCCATTTTGTAGTTTTCCTGAGTCATTTTGATGTATTTCCATTTTATTTGAGTCATTTCCCTAAGTCTAGCACTTATTTTCCTATGTTTGGTATCATCATGATGTCTAATGTAAGCTATTGGGCCCCATTCGTTGGACTAGGCCCATTAGCACTCCCAACCCCCTTGGTTATTTGTAGTTGTTTATTTTGTCAGGGACTTATTGTAAAGAGTGGGTTGCCTATATATAGGACCCCACTCCCCTCATTTGAAGTTAATGAATGATTACATCCTTTTGAGTTAAACTTGCCATTTGAGTTCAAATTGGAGTGATTCCTCTAGTTTTTGGGTGAGAGACCCTAGGGGAGAGATTCCCCACCCATTCCCCTCTTAATCTCTCTATTTCACCCCTCTTTCTCTCTCCTCCAACCCCAAATCCGAATTTTCTTCTCTCTCCTCCCTCCTCCCATCCACTTCCAACCTCCAACCACCTCCTTTAATGCCCTCCACTTCCCCATGGCCTCCATTACTCCACTCCCTAGTTCCTAGGTAGAAGTCTCCCCATTCCAACACCTTCCTCCACCTTCCAACCAAATCTACCCCATTCCAATGCAAGCACTCCACTTCCCAACATAATCACCCACCTTCCAAGACCTTTTGAATTTGAAATCCACCCTTCCCTCCACTCACTTGTGCCCCCCTCACCTTCTCCTCTCACCCACCTTCCCCAAATTCGTAGCTCTTCCTCCTCCACCTGCTAGCACTTGCTTCCAGCCATTCTCCACCTCATTCCCCATCACCATTAGCTCCCTTCTCCACCCCACAAGAGCCCCCACTCTCCCTTAGGTCATTCCTACCATTTCCCTCCACCAAAGAAGCCACATCTCCCTCTCATTTCTTCTAGTAGGTTGGAGCTGTGCAGATCTGCAGAACAGCCCTTGTTGCAGCGTCAACCACAGATTCATCCTAGTTCTTCAGAAGGCGTGGCCTACCTTTCTGGAAAGGCCTTCCAGTCTACTTCGCAGGCGAGGTGGAATCAACACGATCGGAGCTCGGAGCTGCCAGATAGAGCCATCTCCCAACAGTGCGCAGAGAGGTCTTTATCCTGGACCAGAGCGTGGAAGATCCTTCTGCCACGACAAACCCCAGCGGATTCAGGCTGAAGCCCCTTCATCAAAGTTCTTTCTCTACCGGTCATCTTTCAAGATCAAGAAACAGAACCCCGTTCGGCCACCGGAGGAAGAAGTTACGAATTTTCTCCCCCAATCTATCTAATTCTGTTTTCTGCTGTCTACTCCGACCAGTACCCACTCTTCTGGGTTCCCCGGCCATCCTTGACCTCTGAATGCATCTCCGTCACCTCCTACTGAAAGCTACCTCGACCACGAAGATGATGCCGCTGGTTTCGTGCTGATCGGAGCTCGGGAGGGCGCTCAGTCACTTCTGCAACTTGTTATTACAGTCTAGACAGTACCTGCGGCCAGACAGAGGAGGCTACTTCCTGTTGCTGGTGCAGCCACCTCCGACTGTCTGAGCTTCCCCAAAAATTCTGGAGTCCACCTCTTCCAGTCAGGAAGCTTCAGGAGCTGGTTTCGATCAATTTGGAGTCCGGACAAGCCCGGCATAGCCATCACAGCGACCCCCTGTCCAGAATTTCAGATTGAAGCTGCAACTTCCCTAGTTCTCATTTCTCTTCGTTTCGGTCCACCAACCCCTCCCCGCTTGGCCGGCTGAAGGCCCCACCCTGCGTGGTGGTAGTGTTTGAATGTATCGTATTAACCCCTACCCCAAGATCCCCCCTCCTGCGAGAGGAGTAGTTTTGTAAGTGGTTTGGCAGGTCAAGCGACACCGCCGCGGCGTGTGGGGAACCACCGCCTCCCCGCTCGCCCTCGTCTCCGACCGGGACCGGTTTCTTCAAACCGGTCAAGTAAGTGTCTCTTCCTTGCTCACCTAGTGTAGCTCTCTCAATATTTGATTCATGCATCGCTGAATTCGTGAGGAGCGCCCGATCCTCAAGTCCATGACTTAGAGTGATCGCCGTGGGTTAGTGTGACCCGGTGCCCGAGTGCACTTTGTCGGCCCCAATCGAATTGGGCAACCAACCTTGGGGAATCAATTCTTGGCCTTGCTGGCCCTCTACCAGCAAGGGTCCATTCCCATAAGTCACCCTTGGTATCACATAGTCACCCCGGGAATAGAGTGCAACGAAGAGAGCGGTGGCCCATTAAGGCCCATTTGGATGCTTAGATGTGCTTGTTTGACTAAGTCCGAGGTTGTGTCACATCAGAGGGGCACCGGAGGTAATGCACACCCGCTCCGTGGGGTGGAAGTGGAGGGAGAAGAAATGGAGGTAATAGGTTTGGAAGGTGGAGGCAACGATTTAGAAGGCATAAGTGGGGGTAAAGGTAATGCGAGTGGTGAAGGGATAGCGGCAATGACAGGCTCAGGTGGAGGCAAAGGCAAAGGTGGAGATGTAGGAGGGGGTAAAGGTGTAGGTGTAGGGGTAGCTTGTTCAGGTTCGGGTGAGAAGGGTAATGGTGGAGAAGGAGACGGTGGTGGAGATGGTGCTGACAAAAGTGGTGGAGATGGTGGAGACGACAAAGGCGGAAGCAATGGGTTAGGCGATTTGGGGAGAGGAGCTGGCAAAAATGATGGAGGGTTAGGTAATGGTGAGGATGGAGGAGATGGTGATGCAGACAATGAGGGTAGTGGAGGTGGCAGAGATGGAGAGGGTGAAGAGGAGGGTCACGGCGCCCACCTTCGACGTATCGACACGACGTGTCGGGTGGCGTTGGGAGTGGAAGCGGTGGTGGCAGTGATGGGAGTACAAGATGTGGAGACACTGGCCTGAGCAAGGGCTTGGGTAGGTGGAGGAGATGGAGATGAGGTAGAAGATGGTGAAGACGATGATGTAGGCGGGGGCATAGGTGAGGGAACGGGTGATGGAGTAGGTGATAGAGCGGGCACAGCGCTAGCCGGAGAATCACAGGGGTGCCCCTGGCCTTGTAGAGACGGAGACGGCTGCTTGGGCGGCGCCTCTTGTTGCTGCTTGCTACGGAGATCCAAAATAATTTCATAAATGGTAGCCCAATCAATCCTCTTCTGATCTTCCAAGCCATAAATATAATCCCAGAACTTGGGACAATCCTCAACCAAACGCCTCTCCTGGCGATGATATTCATAATATTGAAGCATATTCCCAACTGCAGGTTGGCAAGGCACAGCCGGAGGGAGCTGTAACGCGTGAGTGGCCATCAAAGCCCCAAAAATGTCGATAAAGCACTCCGGCAATGGAGGAGGAGGAGCCCGCTTCGGGCAAGGTGGATGTCGAGGGATATGGGAAGGTAATGGAGATGGTTGTGGGAACGGGAGCGGAGGTTGCATAGGCAATGGTGCGTGGCTAGTGGCAGAGGGATTTGGTGATGGCATATGTAGAGTGAGGTGAGGGGGTATATAGACGGCATCCACTTGCTCGGGGTGTGGTGTTTCCTTGACCGGGGGTGGAGATACATGTGGGTATATGGGAGCGGAAGGTTGACTCGTGGAAGGTTGACATGTGGGAGGGTACGGGTATGTAGGAGCTGAAGGTCGACTCGTGGAAAGATATGTGGCGGTAGGGTGGCTCGCGGGAGCGTAGGGTTGGCTTGTGGAGGGTGAAGGTTGGTATGCGGAAGTAGATGTAGATGGCGGGGTGTATGTAGAGGGCGGAGAAGACTCGGGGTCAAGGGAACCTTGGAGTTGTTGGTGGATGAAGCGGGCTCGACTATAAAGCTTTTGCCAGGAGGTAATATCATTAAGGGTTAAGATGAATCGATACTCAGGCGTTGCGTTAGAAATCAGCATCTTTATCAGCTCATGCTCCGGAATGTGCCCTGGGACTTGTGCGGCGAGGCGACGCCAGGGGTCGGCAAAGGTGCAGAAATCCTCTTTAGGCTTCATCTTCTCGTGGGCCAGATCCACAACAGAATACTTGGGCCCAACCTGGTCCTGAAAGTGCTGAAGAAATTCCTCTTGGACAGCTTGGAAATTCACAATCCGCTCGTGCGGCAACAAAAAGAACCAATCCCGAGTCGGGCCCTCCAATGACAGACCAAATAAATATGCCATCAAACGTTGGTCATGTCAAAATTGGGCCGACTCATAAACGAACTCCTTTACGTGCACATACGGGTCACCGACTACACCATAACAGCAATATGTGGGAACTTGTGAATGAGGCGGAAGCCGAAGACCTTGGAATGTAAATGGAACACTCAAGGAGGATTTGGGATCAATTCGGTGTTGTAGTTCATCAAGCCGGCGTTGGATTTGAGCAATCATCTTCTGGATGGGGAGAGATCGAGAAGGATGCAAGCCAGCTTGAGCAAGAGACTATGAATTTGGACCAGAATGATGATAATGGGCCAGATGAAGGGATCCGGACTGAGAGAAAGACGGAAAGCCCATTCCAGAAGTGGAAGGATATGTGGGCTTGGAAGGATCATGAACATGGGGACCCATTAGGCCAGCAGCAACATGGGTAGGGGAAGTGGGCCCATTAAGGTAGGAAGGCCCATTAGGAATAGAAGGACCATGAAGGGAATGTGGCCCATTAGGAGAATGAGGCCCATTAAGATAAGGAGGCCCATTAAAGGAAGAAGGCCCACTAAAGGATGTAGGCCCATTGAAGGAAGAAGGTGGCGTGTCAAAGGATGGGGGCCCATTGGAGGAATAAGGCCCACTAAGAGAATGGGACCCATTAAAGGAAGGCGGGCCACTCACGGAGATGGCCCCTTAAAGGAATGAGGCCCATTATAAGAATGAGGCCCCTTAAGATGATTAGCAATGAGTTTTTGGGCCTAGGCCGGGTCCATTTGGCAAACAAGGGATGATAAGTGGGCCATGAGATTTGCTTGTGGGTCGGAAGGACCACGGGGAGCTGGGCCCGCATGGGAAGAGGAATCCACACGGGAATAGGAAGATGAAGAAGGAGGGTACAAGGGATTAGTGTGATGCTCCATGAGGGCAAATGGAGACTTAATATAAGGAAAATCATAGAAATATAATGAGGGAAGTAAGGGCTCAAAGATCAAGGAGGGGGACTGACTCAATAATGCAAAGGAAAAAAGAGGGACCTAGGACAATGAGACTAGGCAATGGACACATAAAATGGACTAGCCTAAATGGGCCTAACAACAAAACCTATATGGATGATGGGGGATGCAACACAAAACACCACAAATGGGCTTGGACAAGCCCAAACAACACAAATAATATGAAGGATTTCACCCAAGTCAAACAAGTTAATATTATAGAAAATATTTTATTGTCAAAGTTTTGGTGGGCCTTTTAATGTTTTAAATTAAGCACAATTCCCTTAAGATAAGAATCCTATAGGGAATAAGGTCAAAACTTTGGGTTGACTAAGGTTAACTCCCTCACAACGTATGCAAATGTAAAACTATGGGGTGGAAAGGTATAATCGGCCCGACGTCCGTATGGGAATCCATGGCTCGCGGGGACTTACGGAGGTCCCAGATAAGATCACCTAGTCGAGCCCAAGGAATATGGGAGCGAGAGGATCACTTACCAAGGGGGAATGTAACTATAATATGAAGATATGCATGATCCTATGCGCACCGGAGTGCATGCAATTCTAGCCTAAATCTAACAAATCAAGACAATGATAACATTATGCAAACATAACAAAATGCATGAAAAATGCAAGACAATATGAAGAACAATAATGCAAGACCAAAAATAGGGACAACTAGGTACTAGAAGATAAGAGAAATCATAAAAGAACAACATACCTTTGCGTTTGCCCCCGGACCTACAAGTGAATTTTATGCATAAAATGCAAAAATGAAGGCAAGTTTTAACTATGCAAATGATATCTAATGCATGCAAATGATATATGGATGCGAAGATAATACAAAAGACTATGCAATGGAACCAAAAACAGCACAAATAGACCCTGGGAGGCAATTTAAATCAACAAAGAATATGGACCTATGAATCTGTCCCGAATCTACCTGCAGACCAGATGCAAAAAATGTAAAAATGGAGGCAAGTTTTAAATATGCAAATGATATCCAATCTGTGCAAATTTTATATGGGTGTAAAGACAATATAAAGGACAATACAACAAAATAAAAATCAGCCCAATCCAAAGTCAGGAGACAAAGTTATGCATGAATGAACAGGGCCTCCTTGAGCAGTGAGCCTGTCCTGCCAGAACCAAGTAGAGGTCACTGGATGACCGTTTTTAACACAATAGCGGTCTACTGTAAGACCGCCAAGGTGCTGGGCAGCCCTAGGAAGGCCTCTACCAGGCCAGAGGGGTTGGGGCGGTTCGGGGAAGGCCGCTAACAGTGTTTGGCGGTCCTGCGACAGACCGCTACCCCCTGACAGACCCGAGACTGGCCAGAACAGTAGAAAAATGAAGAAAAAACTATCTAAACATGCACAAACACCCACCTAACTTGCAGGAGACTAAAAATATAACATGATGGGCACTAGGTGTCCCACCGTGATCACCAAAAAAGCCAGAGATGTAGATGGATTAATCTACCCCGCCCCCAAACTAAACAATATAAGTATGCACATAGACATGAAATTGCATGAAAGGAAAAGGAGCGACGAAGAATAGAGAACTAACTGTGATCGCCACCAAGGACTTACAACACCAAATGGATGAAGAAAAGACGAAGATGGTGCTGTGTACCTTGGAAAATATGGGAGAAGATGCGACCCGAAGATGAACCGCTACAACGTGTGATCGCGCTTGAAAAGGGACGCGGGAACCGATGTGGGTGACACCTCCTTGCCTTCCAGCCTGCTAGAAAGTAAGGGCCTCACGTTCTATCAACAATCTCTGGCAAAACAAAGTCATAAACACAAGAGAAAACTCATTAGAATATGAAGTGTAATATGTGTCCCGAAGTGATAAAATAGCATCAAAGAAAGGGGGAGAACACACCGGGGGAGCATTTTTAACCCCTGTAAACGGGTGCAAACAAAAGGTGGGTGTGTTGTGCATGCATGGGATTTGACATCATGAAAAATGATGGAGAGAATAAGGAGAAAAGTGATGTGCAAAATGGAGAAAAATACAGAAACAATGCAACTGTGACGATTTTGAAAAAGTAGGGGAGAAGAACTAAGGATTGAAGCAATGAAAATGAGCCCAAATAGATGGAAACGAAGGTGTATACTTTCTCTTTGAAGTGGGGTCGAAGTTATGAGTAGACAATCCGGCATGGCTTCACCCCGAGTCGAAGAAGAGCCCCCCTGCACGAAGGTCGCACAAGGTCCTTTCTATAGAAGATGCAGAAACTCGAAACTTTCTCCCTCGATTCCAAAGGATAGAGACCACCATATCTCGAGATCTATGGATCAATCTCGATATAATAGTTAGGATAAGAGCAAGGAACAAACGAGACTATTTGGTGGAAGGATCTGGAAGATATTCGCTCCGCAAGAAGGGCCCAGAGCCTAATTTGGAAGAATTTGTTGCACGAAAATGCGTAAACCCAGAACTTGCATCCACAATTCCCGCGAATATACTCCACTAAAATTTGAGTTCTATGGCTTAAACTTGAGATAATAGTAAGGAGAAGAGATAGAAACAAATGGGAGTTGATTTGGTGGAATATTCGGGAAGATAGAGCCCTGACAAAGAGACCCCGGCATGCACAAATCGACTAGAGAGTCCAGCGGCGAAGAAATCGGAGTTCAGGATCATCTGGACTCTCTGAGGAAGAAACGGTCTATCGCCGGCCGCTTCATGAAGAAAACGGTCTAGGGAGGACCGCCAAAGGGACCCAAATGGTCATGGAATGGAGCGCCTGGCGACTGGGGCCGACCGGGAGGCTTTTGGCACAAAAATTGAAGAAACGGTCTTTCGGAGACCATTTTTTGATAGTAGCGGTCTCAAGAAGACTGTCATTTGACATTTTAAAAATAAAAAAAATAAATAATAAAAAAATTACTGTTCATGGAGGTCAATGGTTGACTGCCACCCTCAAGGTAGCGGTCAACAGTTGACCACCACCTGAAGGTAGCGGTCAATAGTTGACTGCTATCTTGGGGTGGTTGTGAGGCTCGCGTGATTTTGAAAATCAGATAATATCTTGAAAACGGTACAGAACTATCGAAAGTGGTAGATGAAGAAATTGTAGATAATACAAAACTGAACAACTTTCATGAAGAGAGAAAGATGAGAAGACGAGCAGAAGAGGGAGAAAATGGGGTGAGAATAGAGAAAATGATGGGACTTGAAAATGGTGGAGAACTGGCTAATGGTGTAGAAGAAGAAATTGTAGACCTTTAAAAAATGAACAACTTTGGTGAAGGACACTTAATGAATAGAGGAACATAAGGGGATAAAAATGGGCCGCGTTCAGGACTACGCAATAAAAGGGGCCGAATGTTTGATGGAAGTTGACCTAAATGGGCCGTAAGTCGACTTGGAAAGTCAGAAGTTGATAAAATAAGTCTCAGGGCTCTAAGAAATCATGATCTCCAAGGCTCAAAGGCTAGGGAACAATGAAATGGGCTCGAAATCTATCCAAGGAAGGCTCCAAAACAACGGATAATCGGGGACATCACAAATGATGAATAAGAGAAATAACGCAACTTGCGGGCTGAAAATAGGTGTCAACAAGGGCGTTCAAAGTACCTGGCTGCAACGGGCCCCTGACAAAGTGCTGACGATAGTCCCAAGTCAATGGCCCTGAGTCTCCCAGAACTGACAATGAGGACTCTCGGTATCCGAGGCCCCTCCTGTTCATTTTTCTGCCCCTGGGGATCGGCTTGGTCCGCCCCTGTAGCTGAGCACCGAGACCCATGCCTAGCTGATAGCTTAGCTTCAATATCATGTTCCAGCCCTTGTGATCTCTTATCTTGGGCTTTACTTTGATGTTTATCGACGCGACGGCCGGCTTGCACGGCGCATAGGCCCATGGAAAATCAAGGTCCATCATAGAGATGACTGGCTTGTTGCTAGGCCAGAGAGTCGGCAGTATCTTGTTAGAAATGGCTTCAACTGACTGGACCATGGATATGCTTTTGACCTTTACCACCCGCCCCTGAAATGGGAATTTGAGGCACTGGTGGGCGGTAGACGGTACGGCATGAAGGTGGTTGATCCACAGACGACCCAAGATAGCCTTAAATATCGGGTCAATATCCATCACATAAAATTCTACGGGCATTGTCAGCGGCCCGAGCTCAGCTTGGACAGTAATCACCCCATGGCATGCCCTCCTTGAATTGTCGTAGGCTACAATTGTGGTTGGGGTGGGCCTCAGCAAATCCATAGAGAGCAAGCGCGTAGGGTGCTTAGGGGGCAAACATTTATGGAGGCCCCGGTGTCGACCAAAGCCGCATCAATAGTCACCCTGTTCAGGATGATGGAGATGCAAAGCGGCATTTTGCGCGCCTCTGGAGGTGCTAACTCGGTCTCAGAAAAGGTAATGGCTGGCCCCTTAGTAAGCGTAGCCAGGGCCGATCGTAGACTGTCTACTGCCATATCTTCATTTACCAGGACTTTCTAAAGAAAATCTCTCAAAGCATCTTGGTGCAACTTGGACCGCTTAATCAGCTCTAAGACAGAGATCTTGGCCGGCATCCAATCCAAGTGATGCAAAAAGTCATACTGTGTGCCGGGCAATGGATCCACTTCTTCCTGATCAACAACCTGTGTCGAAAACTGGGGGTTAGGTGCAGGTGTACCAGTGGTGGGATAATTTCGATGAAATAAATGCCCGCTCCGAAGGGCAAGATTCTGAGCCAGCACGGCGCTGGATGGACTCATGGCTGGCGGTTTAATGGGGCCAGTAGGGTGAGTAAGGGATGTAGAAATGGGGGCTGTGGGCAAAATGGGGGTGACGACGGGAGAGGTAGGCTTAATGAGCCCCGTCGGGAGGATGATGGGTGACGGGTTAAACAAGGGGGTGGCAATGGAGGGTGTGACGGGTGATGGCGCGAGGACAGGTGAAGCGATGGGTAATGCAGGAGGTAGAATGAGGGGTCTTGAAGGCATGGCAGGTGCGATGGAGGTTGCTGTGGTGGGTTGAAGGATAGCGGGGGTAGAAGGAGAAGGGGAGTCATGGTAGGTATGATGGAGGGCCATGAGGTGAGTAGAAGACTCATCATCATAAGACCAGCCAGCGTTGGGAGCTGGGTGGTGAACAATATTTACCTGAGCTGGTGCCGGCGGCTGAGGTTACGGAGCGGGCAGATGGTTAGGCATCAGATTCTGATGAATCCCCAAATCTTGTGCAGGCTGTTGCTGCTGCTGCGGTTGTGGTTGCTGTTGTGGCTGCTGTCTTCTTCTTTCCTTGATCTCTATGATCACCGTGTGCATCTCGGCCCAGTCGATGTGATGCCCTTCATGTAAATCATAAACGAGATCTCTGAATTGGAAACAGCTCTCAATCGTGTGCCCAGGCTGCCGGTGGAAAATGTAGTATCTAGACTGGTCAACGGTCGGGTTCCAATTCGGCCGTTCCGAAGGAAGTTGCAAAGCACCAGCGGACATGAGGGAAGAGAAGATATCTGAAAGGGTTTCAGGCAGGGGAGGGGTACTGGGCTCTCTTAGGACCTGGATGCTTAGGTGCATAGTCGTTTGGCGGAGGGACGTCATGGTATTGTGGTGGCTGTTGTGGCTGCTGTGGAGCGGGGAAGGATGGTTGGGCATTTGGTGGAGTGGGGAACTGAGGTTGCGAGGAGGTTGCTCGAAGCTAGGTGGAGCGGGTTGGCTGGGGAAACTAAAGTCTTGCACCTATTCATTTGTTTGGACTCCCTCGGTAACTGGTCCCTAAGGCTTTCTAGTAGATTTGGGCATTTGGGCCTCAAAAAGGGTGTGAATAGGGGAGTCTTTGAACTGGGTCTCGATAAATCTAGCCCTACTATACAGTTGGTGCATGTTGGCAATGTCATTCATGGCTAGAATGTTCCGGAAAGTAGGGGTGGCATTAGAAATGAGGAGCTTAACTTTCTCCTCCTCCGGAATATGACCAGGCACACGAGTAGCCATCTGCCTCCATCTATTAGCATATGTTGCAAAATCCTCATCGGCCTTCATATTTTTCGGCCACCAAATTGGTAAATGAATATTATGGGTTGACCCGGTCCTGAAATCTCTCGATGAACTTTTCCTTGACAACTTTAAAGCTTTCCGCGTCCTCCAGTGGCAAAGCATAGAACCATTCCAAGGCAACCCCATCTAATGAGTGGCGGAACAAATACGTCATGAGGCGATCATTGTACTGGAATTGCGCCGACTCACATAAAAAGTCCCTCACATGGATATAAGGATTACCATTCCCGTCATACTTTCGGTACGTGGGGAGCTCTGACTGAGAAGGGAAACAAATGTTGTGAAAATTGGGAACTGGGACATCAGCCAAGGACTGTGGGCCGACCCGCTTCTGAAGGAGGTCAAGCTGTTGCTGCATGGCAGCCCACTTATCGAGAAGCTCTTGCTCTCAAGATGGAGGAGGTAAAACAGAAGGAGTGGGCCCAGAGCGAGGGGCCTAAGGATAAGTAGACGGAGGGGGAGGCCCATGAGAAGGATATTGGGCCAAGGAGGGACCCATATACGTGTAAGCTAAGTGGGCGGTCCCAAACTAAGGATGCAATAAATTAGCCTGGCCCACGAGAGCCTGCGGCGCTGGAGGAATGGACCCATAAGGATCAACCTGAGAAGATGGAAGGAGCCCGGTCTTCCCTCTATCAAGAATTTGATGGGCAGAACTAGAAGATTGGCCCGCCTCCAAATTGGAGAAGCGAAGAATCTTGGGTTGGACCGGGGTGAGATCAATCGGAGCAGCAGATGATGCCCCTAGCCCATTAACCATGGACGGAGAGGTGGAGGTAGCAGATAAACCCTGGGGAGCAGTAGGAGACGGGGCGCCTGACCTTTGCAAGGCCTGATAGAAGACCTGAAGCTGGGCCGGATCCAGCTGGGCCATCATCTGAAGAATTTGACTTGCGGAATTGTGGGCAGGAGGATTGGAAAGAGAGGGTTGACCACCCTCTATGGTAGCAGACAGAGGAGGGGCAGACCCTTCCTCAAACTGGACAGACGTGACCCTAGACGGGTCCTCTAGAAGGCCCTGAGGAAGGGAGTCCTCACGAGAATGAGAGAAATCGTAGGACGACATAGTGGGATCGAACAAGGGGTTGAAGTAGGAGATGAAAGAGGGATTACCCCTAGGAGAAGATCCTATGAACGGGAAACAGCTCCACATGCAACGTGGCACCTATCACAAAGAGAATAACAACAACTAATCAGCACCTAAACGGAATGACTAACAAAATGCACAAACAAGAGAGGGGATGAGAGGCAACCAAGATGAATCAAGTTATAATGATGCATGAAAATTTTATGTGTTTCCCCTTTAAGAACCTTAGTGATTTCAATTATGATGGGGGCATCCCTTGCCCCTCCACATTTTTTATGGGCTCGGATTGTTCGTCGGCAAGCGCCATTATGTTAGTCATGTGTTTCTGAGTCTAGTCATGTAATTTTCATATTTTCTTTGAGTCACAAACTATGTAATTTTCCCTTTATTTGAGTCATGTACCTAGGTTAGTGAGTCATTTTCCTAAGTTAGTTGTCATATGGTTGGTTTGATAGGCTAATGGGCCCAACTACTGGGCTAGGCCCAGGGGCGCCCCTCCCTTGGACTGCTTTGGTCATTAGTTGGTTTGTCAGGGTCACTATGGTCATATGAAAAATATGGAGTCTATAAATAGGCCCCCACTCCTCTCATATGTAACAACCTTTTATGATCAATTTAAATCAAGTGAGTTCTAGTGTCATATTGGAGTGGATTCTCCAAACCTCTCTCTCTCTCTCTCTCTCTATTGGGGTGGATTCCCCTTCTCTCTCTATCTCACTTCTCTCTCTTCTCTCTCTCTCTTCAAGGAGGAGGGCGCCCCTTTCTCTCTCCTCTCCTCCCTCTCTCTCCTCCACATCATCAATTCTCTCTCTCTTCCCCTCCCAACCACCTCCACCCTCCCACCTACCTCCATTAAATCCCCTACAACTTCCCACAAGCCATCATTAGTTCCCCCTAGTCCCAAGAGACCCTCCACCAATTCACACCCCACCCTCCAACCCCTAACTACCCATTTCCCTTCCCCAAGCATCACTCCACCTTCCCAAGGCACCCCTTCCCATCCCCAAGACCACCATTGATCACCCCACATTAAGGGAAATTCAAACTCACATTCCCTCCACCCACTTGTGCCCCCTCACCTTCCCCCTTCTCCCTCTAAGCCCAAATTCGCAGCTCCTCTCTCACCCACTTCAAACACCACCTTCCAGACCCCATTCTCCCCCATCCACACCTTGGAACACCCCCTCCTAGACCTCCTCACAGCCAGGGCTCTCCCCACACTCATCTACCCCCACTTCCCCTCCCATATACCCCATTTCCCCCCATCATCTTCAACCTACAGTTTTCAGTTCGCAGGCAGCAGAGGAGTGCCCAGTTACAGAGGCTGCCACGTCTTCACCTGAAAGCTTCAGAGGGCATACGATATATCGTTGGAAGCGTCTCTCAGTCAGCTTTCCAACGGTGGTGGTCCCGCTAACTTCCAAGATCGGAGCTGCTCGGACGGGGCGATCTACTACGACTGCGCAAAACTTCTCAAGCAGAGGACCAGAACCTGAGTGGAAGCTCTTCCACGGCCATTCTAACGTGAATCTAGGTGAGAGTTATTCTAAAAATTTCTTACTCGACATGTTGAATTCCAGGATCAAGAAGCGGAACTCCGATTGGCATCCGGAATCAAGAGTTATCAATTTCTTCCTCCTAGTGCCTGGTTCTGTTTCTTGTCAGTCTGCTCCGACCTCCCCTCGTTGTTTGAGTTCTACCGGTCCACTCCGACATCATCTGGCATCCCTGTTGCTTGCGTTTCGAAGAGGACTCGACAATGAATCCATCGATAGCAGCTACGCTTGAATTGGAGCTTCAGAGCGCCCGTGGCACCATCGTCTTCCAGCTGCTGAAGTACTGTGACAGTCTAGAATAGTGACCTGAGCTCCTATTCAGGTCTCTGCCCCGACCAGTGCCGGCGATCAGGGAAATCAGTAAAATTCTGGCTTCATCCTGATCAAATCACGGAGAATTTCCCACTGGTTTCATCCTCAACAAAAATCCGGAGTGATCACAGCGTCCAGATAAGCAAGTGCCTGTCCAGAAGCGCAGAGGGTGGTAGATTCGGCACCGACTTCCGTTCTTTGCGTTTAGCTCGGTTTTTCCCCACCCCGCTTGGCCGGCTGAAGGCCCCTCCCTGCGTGGAGGTAGTATTGGTTGTAATCTCATAATCCCCACCCCGAGATCCCCCCCCCCCTTGCATGGGGTGTAGTTCATGTAATTATTAAGTCGTAGGTTTGAAGCATCATCGACGCGGCGTGCGGGTGCGTGCCCACGCCTCCCCGCTCGACATGGTCTCCGGCCGGGATCGGCGTACTCACGCTGATCAGGTGAGCTCCTGAACACCTTTCATTGCTGAGATTTAATTGCTTAGTTTAGTATTGCTTTTAGTTGCTCCGTCGGCGGTGAGAGAGTGTCTGGTCTCAAATTGCCATCAAATTGAGTGACCACCGCGGGGCGAGTTGTGAGAGCGACCACTTAACCCACGCCCTTGGCGTATCGGCCGCCCGTGAATTGGGCATCCCTGGCCCATTTGGGGTCCTCCATAAGCTAGCCAACCATTGGAGTATCAAGGTCCCGACTCGGACCCTCTCCGTCATCGCTAAGTCACCTACGGGCACTAGTGTGTGCTTCGCGATCGTGTTCACTAATGTGAGTCCGCTGCTCAATTTGATTGCTTGCAATATAGGTCCATAGGTGGTGTCACATCAAATTAAATCAATGTTCTCTCAAAAATAGGATTCCTAATGGGGCGGACTGAGGGACATGGTTGACTCTAGTTATAAACTCTCTCTCACAGATGCAACCTAGACACTGGGTGGTAAATGTACAACATGTCCGGCGTCCATGTGAGAATCCACGGCTCACGGGAGCTTACGGAGGTCCCAGATAGGATCACCTAGTCGACTCCAAGGAATATGGAGGCAAAAGGATCCCCTACCAAGGTGGGTATGCAACTAAGATATGATAAATGGATGACCCTATGCGCATCGGAGTGCATGCAAATTCTAGTCTAAAACTAACAATCAATGATCAAACAATGATACAAATATGCCAACCATGATATAAACATGAATGATAACCCAGGGGAGATAAATAGCACCCAACAGCAAGTATCAAAATGGTAAATAAGAGATCACAACAATAAGCCTCGGGGTGCAGAATGTGACAAAGTAGCGGTCGTAGAGATGACCGCTCAGTAATGGAGACGGTCCTGAAAGGACCGCAATCAGCCAGTGAGCAGTGAAAAAATAAGAGACAAAAAAACTAAACAAAACAGTGAAGGGAATCTTGGAACGTGTACTTGATAGGAACAAGCGGTCACCAGAATGACCGTAACCTGCAGAGACGGTCTAGAGAAGACCGCAAAACACCAGAAGATAGAAAATGATAGAGAATAGAATTTAATGAAAGCAGACGTACCTGAGAATGATGTTTGCGGTCTCGTGACAGACCACTAGAAGAATAGAAACAGCCCTCAGAGGATCGCAAAAACACTAGAGACCAGAATACAACATGAACTCAAATGGAAAATCCGGGGAGACTTAAAATGGACCAAACAACCACAGATAAGCAGGTCAAACAATGCTAAGAACACGAATGGCATAAGGCGTCCCATCGTGATCGCCAAAAAAGCATGTTTGTTGATATTTTTCTTTCTTTAATGTGTGAAGTATAAATATGATGATTTCCAATAAAGCACAAAATGATGCAAACAATAAACAAATACGTGATCGCCACCAAGGCTAGCAATGCAAAGGGGTGCACCACATACCTTAGAAAGAAGATGTGGATGAAGACACTCACCAACAGAACAGCAGTGTTGCAAGAAGAAGACGGTCCTCGGTGGGCAGCAGGCGTGAGTAAGACGGCCGAATGAAGACCGCCGTCTACACCTAGGTAGAGCACGGGTCTGGATGTTCTGAAAATGCTAGCACGGGAATGAAATGGTCCTCGAAGGGCCGTAATCCTATGTAAAATGGCCAGGTGGAAGGCCGCTATACAGGGAAACGGTCCAGAGGAAGACCGCTAAGCCGCGTCCAAACCCAAACATGAGACTTGAACCTCCACCCCTTCCGACCGGCTAGGAGGGATGGGCCTCGTGTTGAAACGACTGATGACCTGTAAAAGAACTCGAAAGACCACAAGGAACACCCAGATTAGATCAAAGATCGTGCAATATCTATAAACATGAATAATGACCAAAACGCATGATTAGAAGGGTGGATACCTGGGGGTGGTGGTTTTTAAACCCCTGTGGGGCGTGAAAAGCAATAGGAGGATGTAAATGAATGCAAGAGAATAGTGAAAACGTGGAGAAAGGGAGGAAAGATGATGCTAGAATGACCAATAACAACAAAACACAACATGGGCAAGACACATAAAAAATGCGATGGAAACCAATACCCCCTGAACCAAAGACTTGAAGGACGTGAAGCAGTGGTTCTCCCTGGCTGAGACTCGCTCTAGAAATCGGCAGCACCTCGACGTGAGCTCCAAAATCTCCCCGCTCACGAACATGAGCCAAGGGTTCTATTTATAGACCCTTGAAACCCTAGATCGAACCAAGGGGATAAGAGCGAGAATTAGCCTTGATTTCTTTAATAAAAATCGTAGATAAATCTCCCAGGAGTCTCCAGGATCAAATGGCACCTCCTGAGGCTCGAAATCTACAAAGAAAACCATGGAGCAAGGGCTCCATTCGACCATGGATAGAGAGAGAAAAACCAATCGACGCAGGACTCTCGGCCATGAAAAACGGTCGCTCGATAGACCGCCAACTTCATTAAACGGTCTATCACTCGACCGCTATTAAGGTGGTCGTTGAAACTAAATAAATAAGAGATAAATATGCACAAAAAATAAATAAGAGATAAATATGCATATTTATCCCAAAGACCAAGTCAAATCAAGGCCCATTAAATCCAAATTTGAGAAAAGGTGGGAGCAAGCCGAACCAAGGAGAAAATACCCATAGAATAGGCCCAATAAATCATCTAGAAATGGCCCAATGAGTAATGGACAACTTGAGGCATTATAAATAAGGGTAAGAAAATGACTCAACTCAAAGGCAAAAAAACGGGTGTCAACAAGAGAGACACCTGAGACGTAGTCTAAGTCGTTAGTGGACGCATCCGGCCTTGCTTCTAGTGGGCAGTGCTCCCGTCACGTGACGTGAGTTTCTTGTGACTTGAGCTTCTGCTTTCCATCTGTGAGACGTGGTTGTGCGTGTAGTTTCCTGGTGTTTTCCCCGATGCAGAGGTCTAGGGTTTCCGATAAGCGTTACCGAGGGTCTTTTCCCTAGACTGTGTAGGGTTCACGACGGCGAGGTCGTGATCGTGTCTACCCAGACCGCATCGTCTTGGGTTTGGGCCTTTGTCTGTGAGACGGGCCTTCACGACAGTGGTGTCATGATGGTTTTCCTGACGGTGTAGCCAAAGGTTTTCCGTTAGTTCGGTAGTTTCCCGACTGGGAGATCGGGGCGTGTTTTCCGGTACAGTAGGAGTAGTTGTAGCGCCGAGATTTGACCAGCCACCGAGTTTGTTGTTCCTGCTATTGTTGTTGCTTTCCGCTACCATCGTTGTTTGCGGTTGGGGTTCCGCGAGACCCCTACTGAGCCAGTGATAGGAGGCTCACCCTTGCTTTTCAGGTGTGGCCGTTCTTCCTTGAGGTTCGAGGGTGCTACACAGAGGTTCTTAGTTGCCAGCTCGTCGGACCGAGTGTTCACTCAGTGTTGGGTACGCTTCTCTGCCTTTGACTGTACTTCTATTGGACTGGACTCTGACGTAGTTAGTTTATTTATTTCTATTAATTGTTAAATTGTCCTGCTTTATTTCCTATTTCTTTGTACCCTTACACTCCTTTTATCCCTTCTGAGCCCTCTCGCTCATGGGCGGCGGGCCAGGATTCGAATGGTATCGGGTTCTTCCCGATATCTGGATCTTGGGTCGTTACAGTTAGTATCAGAGCAGTGGTTGTGGGCGTACATGGGAATTCGAGATATTGCAGTGATCAGAGTCTGTAAGGTCCAATACAGTCGGCAGCTGGCATAGGGTTTGTGCTTGTTTTCTGCTTGGTTTCTCGCGTAAGATCATAAGTGCACTGAGCTGGCACTGTAATGGTGGTTACTATCGTTGGACTGTCAGTGCGGGGCCCTAGGGATGTGATAGAGAGATTTCTTCCCGAAGGGTGGTGGCCCCAGTCGTGTTGCGTTGGGCAGGGGTTGCCAGGCAGGTGCGGATCGGCGGTGCTGTGTTCGAGGAATTTGCAGCGAGGCCAGGTGGCTGGCGAGGATTGTTCATGGTCAAGTGGCCGTGAGTGTGCTCTGAGGGAGCTGTTATTGAGTTTGGCCACCCCAGCTTGAGGTTCATCCAGCCCTGAGGTGTTAAGGTCGTGGTTTTAGGTGTCAGGGCGGGTGCTCTGGTCGAGAGAAGTGCTCTTGTGAGCGGAGGATCTTCCTGGTGAGCTTCTGATTGTCAAGCCTAGTTTTCTTGTCATGCTCTGTGGTGTCAGAAATGACGTGTCGGTCCTGATTATTTTTACAGATTTCGAGGTGATGTTTGGCAGAGTTGTCCCAGTGAGCTCTAACTCCTGCACTCCTGTGAGTGGATGGGTTGTGTTCGCCCTGGATTTGGCTTGAGATGTGAAGGTTCCGCGGTGATTTTGAAACTCGAGGATGAGCGTTGGCGGTTTTCGATTATGACTCGTGTTGTTGCTCTTAGGGTGGCGAGTTGCGGTTCAAGGAATTGTAGTGGTGGTGCATCGGGAGATGCTGTGATCGTGGTTGTTGGGTTCGGTGCAAGTATTCAGAGGGGGGTGAATGAATATAGCCTATAAAAATTTCGCCCAATTAACAACTAGAAAGCTAACAAGACAGATTAGATAATCTGAAGGCTAATTAAATCTTCTGTTCAACCTGTAAGCAAACAGATGGAGCGCCCCTATGCAAACATCTAGCGGAAGCAAAAACATATAGAGAAATCAAACCACTGCACAGAGGTTTTTAGGTGGTTCGGTCCAGCAGACCTACATCCACCCCACACTCAACCCGAGTGTGGCTTCCTGCTGACTCACAGCTTGAACAGCTGGGCATCACAGCTTGCCATACATCAGCTGGGCAACACAGCTTGCCGTCCGAGGAATCCTCCCTGCCCCGCTGAGCAACATAGCTTGCTGTCCGAGGAATCCTCCTCGCCCCGCTGAGCAACACAGCTTGCTGTCCAGTGGAATCCTCCACTGCAAACCGCTGGGGATTACAGCTTACCCATCCAGAGGAAGCACCTCTGCAAACCGCTGGACAATACAGCTTGGCCGTCCAGTGGAATCCTCCACTGCAAATGCTGAGCAACACAGCTTGCTCCGCTGACAAACAGCTTGAATAAATGTATAAAGGAAAACAAAAAATAGAACAAGATAGCAACGGAAAGCTGAAATAAAGAAGCACAAATATAGCTCTCGAAGGAGCAGTTCTGGCTTGGATTTGATCCAAAAGTCAGACAACCTCAACCTCTCTCTCTTTCTCAACTCGAGCTCTCTGTCTCTCTCTTTCTCTTCTTTATCTTCTGCTCTTCTTCTCTTTCTCTTCACTCTTCTTCTGCTCTCTTCACTCTTCTTCTGCTCTCTTCACTCTTCTTCTGCTCTTCTGCTGGATCGAAGTCTCTGCACTTCTGCTTTTTCTTTCTCCACTTCGATCGCTCTTCATCTGAAGACGAAGACTCATATATATAGCAGCAGCAGCAGCAGCAGCTAGGGCGTGTGCTCTCCACATCTCCCGCCCAAAAACCTTGGACCACGTGTCAGTCTCTCAGCCAGCTTCAGCACACGTGTCACGATCCTGTCTGCCCTTCCAGCCTCGGATCACGTGCCCTTCATTAGCCTCCACGAGCAGAGCACCTGTCAGATAGAGTATCGGAATATCAGGTTAAGTGAAGAGCTCTGTATAGACTTATAAAGACGATCATGATGTATAGACTTGTAATGTAAAGTGCGTTGTATAGACTTCATGAAGACACTATGAACTCGAGTGCAGTGTATGGACTTCACTATGCAGACTTGCCAAAGACAAGGCTGTACAGACTTTGATGTCCAAGGGCAATGTGAAGACTTGGACATACAACTGACAATGTATGGACTTCACGATGTACAGACTTGCCAAGACGAATGAACGATGTACATACTTGGGCAAACACAGTATGTATAGACTTTACCAGTGTGCAGACTTTGAAGAGCATTCAGCAATGTGCAGACTTCACTGCATATGAAGCAGCGTATAGACTTAACCAAGCAATGTACACACTTGCTGAGTTGACGCTACAAGACACACTGAGTTGACGCTACATGAAACATGGACAGTGTACAGACTTTATGAATGAAATGCATTATGCAAATGAGAAAGTCTGTACAGACTTTGTGAAGCGTGACTTCAATGTACAGACTTTGCTGAATGAACGTTGTGAAAACGAGTCCAGTGTACAGACTTAGCCGTTGCAGACCTAGTCCAATTGAGACGCTGAGAAAGACGATGGATGTACAGACTTCTAAACGTATAGACTTCCCACCGACCAATGTATGGACTTGGCATACGACGCAGCATGAGATGCTGAACATCCAGGACTGTATAGACTTCTAAATGCTGATGGACACTGTGCGGACTTGACATAAGACGCAAGTTAAGACGGTCCAATGTACAGACTTATGCTATGCAGACTTAGTCCAATTGAGACAAAGAATGAGACGATGCACTGAACAGTGCGTGCATCTACAGTGCAAACGTATAGCCTTTATGTAAGAAGGCAACCGCTGTACATACTTTGCAAGCATAACACTGGGCGTTGTATAGACTTACACTAGCACAGGTGAAGACTTCATGAGAGTGCAGCAGCCAGTGTATAGACTTGCAGAATAGTGATGCAATGTGCAGACTTTGACATGTGAGACACAAAGAGAATGCACTGAAGTCTGTATAGACTTTAACAATGAATGCCCACGAACTGTGCACATGCATGAACGATGTAAAGACTCTGAAATGCTTTACCCTGCAGTGTATAGACTTGCTAGTCATCAAACTACATGCAGACAGAAAAGCAACGCACATGCACAACCAATATATCAGTCATACACATGCATTCTCCACAAAACACAATCTCATAAAGCACCCACTGTGTTGCTATCATCAAAACAAAACAGCATTGCTATCATCAAATCAACATCAAATCAACATAGCACATGCTTGTGCCTAAGAGGCACAACATTCTCCCCCTTTTTGATGATGGCAACACAATGTGACAGTGAGTCACACACAAAATTTTCTCCCCCTTTGACATAATCAAAAAGAGAAAAATAGTAAAAACATGAGTGCAAAGTGCATTATGCATGCAAATTCCTCTAGAGCAGTAAACTCCCCCTGAAGGTATGACTCCCCCTGAATTATTCACCCCCTAAATAATTGCTCCCCCTTTGAGAAGAAATATGGACAGATATACAAAGGTAGAGAAGGTAGGAGGGTCACTTGACAACAGATGAATCATTTGTTCAGAAAACAAGCCTGATTATAAACAGTAGTTAAAGTATAAGAATCAGCAGCATACAATTTTGACAAAAATTCAGGTTTAACAGTGATAAATCTAGAGTAAAACACCTGACCCCTGAAAAAGAGTTTATAGACTCCATTTATAGCAATGAATCTAGGGCACATGGTATTAATAGATAAGTCAAAAGTAATACCTTTTGTGATTAAACAAGGAAATTCAAGAAAGGCAACTTGAATATGTATTAATAAAAATAATTTTCACTCATTGACTTTTGATTTTCAAAGGGTTACAGCCGTTTGTATTTCACTTTTGAATTTTCAGAAACTGAACTAAGTGAATAGACCTGTGGCATTTATGCTATTGACATTAGGTGTACACCTTGATTAGAGGCAGGTACTCCCAGTTACTAGGCATAAACTACAAGATCTACTTCAGGTCAAGGCTTACAAGGAACAATCTTCACCTTTGACATTAAGGGCACACCTTGATCAGAGGCCAGTACCCCCAGTTACTTGGTGAGGACTCCCCCTATAGATTCGACCCTAGGAGCAGAGTTAGCTTGAAGCACTTCATGACATGTGAATTTTCTTGCTTCATTGGAGGAGTTCACAGTTTCTTAGTGCAATCAACCATTGCTCTGTCACAATGTTCAGTTCTTTACATTTATGATCTTGTTTACTGCTGCCCTTAATTCTTTTAGAGTGATTGTTTGAAAAACATTACACACTCTTGTTCACCTGTTCTAGACATTTCCAGTTCAACACATTTAGGCATTACCAAAAAAAACTTTTTCTATTTTAGCCATGAGATAAAGATTAACAGCTATAAAAGTTTTCTTTTATCTCAAATTCTGAAGTGCAGACACTTAACTCTCCAATTTATAAAGGTTAAACATTTAGTTCCTTTCAATTTGTAAGAGTGATTCTTATAAGTGAACAATTGCATTAATCACAGCTCAATATACTAAACCAGAAACAATTGCTATTGTTCAGTGAAAAAGATGGGGAAAAGATAGCAATAAGCATTATGGTCCAATGGCATCTGATTGTCAAAGAATATGAATGAATTCAATTGAATGGGGACAATGAGGAGTAAATAGGATTCAAGAATTGAACTAAACTCACAGCTCCCCCTGACACCATGATGTAAAGATTATGCTATGCAACACACTGTTCTATATGCAGACTATGCACCAAGGATAAATGAGGCAAGTATGCAATCAATTCAGGTTTATGCATCCAAGTCATGAATATTTTTATCATTTTTCAGATTTTTTAAAATATGATGCAGTGCACTATTCTACATGAAGACTGGACCCATGGTACTAGGCGGAGAACCTAGTCTCAAAGACCATCTCACACATGGTAGGAACCTCTGGGCAGATTTCCCTGCCTTTTAGTGACTTACCATATGATATACCAGGGTTAACAAGGACAATGCAACATAAAGCAGTCCTACATGCATTGAACAGCATCAATGACAATCATGCAAATGATGTATGCAGACATAAGACACATGCATTGACTGTGTACACTAAATGAACCATTCACACTCAATCCAAGTATGCATTCAACAACAAGCATGCATTGCACTGACACAAAGCACATGCATTTACACAAAGTCTATATAGTGCATCAACTGAATACACTAAAGAAGCATTCAAATTCAGTTCAACATATAGCAAGAGAAGAGCATCAGATATGCAGAATTGAATTCAATAGCTGAGTCTGGAATGCAGACTAATCAGCTAGACATGAAGAGATCATCATAAATCAAGCAGACAGTTCAACATTTTCAGTTAATGAATTTAAAGCAAAGTTCAGAACTGACCTGAAATATAGAATCCTGGGGTTTTCTGTTGAGTGCCTTGGATCATTAACCCCTTTATTCATCAGCTTCCAAGGCACACCTGCAGCATGTCAATCAATTTGATACTGCAGGGTCCCAAGCAGCCTTGGGTCCTGCATTTACCCGGAAAGGTGTTCTAAACACCCTTTTTGCAGCATTATCATCAAATTCCATTAGACAACAATCAGACATAGAATGTCCAAAATTTCCACAGTAATAACATGAAACAATAGATTGTCTGGTCCTATGATGCTTATCAAAAGTAGCATGAGACCTATGAGATTGAGCATCAGTTGTTCTGTTGTTTACATGGACATTATGTTTCTTATTCTTCTTCACCCAACATTCAGCAGATTTGTGACATGTTTTACCACAGTTAAAGCATGAAAAATTCACAGGTCGTTTTGCAGAGAATTTAAAGGCTTTGTCATTAACATGACTTACCTAAGCATGCCAACAGTTCTTGACTGTATGGCCATGCTTCCCACACTCATAGCACCTCAGGTGCTTACTTCTCGAGTTGTTGTTCCCCCAATGATATCCTGACCAGCATTCATTTGCCTTATGCCCAGGCTTTTTGCAAGTGAAACAAATAATATGCTGGCCTGAAGTAGATTCATATCTATATGGGCCATGAGCATGTGTGAAAAATCTAGAGTTCACATTATTGTCTTCTTTCATTTTAAAGCATGCATTCATTAGATGACCACGCCTACCACAGTAGTAACAATATGCAACAGATTTCTTAATGGCATGGTTTCTGTCGGATGAATTCCTAGAATGCATTGCTTCACTAGCATGCTCATCTTCAATCAACAATCTGCAGTCATCCATTACATGTCCTATCTTGCCACAATAGTGACATGACACTTGTGATTTCCTGATGACATGATTACTAACAGATTGACTAGATGCATGTGAATGAGTACATGAAGCATGAGCATTTTGCATTGACCCATTACATTCAGCAGAGCTAACAAATTTCAGAGTACAACCAGAAATATTCTTAGCCTTCTTTGTTTGACTCTTTCTTTTCAATTTCTGATTATTCTCAACAGATTTTGTTTGCTTTTCAATTTTCTGAGCTTTGAACTGAAAGACAGATTTTGAAGATGATTTCTCATTCTTATTTTGTTTTGGGGATTGACTTGAGGTACCAGCTACATCAGAACTATGCACAAAGGTAGTTTATAGCTGGTTTCTAGTGATTTTCTTGACATCAGAATTACAGCTTATCCCCTTTCTTGGATTGTCATCCTTCATTTTCACAATAGTTTTTACTTTTCTTTCATTCTTAGCAGAATTGGATGCTAATTTTTCTAGATCCTGAATCTTGTTTTCCAAAGATGTTATGTGAAACTCATAACTGGCTATCTCCTGTTCACTGCAATTGACACATTCACTTAAGACTTTATTTGCAGTTTTATACTTCTCAATTTCTTGTTCCAAGTTGCTTAACTTTTCAGATTTTTCATTATAAACAGCTTTTCCCTTTTCTGTGGTGAGAAGTTTTTCAGACAAGCCAATATTTAACCATTTCAATTTTTCAATTTCAGCTTTTAATTCAATGTTTTCTTTGGTCAGCTTCTTAACTTCAGCATCACATTTTTCATTAGTGGATATCAATTCCAGTTTCTCAATTAGTTCCTCTTCTCTTTCTTCCACTTTAATTTTCTCAGCAACCAAGTTTTTGTGATCCTCTTTAAGTGAGACTATTTGTTTGTTCAGCCATTTATTCTCACTATAAAGATCCTCATTTCGTTCTCTTAGAGCTGAGCACATATGGCAGGTTAATTCAGCAGAAGAGGAATGTGAAGTCTCCCCATTGATTTCATTTATTCTACCCATGAGATTTTCAATTTTCTTTTGAAATTCTTCATTCTCCAGTTTCAGTTTGTCCATTTCAGTATTAACTTCAGTAAGTTCCTACATGCCTTTTAGATGTTCCTTTTTCTTATCATTCAACTGATTCTCTATTTCTGACATTTTATCCAAGCATGTTTGTTTTTCAATTTTTAGAGAATCATTTTGTTTCTTAAGATTCTGAACATCTAGCATGCATGCATCGTAAGACTTTTTCATATTTGGACAGTTTTCACAGGAATCTTTCAGATTTATTCTATCACATTTCTTTTTCAACCTTTTATTCTCAGATTTCAATTTCTTGGATACTTCTAACAAATTTTCATACATCTCTATCAATTCATCGAAAGAGTATCCATCTGATTCAGAACTTACCTGAGATGAGGTTTCCTCATCATCATTTCTCCGATTGGCCATCAAGCATTTGCTGTGATTCCTGATTAGCTTTAGTTTTTCCAAAATGTCTTTGGCAGACCTGCAAGAAGAAATGCATTCAATTAGAGATCTGTCAATTGATTCTTTTAATAAAACTACAGCTCTATTATTGACAGAGTCTTTCAGCTTATCCTTCTTGGTCCATTTGGATTTGTCCTTCGACAGTTTATATGGACCGTGAGTTATTACCTTCCACAAGTCAGGATCGGTTGTGCTTACATACCGATGCAACTTTTCCAGTCATGGGCCAAGGTCATCACCTCTGAATATCGGAGGATTAGCCATCAAAGCAGATAACAAGCAGACTCAAAGCACAAAGCAATCGACAAGAAAACACCACAACCAGATAAGCACGGCAAAGCACTAACTCAGTGAAACTAAACAACGAGCACAGAAAGCACACTCTGAAATGCACCAAACACTAGCAGGATCCTCTGCAGATTGTTAGATCTGATAGATCAGAGACCCTCTCTGATACCAAGTGTTGGGTTCGGTTCAAGTATTCAGAGGGGGGGTGAATGAATATAGCCTATAAAAATTTCGCCTAATTAACAACTAGAATGCTAACAAGACAGATTAGATAATCTGAAGGCTAATTAAATCTTCTGTTCAACCTGTAAGCAAATAGATGGAGCGCCCCTATGCAAACATCTAGCGGAAGCAAAAATATATAGAGAAATCAAACCTCTGCACAGAGGTTTTTAGGTGGTTCGGTCCAGCAGACCTACATCCACCCCACACTCAACCCGAGTGTGGCTTCCTGCTGACTCACAGCTTGAATAGCTGGGCATCACAGCTTGGCATACATCAGTTGGGTAACACAGCTTGCCATACTCTCTTCACTCTTCTTCTACTCTCTTCTTCACTCTTCTTCTGCTCTCTTCACTCTTCTTCTGCTCTTCTGCTGGATCGAAGTCTCTGCACTTCTGCTTTTTCTTTCTCCACTTCGATCACTCTTCATCTGAAGACGAAGACTCAAATATATAGCTGCAGCAGCAGCAGCTAGGGCGTGTGCTCTCCACATCTCCCGCCCAAAAACCTTGGACCACGTGTCAGTCTCACAGCCAGCTTCAGCACACGTGTCACGATCTTGTCTGCCCTTCCAGCCTCGGATCACGTGCCCTTCATTAGCCTCCACGAGCAGAGCACCTGTCAGATAGAGTATCGGAATATCAGGTTAAGTGAAGAGCTCTGTATAGACTTATAAAGACGATCATGATGTATAGACTTGTAATGTAAAGTGCGTTGTATAGACTTCATGAAGACACTGTGAACTCGAGTGCAGTGTATGGACTTCACTATGCAGACTTGCCAAAGACAAGGCTGTACAGACTTTGATGTCCAAGGGCAATGTGAAGACTTGGACATACAACTGACAATGTATGGACTTCACGATGTACAGGCTTGTCAAGACAAATGAACGATGTACATACTTGGGCAAACACAGTCTGTATAGACTTTACCAGTGTGCAGACTTTGAAGAGCATTCAGCAATGTGCAGACTTCACTGCATATGAAGCAGCGTATAGACTTAACCAAGCAATGTACACACTTGAAGAGCATTCAGCAATATGCAGACTTCACTGCATATGAAGCAGCGTATAGACTTAACCAAGCAATGTACACACTTGCTGAGTTGACGCTACAAGACACACTGAGTTGACGCTACATGAAACATGGACAGTGTACAGACTTTATGAATGAAATGCATTGTGCAAATGAGAAAGTCTGTACAAACTTTGTGAAGCGTGACTTCAATGTACAGACTTTGCTGAATGAACGTTGTGAAAACGAGTCCAGTGTACAGACTTAGCCGTTGCAGACCTAGTCCAATTGAGACGCTGAGAAAGACGATAGATGTACAGACTTCTAAACGTACAGACTTCCCACCGACCAATGTATGGACTTGGCATACGACGCAGCATGAGATGCTGAACATCCAGGACTGTATAGACTTCTAAATGCTGATGGACACTGTGCGGACTTGACATAAGACACAAGTTAAGACGGTCCAATGTACAGACTTATGCTATGCAGACTTAGTCCAATTGAGACAAAGAATGAGACGATGCACTGAACAGTGCGTGCATCTACAGTGCAAATGTATAGCCTTTATGTAAGAAGGCAACCGTTGTACATACTTTGCAAGCATAACACTGGGCGTTGTATAGACTTACACTAGCACAGGTGAAGACTTCATGAGAGTGCAGTAGCCAGTGTATAGACTTGCAGAATAGTGATGCAATGTGCAGACTTTGACATGTGAGACACAAAGAGAATGCACTGAAGTCTGTATAGACTTTAACAATGAATGCCCACGAACTGTGCACATGCATGAACGATGTAAAGACTCTGAAATGCTTTACCCTGCAGTGTATAGACTTGCTAGTCATCAAACTACATGCAGACAGAAAAGCAACGCACATGCACAACCAATATATCAGTCATACACATGCATTCTCCACAAAACACAATCTCATAAAGCACCCACTGTGTTGCTATCATCAAAACAAAACAGCATTGCTATCATCAAATCAACATCAAATCAACATAGCACATGCTTGTGCCTAAGAGGTACAACATTCTCCCCCTTTTTGATGATGGCAACACAATGTGACAGTGAGTCACACACAAAATTTTCTCCCCCTTTGACATAATCAAAAAGAGAAAAACAGTAAAAACATGAGTGCAAAGTGCATTATGCATGCAAATTCCTCTAGAGCAGTAAACTCCCCCTGAAGGTATGACTCCCCCTGAATTATTTCACGCCCTAAATAATTGCTCCCCCTTTGAGAAGGAATATGGACAGATATACAAAGGTAGAGAAGGTAGGAGGGTCACTTGACAACAGCTGAATCATTTGTTCAGAAAATAAGCCTGATTATAAACAGTAGTTAAAGTATAAGAATCAGCTGTTGTGCATCCCTTTAGTTTTGATGATGACAAAGGATATGTTTAATTGCTCCTTCAATATAAAGTAATGGACTCATGATAATTTGATGATGACAAAAGATGTGGTTAACTAATTCAATGCAAATCTGATAGTTCAAGTAATTTCAGGTATACTGAAGTTCTAATGAAGTCAACAAATCAGAGGAAGTTGTCAAGGTTTCTTGTCGACCAGAGTGGTAGTCATTGTCGACCAACGAACCCAACCAAACACAGTTCAAGCTACGTTTCCTCTGTACGCGTGCTGGTTGTCGACGAGAGCCCTGCCCGTTGTTGACCACGAAGCAATACAAGCAAATCCAACTCTGTACAGACTTTTCCTCTGTACAGACTTTCCTCTGTACAGACTTTTCCTCTGTACAGACTTCGTTGGTCAACCAAAGGCCTGTCCGCTGTCGACCACGAGGCAATACAAGCGAATCCAACTCTGTACAGACTTTCCTCTATATAGACTTTCCTCTGTACAGACTTCGGTGGTCGACCAGTTACTTTTCCGCTGTACAGACTTCAGTGGTCAACCAAAGGTCTGCTCGTTGTCGACCACGGAACAGACAGAGCATCAGACTGAAGGACCAGCCGTCTGGACATTGTTCTTTGTCGACCAGCGACAAGCTCATGGTCGACCACAGGCAAAGCAGCGCCCAGAATCGAACTCTAACCGAATTCAGTTTCTGTTGAGAAAAACCTGCAGGTTGTTGCTGCAGGTTGTTGGGCGGTTTAGATGATAAGATCCTGCACGGGATTCAAGGAGAGAATCTTGCTAAGAACCGGTCAAATCTTCTCTAAGATTCTATTTAATCTTCTCCCTGTTTTTAGCGGGTAATCCAACAGGTTTCGCACTTGCACGGGAAACAGCGTCGTGCTTGATATGAACTGGTGCAAAAAGAAAAGAGAGTACACACGATGCATAGAGAGCTAAATAGGGGAATATAGAGTAGAAGCGAAGGGAGATCCGCAGCAAAAGCATCCCTAAACAGAAAAGGAAGAGTGGCTCTCCGGCAACCGAAAAACTGCAGAAGACAGAAGTGATCTTCGGTGCTGCAGAAGGAAGACCTGGCTCAGGGCGTTGCAAGTTCCAGCAGCAAGGCAGCTGAAGGCCTCCTGCTGGAAGTCCTACAGGGAGTCTTGCCTTGTTACCTATGTGATTGAGTCCCAAGCTGAACTATTTAGTTACTCTGCTTCAAAAGTCCATGTTCAGCTTTGTTACACCTCTTCTTCTTATCTTTTCATTACATTAAGTGTCAAGCTGTAAGGCAGTGGTTTCAAGCTGTAAGGCAGCGGAGTCAAGCTGTGTGTCAGCAGGAACAAGTTGTGTGACAGCGGCGTTTGTATGAGATCAGGATTTCTCATTTAGTGAAGCCTTGCTCAAGTTGAGCAAGGGGTGGACGTAAGTCTCGGGAAGAGACTGAACCACCTAAAAATCCTGTCTTGTGATTTTTCGTGTGGTGTGTGCTCTTCTTATTGATTGTTGTCGCTATAGCTATCAGTTTTATCTTTGCAATCCATAGTTCGCTTAAGTTCTAGTCAATCGTTGTTTTATAAAGTGAAAAAGGGGCTAGATCTATTCACCCCCCCTCTAGATCTATTCAGTCCGTACTCAACACGTGGTCTCAGAGCTAGACTCTCCGAAAATGTGGTCTAACAACCAGGAGAGACCTAGCGGACTGAACTCTAGAAGTCTAATAGCTGAGGGACACTCAGTGACTAGACCACCATACTTTGATGGAAATGATTGCTCATACTGGAAAAATCGTATGCAGGTGTTCTTGAGAGCACAAGATCATGAGATGTGGAGAGTGGTAAGCCGCGGACCCTATGATCTGCCCGACGATGAGGATACCTGGACCAGAGAACAGGTCAGAAAATCAACCATCAACTGGGGAGCAATGAACGTGATGCAATGTGTGCTTCACCCCACGGAGTTCTCAAGAGTCTCACAATGTGCAACAGCCAAGGAGATGTGGGATCGACTCAAGGTCATCTATGAAGGTACTTCAGAGGTAAGAGAGTCCAAATCAAATATGCTAGTCTCAGAATACGAAATGTTTAGAATGAAAACGGATGAAAACATTTCTGATATGTATGCCAGACTAGTACAACTAACAAATAGCTTAAAGAGTCTAGGGAAGACCTACAAAGAGCAGGAGCTTGTGAGGAAAATCTTAAGGTCCCTCACACCTATGTGGCATACCAAGGCCACAGTAATTGAGGACTCAAAAGACCTCACAACTATGACTGTGGATGAACTGGTAGGTTCCCTAATGGCATATGAGGTCAACCTAAAGAGAAACGAATATGAGGGCAAGAAAAAGAAGCAGCTCGCCCTGAAGACTAAAATAGGCACCTCTGAATTATCTGACACTGATAACTCATCTAGCACAGGTGAGGAAACTGGCGAGCTAGCCATGCTAACAAGAAAGTTCAGAGGGTTCTTGCGGAAGGAAGGTAAGGGATTTAAAAATCCAAAGGGCACGGTAAGGAAATCATCCCAGTTTAAGTTTGACAAAAACAAAGCTTCATCTAACAAGCTTGTTTGCTACAACTGCAGGAAACCAGGACATATGAAGGCTGAATGTCCAGAGGCTCCTAAGAAATCAAGCTTCAAGTGGAAAGGCAAGAGACCAAAGGCAATGATAAGCACATGGAGCGAGGAGGAGGAAAGCAGCGAAGAGGAAACAACCTCCGAAGAAGAAGAAGGAAACACATGTTTAATGGCCGAAGGAGACAGCAACGATCTTGAGGTAACTTCCCAGTTTCAAGACTTTTCTAGCTCAGATTGGGAAGAAGCCTTTTCAGACTTACTTGATACATATGAAACAACAAGAAAGGAAAATAAAAGGTTGAAGAAGAAAGTCAATCAGCTCAATAATGACAGCAACCTAATTGCTAACAGAACTCAACTAGAATTGGAAATCACCACCTTGCAAAATAAGCTGAATCAACACAAGACAGATGAAGAAAATGTCAAAGAGCTATTAGAAGAAAATGAGATACTAAAAAACACAATTGATGAGTTAAAACTAAAGACTCAAGAATATGAACAGGAAACTAAGCTAACTCAAGAAAGAAACAACTCACTCAAGAAAGAAAACAGCCAACTTCTGAAGGAAATAGAAAGAATTCAAAGTGAACTAAAAAACAAACAGGAAACATTGGAAAAAATGACTAAGGGTGAAGAAAACTTGAACGCTGTGTTGGGAATAAAAGTAAATTTTCAGAAAGAGGGGTTAGGATACAACCCAACAGCTAAAAAGGAATTCCAACTAAAAACGTTAAATGAAAAAGCTGACACAAAAGGAAAAGGCCCCATGATAAACCTATATCAAAATAAACAAAAGGACATAGCTGAAAGTTCCTCTAAACAGATTAATGTCACCTGGGAAGAGAGGAATTCTAAAGGGAAAATGGTCAATCTACATCAGCTTAAAAACAACAGCCATATCAGACGAGAAGGTCAAATCCACAGAAGTAACCAGACAAACAGAGCATTAAATCATGTTAATAAACCCAAACCTGTAAAACAAGGTATCTGGAAACAGGCTGGTCGACAACAGACTCCTCCTATGTCGACCAGAGGATCAGCCAGAACAGGTGCTGGCTTCTGGAGAAACCCTGGTCGACCACAGACATACCAGATGTCGACCAGACACACAAACAGAACTCACAACTTCTCTCAACTGAAACAGAATGGAAATTGGAATTTAAGAAAATGGACTCAAAATAGAGGAACATTAAATCAAAAGGAACACAACCTGAACAAGTTAAGAAACGAAAAGACAAACTGTTCTAACAAAATTTGGGTTCCCAAGATGTTGTTACAGCAGTTTCATGATTTCACAAGCTATCTGGGACCCGGGTACCATTGGGGTCCAAAAGTTTCTGTGTAATTCGTGATGCAGGAATGTCTGGCAGCCATGCACAACAAGTGGTACTTAGATAGTGGTTGCTCACGACACATGACAGGAGACAAGACCAAGTTCTCCCAGCTAAGCTCAAAAGAAGAGGTCTATGTGGAACAACCCCCTGGTTTTGAAAATGATGAATTTACTAATCATGTCTACAAATTGCACAAAGCCTTGTATGGATTAAAGCAGGCTCCTCGGGCTTGGTATGAAAGGTTGAGCTCCTTCCTCACCAAAAAGGGATACTCAAGAGGTAAAATTGGTCAAACATTATTTTCCAAGACCCAAGGTAAGAATATACTGATTGTACAAATCTATGTGGATGATATCGTGTTTGGATCTACTGAAACCTCTGTGTGTACTGAATTTGTAAATTTAATGACTAATGAGTTTGAAATGAGCTTAATGGGTGATTTACAATTCTTTCTTGGATTGCAGATCTCACAATGCAGAGAAGGATATTTCATAAATCAATCCAAGTACATAAAAGAGATGTTGAAGAAATTTGGTATGGAAAGCTGCAAGCCAATCGAGTCACCCATGGGGACAAATGCAACTTTGGAAGCATATGTAAAAGGTAACATGGTAGATGCCAAGAAATACAGAGGTATGATCGGATCCCTGCTATACTTAACTGCATCAAGGCCAGATATTCAGTTTAGTGTATGCATGTGTGCTAGATATCAGTCTAGTCCTAGAGAATCACATTTAGGAGCTGTCAAGCGTATCTTTCGATACCTTGCCGGCACCCAAGAATTGGGTTTGTGGTATCCTACATATTGCAAACTAGATCTGATCTCATATTCAGATGCTGATTATGCTGGTTGCAAAATTGATAGGAAGAGTACTAGTGGATATTGTCAATTCTTAGGTTGATGTTTAATATCATGGGCTTCTAAGAAACAGCACTCTGTGGCACTCTCCACTGCTGAGGCTGAGTATGTCGCAGTAGGGAGTTGTGGTACATAGGTTATGTGGATAAAACATCAACTCCAAGACTACAATGTAGATCTTGGCTGTGCACCCATTTTATGTGACAACACTAGTGCTATTAACTTGTCTAAAAACCCCATTCAACATTCTAGGACAAAACACATTGAGATCCGTCATCATTTTCTGAGAGATGAGGTATCCAAAGGAAATTTCATGCTTCAATTTGTAGAAACTGAAAAACAATTGGCAGACATTTTCACAAAACCCCTAAACAATGACAGATTTTCAACTCTAAGAAGGGAGTTGGGGATATGCAGAATATCTCCTGAAAATTCGTGAAATGCTCATATTCATGTGTTCTCTGTATAGATTTCTGTAATTTATGAATGTAGATCTGTCAGTTAAGTCTCTAGTACTGGTCAAGTTTGGAGGCTCTGGTGTCAGCTGTTACTCTAGCAATTTCTGCAAATTCCTGGCCCTGCTACTGGTTAGCTCTGGTGGTCGACACAAGACAAGGCATTGGTCGACCAAGACATCAGGACAGAAGACTGTTTGGTTCTGTGATTATGCAAGTGTCGACCATAGACAGTCCCATAGTCGACAATAGACTTGTCAGTAAGCAGATGTCAATTTCAGGCAGGCTCTGTGACTGCGCAGATGTCGACCAAAGACAGCTCCATGGTCGACAATGGAAGGCAGGAAATCTTCTGATTTGATTAAACTAAATTGGACTCAGATCCGTCTCCACTTAGCAATCCTCATCCATATGCTACACATCTTGTGTCTTTCTATCATCTTGGCCAACACGTTTTTCTCTTCTCATTTCAGCATGGATTCACAAATTGAGGGGGAGCAAAAAAAAAAGTGTAAATTCATTCCGTGATTAAACATTGAATAACCTAACCATTTCTTCCAATAAAATCACCAATGTAATCATTAAGAGTAGAGGTTAAGTGTAGTAATGAGAATTTGAACTGTACTGCTTCAATAAATTCAAACCATAACTATGATTCTGTCACATGATTTTCACGACTTATGATTTTTAGTAGTGAGTCAGTCTCTCTACCTGTGCCCGTACTGAACAGTTAAATTAAATCCAAAAATATAGCATGAATGCACGTGGAATACGCCATAACTCTGTCTTCATGGTAGAGCAATGGATTGGATTCTGAGAAACTACTGCCTCCCATTTTAAGAAAAATAAAAGTGGATGAAAAATAAGTGAGAGGCATGTGTGTCATGAAGAATCAATCTATCTCTGCTACTATCAAAAATTATTGAGATTGGGCATACTGAGTAACTGGGGATATTGGCGTCTGATAAACGTATATCCTCACGGATAAAAGGTGTGTCCCAGTTAAACGTGGAATGGTTAGGCTTGCTAAGTAGCCGAGGTTTCTGGCGTGTAAAAAGCGTGTCTCCTCGTGTAGAAAAGTATGTGATAAACCTGACCACAGACTTCAAAATACTTCAAAAAGAAAAATTCAAAATTATTCAAACGACAGAATAAAATGGTTGACCGAAGGCATGGCATGCAAAGAAAAACTAAAAACACTATTCAGCTCGCACAGTTAGTAAAACAGCCTCATGAAATCTATTATACGTTTAAGAGGTCATGTGGAGAAAATTCGATATGGGGCGCAAATTTATTGGTGCAATACCGTCAAATTCAATGAACCACAAGGCCCACTCTAATTGTTTACAAGGTGGTCTCTGCCAAGAGTGGATAGGCTGAATAAATGCTTCATTAAGGAAAGGGTGTACACTTCAATAAAACCCCCAATTTTATCTCGGCTGAATTAATCCTATCCCTTCGTTTTCCTCATCGCGTTGGTTCCACAACCCTAGGTTTTAAGACCCAGGTCGTACTCTCTGATATCCTGCCCTATAAATTGAACCGTCTGGGTCCCTAATCTTCTCACCCTCGCCGCTTTCACCCTTCACGGTCGTCCTTCGTCTCCAGTCCCCTTTCGCCCCCTTGTGCATCCCTCTCTCTCGCCTCCACACACTCTCTCGCTACCTTCCACCATGAATCCGTCGCATGCTCAGAGGTCCTCCAAGCGAGCAAGGGATCAGGCTCCTGCCGAAGCGTCGCCGCCGTCCAAGCACTCCAAACAGAAGGCCACGCGGGGTCAGCCATCGACCACTCGGCGGTCGACAACGGATGAGACAGCATCCTTAGATATGCCCATTGTTCATCCCGTCTCTGGATCACTGAAGCCCCGGACCATCCTGCCTCTGAGAATAGTAGATTTCTCCGATCAGAAGCTGATGGAGATGTTCCCAGAGCTGCTGGAAGTTTTGGACGCCCAAGGCTGGACAGAGTTTGTCTCTGCACACACTATGTATTCTCCACAGCTTGTGCAAGAGTTCTACCACAACCTGCAAGTCGTGGATGACAAAGTCTATATTGTTCTTTGAGTCATTCATGTAAGTCATGTTATGATACTTTTGAAAGGCATATCAAAATGAATTTTCTGGCTGAATTCTGTGATAATGATATATGTTATGATAGTTTCTGAATGGCATATCAAATGCAGTTTCTGGTTGAAATAATCTCCTGATTGTCACAATGACCCATGGTTGTCATCATCAAAAAGGGGGAGAATGTTGTGCATCCCTTTAGTTTTGATGATGACAAAGGATATGTTTAATTGCTCCTTCAATATAAAGTAATGGACTCATGATAATTTGATGATGACAAAAGATGTGGTTAACTAATTCAATGCAAATCTGATAGTTCAAGTAATTTCAGGTATACTGAAGTTCTAATGAAGTCAACAAATCAGAGGAAGTTGTCAAGGTTTCTTGTCGACCAGAGTGGTAGTCATTGTCGACCAACGAACCCAACCAAACACAGTTCAAGCTACGTTTCCTCTGTACGCGCGCTGGTTGTCGACCAGAGCCCTGCCCGTTGTCGACCACGAAGCAATACAAGCAAATCCAACTCTGTACAGACTCTTCCTCTGTACAGACTTTCCTCTGTACAGACTTTTCCTCTGTACAGACTTCGTTGGTCAACCAAAGGCCTGTCCGCTGTCGACCACGAGGCAATACAAGCGAATCCAACTCTGTACAGACTTTCCTCTGTATAGACTTTCCTCTGTACAGACTTCGGTGGTCGACCAGTTACTTTTCCGTTGTACAGACTTCAGTGGTCAACCAAAGGTCTGCTCGTTGTCGACCACGGAACAGACAGAGCATCAGACTGAAGGACCAGCCGTCTGGACATTGTTCTTTGTCGACCAGCGACAAGCTCATGGTCGACCACAGGCAAAGCAGCGCCCAGAACCGAACTCTAACCGAATTTAGTTTCTGTTGAGAAAAACCTGCAGGTTGTTGCTGCAGGTTGTTGGGCGGTTTAGATGATAAGATCCCGCACAGGATTCAAGGAGAGAATCTTGCTAAGAACCGGTCAAATCTTCTCTAAGATTCTATTTAATCTTCTCCCTGTTTTTAGCGGGTAATCCAACAGGTTTCGCACTTGCACGGGAAACAGCGTCGTGCTTGATATGAACTGGTGCAAAAAGAAAAGAGAGTACACACGATGCATAGAGAGCTAAATAGGGGAATATAGAGTCGAAGCGAAGGGAGATCCGCAGCAAAAGCATCCCTAAACAGAAAAGGAAGAGTGGCTCTCCGGCAACCGAAAAACTGCAGAAGACAGAAGTGATCTTCAGTGCTGCAGAAGGAAGACCTGGCTCAGGGCGTTGCAAGTTCCAGCAGCAAGGCAGCTGAAGGCCTCCTGCTGGAAGTCCTACAGGGAGTCTTGTCTTGTTATCTATGTGATTGAGTCCCAAGCTGAACTATTTAGTTACTCTGCTTCAAAAGTCCATGTTCAGCTTTGTTACACCTCTTCTTCTTATCTTTTCATTACATTAAGTGTCAAGCTGTAAGGCAGTGGTTTCAAGCTGTGAGGCAGCGGAGTCAAGCTGTGTGTCAGCAGGAACAAGCTGTGTGACAGCGGCGTTTGTATGAGATCAGGATTTCTCATTTAGTGAAGCCTTGCTCAAGTTGAGCAAGGGGTGGACGTAAGTCTCGGGAAGAGACTGAACCACCTAAAAATCCTATCTTGTAATTTTTCGTGTGGTGTGTGCTCTTCTTATTGATTGCTGTCGCTATAGCTATCAGTTTTATCTTTGCAATCCATAGTTCGCTTAAGTTCTAGTCAATCGTTGTTTTATAAAGTGAAAAAGGGGCTAGATCTATTCACCCCCCCTCTAGATCTATTCAGTCCGTACTCAACATCAGCAGCATACAATTTTGACAAAAATTCAGGTTTAACAGTGATAAATCTAGAGTAAAACACCTGACCCCTGAAAAAGAGTTTATAGACTCCATTTATAGCAATGAATCTAGGGCACATGGTATTAATAGATAAGTCAAAAGTAATACCTTTTGTGATTAAACAAGGAAATTCAAGAAAGGCAACTTGAATATGTATTAATAAAAATAATTTTCACTCACTGACTTTTGATTTTCAATGGGTTACAGCCGTTTGTATTTCACTTTTGAATTTTCAGAAACTGAACTAAGTGAATAGACCTGTGGCATTTATGCTGTTGACATTAGGTGTACACCTTGATTAGAAGCAGGTACTCCCAGTTACTAGGCATAAACTACAAGATCTACTTCAGGTCAAGGCCTACAAGGAACAATCTTCACCTTTGACATTAAGGGCACACCTTGATCAGAGGCCAGTACCCCCAGTTACTTGGTGAGGACTCCCCCTATAGATTCGACCCTAGGAGCAGAGTTAGCTTGAAGCACTTCATGACATGTGAATTTTCTTGCTTCATTGGAGGAGTTCACAGTTTCTCAGTGCAATCAACCATTGCTCTATCACAATGTTCAGTTCTTTACATTTATGATCTTGTTTACTGCTGCCCTTAATTCTTTTAGAGTGATTGTTTGAAAAACATTACACACTCTTGTTCACCTGTTCTAGACATTTCCAGTTCAACACATTTAGGCATTACAAAAAAAAATTTTCTATTTTAGCCATGAGATAAAGATTAAGAGCTATAAAAGTTTTCTTTTATCTCAAATTCTGAAGTGCAGACACTTAACTCTCCAATTTATAAAGGTTAAACATTTAGTTCCTTTCAATTTGTAAGAGTGATTCTTATAAGTGAACAATTGCATTAATCACAGCTCAATATACTAAACCAGAAACAATTGCTATTGTTCAGTGAAAAAGATGGGGAAAAGATAGCAATAAGCATTATGGTCCAATGGCATCTGATTGTCAAAGAATACGAATGAATTCAATTGAATGGGGACAATGAGGAGTAAATAGGATTCAAGAATTGAACTAAACTCACAGCTCCCCCTGACACCATGATGCAAGGATTATGCTATGCAACACACTATTCTATATGCAGACTATGCACCAAGGATAAATGAGGCAAGTATGCAATCAATTCAGGTTTATGCATCCAAGTCATGAACATTTTTATCCTTTTTCAGATTTTTCAAAATATGATGCAGTGCACTATTCTACATGAAGACTGGACCCATGGTACTAGGCGGAGAACCTAGTCTCAAAGACCATCTCACACATGGTAGGAACCTCCGGGCAGATTTCCCTGCCTTTTAGTAACTTACCATATGATATACCAGGGTTAACAAGGACAATGCAACATAAAGCAGTCCTACATGCATTGAACAGCATCAATGACAATCATGCAAATGATGTATGCAGACATAAGACACATGCATTGACTGTGTACACTAAATGAACCATTCACACTCAATCCAAGTATGCATTCAACAACAAGCATGCATTGCACTGACACAAAGCACATGCATTTACACAAAGTCTATATAGTGCATCAACTGAATACACTAAAGAAGCATTCAAATTCAGTTCAACATATAGCAAGAGAAGAGCATCAGATATGCAGAATTGAATTCAATAGCTGAGTCTGGAATGCAGACTAATCAGCTAGACATGAAGAGATCATCATAAATCAAGCAGACGGTTCAACATTTTCAGTTAATGAATTTAAAGCAAAGTTCAGAACTGACCTGAAATATAGAATCCTGGGATTTTCTGTTGAGTGCCTTGGATCATTAACCCCTTTATTCATCAGCTTCCAAGGCACACCTGCAGCATGTCAATCAATTTGATACTGCAGGGTCCCAAGCAGCCTTGGGTCCTGCATTTACCCGGAAAGGTGTTCTAAACACCCTTTTTGCAGCATTATCATCAAATTCCATTAGACAACAATCAGACATAGAATGTCCAAAATTTCCACAGTAATAACATGAAACAACAGATTGTCTGGTCCTATGATGCTTATCAAAAGTAGCATGAGACCTATGAGATTGAGCATCAGTTGTTCTGTTGTTTACATGGACATTATGTTTCTTATTCTTCTTCACCCAACATTCAGCAGATTTGTGACATGTTTTACCACAGTTAAAGCATGAAAAATTCACAGGTCGTTTTGCAGAGAATTTAAAGGCTTTGTCATTAACATGACTTACCTAAGCATGCCAACAGTTCTTGACTGTATGGCCATGCTTCCCACACTCATAGCACCTCAGGTGCTTACTTCTCGAGTTGTTGTTCCCCCAATGATACCTTATGCCCAGGTTTTTTGCAAGTGAAACAAATAATATGCTGTCCTGAAGTAGATTCATATCTATATGGGCCATGAGCATGTGTGAAAAATCTAGACTTCACATTATTATCTTCTTTCATTTTAAAGCATGCATTCATTAGATGACCACGCCTACCACAGTAGTAACAATATGCAACAGATTTCTTAATGGCATGGTTTCTGTCGGATGAATTCCTAGAATGCATTGCTTCACTAGCATGCTCATCTTCAATCAACAATCTGCAGTCATCCATTACATGTCCTATCTTGCCACAATAGTGACATGACACTTGTGATTTCCTGATGACATGATTACTAACAGATTGACTAGATGCATGTGAATGAGTACATGAAGCATGAGCATTTTGCATTGACCCATTACATTCAGCAGAGCTAACAAATTTCAGAGTACAACCAGAAATATTCTTAGCCTTCTTTGTTTGACTCATTCTTTTCAATTTCTGATTATTCTCAACAGATTTTGTTTGCTTTTCAATTTTCTGAGCTTTGAACTGAAAGACAGATTTTGAAGATGATTTCTCATTCTTATTTTATTTTGGGGATTGACTTGAGGTACCAGCTACATCAGAACTATGCACAAAGGTAGTGTATAGCTGGTTTCTAGTGATTTTCTTGACATCAGAATTACAGCTTATCCCCTTTCTTGGATTGTCATCCTTCATTTTCACAATAGTTTTTACTTTTCTTTCATTCTTAGCAGAATTGGATGCTAATTTTTCTAGATCCTGAATCTTGTTTTCCAAAGATGTTATGTGAAGCTCATAACTGGCTATCTCCTGTTCACTGCAATTGACACATTCACTTAAGACTTTATTTGCAGTTTTATACTTCTCAATTTCTTGTTCCAAGTTGCTTAACTTTTCAGATTTTTCATTATAAACAGCTTTTCCCTTTTCTGTGGTGAGAAGTTTTTCAGACAAGCCAATATTTAACCATTTCAATTTTTCAATTTCAGCTTTTAATTCAATGTTTTCTTTGGTCAGCTTCTTAACTTCAGCATCACATTTTTCATTAGTGGATATCAATTCTAGTTTCTCAATTAGTTCCTCTTCTCTTTCTTCCACTTTAATTTTCTCAGCAACCAAGTTTTTGTGATCCTCTTTAAGTGAGACTATTTGTTTGTTCAGCCATTTATTCTCACTATAAAGATCCTCATTTCGTTCTCTTAGAGCTGAGCACATAGCAGGTTAATTCAGCAGAAGAGGAATCTGAAGTCTCCCCATTGATTTCATTTATTCTACCCATGTGATTTTCAATTTTCTTTTGAAATTCTTCATTCTCCAGTTTCAGTTTTTCCATTTCAGTATTAACTTCAGTAAGTTCCTACATGCCTTTTAGATGTTCCTTTTTCTTATCATTCAACTGATTCTCTATTTCTGACATTTTATCCAAGCATGTTTGTTTTTCAATTTTTAGAGAATCATTTTGTTTCTTAAGATTCTGAACATCTAGCATGCATGCATCGTAAGACTTTTTCATATTTGGACAGTTTTCACAGGAATCTTTCAGATTTATTCTATCACATTTCTTTTTCAACCTTTTATTCTCAGATTTCAATTTCTTGGATACTTCTAACAAATTTTTATACATCTCTATCAATTCATCGAAAGAGTATCCATCTGATTCAGAACTTACCTGAGATGAGGTTTCTTCATCATCATTTCCCCGATTGGCCATCAAGCATTTCATGTGATTCCTGATTAGCTTTAGTTTTTCCAAAATGTCTTTGGCAGACCTGCAAGAAGAAATGCATTCAATTAGAGATCTGTCAATTGATTCTTTTAATAAAACTACAGCTCTATTATTGACAGAGTCTTTCAGCTTATCCTTCTTGGTCCATTTGGATTTGTCCTTCGACAGTTTATATGGACCGTGAGTTATTACCTTCCACAAGTCAGGATCGGTTGTGCTTACATACCGATGTAACTTTTCCAGCCATGGGCCAAGGTCATCACCTCTGAATATCGGAGGATTAGCCATCAAAGCAGATAACAAGCAGACTCAAAGCACAAAGCAATCGACAAGAAAACACCACAACCAGATAAGCACGGCAAAGCACTAACTCAGTGAAACTAAACAACGAGCACAGAAAGTACACTCTGAAATGCACCAAACACTAGCAGGATCCTCTGCAGATTGTTAGATCTGATAGATCAGAGACCCGCTCTGATACCAAGTGTTGGGTTCGGTTCAAGTATTCAGAGGGGGGGTGAATGAATATAGCCTATAAAAATTTCACCCAATTAACAACTAGAATGCTAACAAGACAGATTAGATAATCTGAAGGCTAATTAAATCTTCTGTTCAACCTGTAAGCAAACAGATGGAACACCCCTATGCAAACATCTAGCGGAAGCAAAAACATATAGAGAAATCAAACCACTGCACAGAGGTTTTTAGGTGGTTCGGTCCAGCAGACCTACATCCACCCCACACTCAACCCGAGTGTGGCTTCCTGCTGACTCACAGCTTGAACAGCTGGGCATCACAGCTTGCCATACATCAGTTGGGTAACACAGCTTGCCGTCCGAGGAATCCTCCCCGCCCTGCTGAGCAACACAGCTTGCTGTCCGAGGAATCCTCCTCGCCCCGCTGAGCAACACAGCTTGCTGTCCAGTGGAATCCTCCACTGTAAACCGCTGGGGATTACAGCTTACCCGTCCAGAGGCAGTACCTCTGCAAACCGCTGGGCAATACAGCTTGGTCGTCCAGTGGAATCCTCCACTGTAAATGCTGAGCAACACAGCTTGCTCCGCTGACAAACAGCTTGAAGAAATGTATAAAGGAAAACAAAAAATAGAACAAGACAGCAACGGAAAGCTGAAATAAAGAAGCACAAATATAGCTCTCGAAGGAGCAGTTCTGGCTTGGATTTGATCCAAAAGCCAGACAACCTCAACCTCTCTCTCTTTCTCAACTCGAGCTCTCTGTCTCTCTCTTTCTCTTCTTTATCTTCTGCTCTTCTTCTCTTTCTCTTCACTCTTCTTCTGCTCTCTTCACTCTTCTTCTGCTCTCTTCTTCTGCTCTCTTCACTCTTCTTCTGCTCTTCTGCTGGATCAAAGTCTCTGCACTTCTGCTTTTTCTTTCTCCACTTCGATCACTCTTCATCTGAAGACGAAGACTCATATATATAGCAGCAGCAGCAGCAGCAGCAGCTAGGGCGTGTGCTCTCCACATCTCCCGCCCAAAAACCTTAGACCACGTGTCAGTCTCTCAGCCAGCTTCAGCACACGTGTCACGATCCTGTCTGCCCTTCCAACCTCGGATCACGTGCCCTTCATTAGCCTCCACGAGCAGAGCACCTGTCAGATAGAGTATCGGAATATCAGGTTAAGTGAAGAGCTCTGTATAGACTTATAAAGATGATCATGATGTATAGACTTGTAATGTAAAGTGCGTTGTATAGACTTCATGAAGACACTGTGAACTCGAGTGCAGTGTATGGACTTCACTATGCAGACTTGCCAAAGACAAGGCTGTACAGACTTTGATGTCCAAGGGCAATGTGAAGACTTGGACAGACAACTGACAATGTATGGACTTCACGATGTACAGACTTGCCAAGACGAATGAACGATGTACATACTTGGGCAAACACAGTCTGTATAGACTTTACCAATGTGCAGACTTTGAAGAGCATTCAGCAATGTGCAGATTTCACTGCATATGAAGCAGCGTATAGACTTAACCAAGCAATGTACACACTTGAAGAGCATTCAGCAATGTGCAGACTTCACTGCATATGAAGCAGCGTATAGACTTAACCAAGCAATGTACACACTTGCTGAGTTGACGCTACAAGACACACTGAGTTGACGCTACATGAAACATGGACAGTGTACAGACTTTATGAATGAAATGCATTGTGCAAATGAGAAAGTCTGTACAAACTTTGTGAAGCGTGACTTCAATGTACAGACTTTGCTGAATGAACGCTGTGAAAACGAGTCCAGTGTACAGACTTAGCCGTTGCAGACCTAGTCCAATTGAGATGCTGAGAAAGACGATGGATGTACAGACTTCTAAACGTACAGACTTCCCACCGACCAATGTATGGACTTGGCATACGACGCAGCATGAGACGCTGAACATCCAGGACTGTATAGACTTCTAAATGCTGATGGACACTGTGCGGACTTGAAATAAGACGCAAGTTAAGACGGTCCAATGTACAGACTTATGCTATGCAGACTTAGTCCAATTGAGACAAAGAATGAGACGATGCACTGAACAGTGCGTGCATCTACAGTGCAAATGTATAGCCTTTATGTAAGAAGGCAACCGATGTACATACTTTGCAAGCATAACACTGGGCGTTGTATAGACTTACACTAGCACAGGTGAAGACTTCATGAGAGTGCAGCAGCCAGTGTATAGACTTGCAGAATAGTGATGCAATGTGCAGACTTTGACATGTGAGACACAAAGAGAATGCACTGAAGTCTGTATAGACTTTAACAATGAATGCCCACGAACTGTGCACATGCATGAACGATGTAAAGACTCTGAAATGCTTTACCCTGCAGTGTATAGACTTGCTAGTCATCAAACTACATGCAGACAGAAAAGCAACGCACATGCACAACCAATATATCAGTCATACACATGCATTCTCCACAAAACACAATCTCATAAAGCACCCACTGTGTTGCTATCATCAAAACAAAATAGCATTGCTATCATCAAATCAACATAGCACATGCTTGTGCCTAAGAGGCACAACAGTGGTCTGACAGGACACTTGGCAAGTGTTGTCGGAGGAGCTGACCTGACAAAAGCGATGGGTTTTCTTGGTGATGGAAGGTGCGATTCCCAGCATGCGCAAGGTTCGAGGTCAGGTCAAGCGCGGAAGGTCTCCTGACTTGTCAGAGTTTTGATTGGTTTCTCCTTTGGTCGAAGAGAATTGTGTTTGGATAAGGTTCGCCGTCTTGCATTATGCTTTCGGATTGGTTGGCCTTCTGTGTGCCATGAAGTCTGTGCGAGACATGTCCCATGTTGGCAAGGTGGTTGCCTGTGAAAAGCGTTGCCTGTTTCCTGATGTGTAAAGGTGTGTTGGCGCTATTCCGCAAGGGCGAGTGCCAGTTGGGTGGTGTTCATGAGAATTTGCGGCTGGCGTTGTGATTCCTGATGTGTTGAAGATCAGAGCCTGTGGAGTTGCAGAGGATTGCCAGATTTGGAGAGAGAATCTATGCTCAGGGTTCGAGGTAATTGAGTTTTCCTCACCCTGTTGTTCGGTGTTAGCCGGCCGAGTTGAAGATTGTCGGGATGGTGGATCCCGAGTCGTTGTGGTGTCTATGCATGTGGATCAGAGTGCGCAGTGGAAGCCTGGTGGGCCCATAACCCACAGGTCCAAGATCGTAGCGTTGGTTGGTATGGGCAGATTCCTGAGGATGTGTAGGGCATCGGAGGATTGGTTCCTTGGTGTGAGACGTGTTGTTGCCGTGCCATTGCTTGAGATATTGCGGTCATGGCACTAGTAGGATGGGGAGTTGGGGAAATATGTTGGCAAGTGCGCTGCATGAGTACCCTATTCGTGCGTTGGAAGTCGTGTCAGGTGTTTGGGTTTTAGACCTGGATAAGGTTGCTAAGGTATCGCCTGACGGAGGATGACGACATGTTGGTCGGAGTCGGTGGCTTGGTGCTCGACTCTCGTCGAAGTTGTGTCCTCAGTTGAGGTCATGGTTTTTGAGAAGTGATCTCTGAGAGATTATGGGTCCCAGTTGGTAGCTGCGAGCGGCTGGTAAGGTTGACCAAGTGGTCGACCATGATAAGATGTGTATTTTCTGGGGACCCGCGTGCATTGGTCGTAGTGTTATCGACCAGGATGCTGTGGTGGCAGGTGGCACTTGCCGATTTTGGAGTCGTGTGCCGTGAATTGTTCAAGTTGTGTCATGTGACTCGATGGTGAGAACGGAGCTGAGGATTAGCAGGCGTCCATTTGGAATAATTGAGATGGGATAGGATTTGATGAGACAAGACGCTGGACAATGCCTGTGCGTGGAGGTCCTTGATGGGACGTTGACATGGAATGGTGATTCCTGATCTGGTGATCAGTATGGGAGGATTCCCCTGTAAGTCTGAGTCGAGTGAGGTGAGGACCGAAGACTCCGGATTCTTGTCAATTGGTTCCGCCGTGCTCCCCTGAGAAGGTAGAGTTGGCGTGAGGCTCGAGATCGGATGTGGTGTTGGTCTATGGGAGAGTCAGCGGATGGCCTGTCTAGGTTTGGAATGTGCCCTTCAGATCTGGTGAAGGACCAGGAAAGAAGGAAGAAGCTGAGTAAGTCAAGGGTTTCCCGTTGATGAGTGTCTGGTGACCAGTGTACAGTCTTTCATAGATAGAAGATGCTGGGGGTTGCGCATCGAGAATGGCGAGAGCCGTGCGCGAGCGAGGCCTTTGGTGGCCGTTTCCGTGATGTGCCTTTTCCGGATGGGATCTGGGCTTTGTCGAAGTTTGAGTTCCGACAGAGCTGGTCCAGTGTTGCTATTGGTGTTCGGCTTGCCAGGTGTGAGATGATCCTTGGCGTGGAGCTGATGGATTTGTGGCGGTCAGCTGGTGGCAAAGCTGACGTGTAATCGGTCCGCCGACCATGGGATGGATCGGTGGCTGTTTCTCGTAACGAGGACTGTGTCTCCTCGGTGAGCGAGATGGTGGCAGCGGTGCTATGATTGGATTTCGTTGTGACTGAGGTGATGCCAGACTTGTGCTTTTGTAGTATGCCTGCTCTGATGATCGACGTGTGTTGGGTCATGAGCGAGGCGTTGTTCGTGATTAAGGTTTGGCGGTGTCCCTCAGGAACTATGTTTCGCGAGCATTGAGGTTTGGCTGGGGTTCTGACGGTGTCGTCAGTTGATTTAGGCATTCTCCCCTTGTGACATGGTGTTGTCCTAAATTTTGAGGATGAAATTCTTATAAGGGGGGAGGGCTGTAATGCCCTGGATTTTTTATAAATTTTTCGGATCAGGATCCGTGGGTTTCGGATCGCTTTCGTAGGCCCCGGATTGAGTTTTGCGGTTTATACGTGTTTTTGTCTGTCGAGCCTTCGGAATCCCGTGCAGGGTGAACCATTACGTTCTCTAACTCTGGGACATTACCAGCGCGTTGTGCATTTTTCAAGGATCGTGGGGAGTATTTTTCCCTATTTTTATATTTTTTGGATTTTCTAAAATCCCAAATAAATTTCCTATTTAAACCACCCTAACCCCCTCTCTCTCCCTAGTCTGTTATTTTCTCCCTCTCTCTTCTCTTTCCCTCCCCCTCTTCCCCGGGCGGCCGACGGAGGTGATGGCAGGCGAGGCGGAGATGCTGCGAGGGCGAGGAGCACGAGGACGGGTCGAGGATCGAGGCGTGGTGGCCCGTTAAAGCTTGGGTGCGTGTTCGTGAACCGGAGGGGGTTTCGCAGACGGTTTCGCATAGAATGGCGATCTCGGCACACGGAATCTTCGGTGGAGGTAGGGGGATGGATCCTTAACCCCTGCACTTCCTTTTCCGTGATTTTGGTAGGCCGTGGTGAGCCGAGCGAATTTATTTCTCGTCGGGGGTTCGAAAACCATATTTTAGGGCGTGTGACGGATTCGTCGGATTGAACGCCGTTTTTCCGCCTTCTTCCCTCCATTTTTGGGTTTTGGGATCCGGGGAATGATCCCCGTTGTTTCCCCCCTCGACTGTGGGCATGGAAATCGGAGCCCTAGGGTGGCTTCGGTCAATTTTCTGTTGTAATCAGTCGACCGACACAAGCAGTTCGGTTGACCGATCAGGTGTTCACCGCTGAACTGAGCATTATGCCCAGTTCGGTCGACCGAACAGGTTGGTCAACCGACCCCCTGTGGGTTGGTCAACCGAAATGTAGAGATTGGCCTGTTTTGGGTTCCGATCGGTCCAGTTGAGACCTAATGATCAACCTATGGCCTCGTGAGTGTCCCGGACACCCCGTGGGGACAGTGACCGTGTTTTTGGGTGTCCAGAGATACTATTTATCTCAATTAGCGTGCCCGTTGGTTTTAAGGGTACAGGTGACCCTCTCGTGTTTCGGGCTTCCGTGCTTTCGCTAGATCGAGTCGTCGTGGGTTGGCATGAGTGTGGTGGGCTATACCCGCATGTCATTGGCTTTTGGGTAAGTGTTTCCCGAGTGGGCCATGGGTTTAGCCCTTGGACTGTGAGTCCAGTCACCCAGCCTGGGGCTAGAAGCTTTCCCGCTTTTCCCTTGGATGGGGGATCGACTCGGCGGCTTCTGAGCTGCCTTGGGGAATCATGCTATCGTGGTTTCAGACCTAGAGATTATGCTAGATTAACGGCGTTGTGCCGTCATGTGCAGCGGTCTTGACCCGAGTCGTGTGACTCAAGGACCGTTGGGTTAGTAGGTTTAGAAGGCTGTCCAGAGTCCGATGGCTCTGAGCCACCCGTTACTCCGCATTACTGGCGATGGGTGCATGCGTGGCTTTCCATGTTCACGTTTAGTGACCTCCCACTGGTTGTAGGCTTCTTAAAGCACGTGTGTACTGACCCACCCGGGGTGGTGGAGCGGCTTACCTGAGAGAGGCGATTTTTTGGCTGGTTACCGTAGGGCCCCTCGCCTTTGCAGCCTGCATCTGGGCTGGGGGGAAGAACCAGCTAGAGGGCATGACCTAGAGCACATGGTCTGTGTGTGCACACGTGGTTGGGGACATCAGACCCGCGCTGATGAGCGTGACCCTAGCTAGTCCTTGTTCGTGGTACTGGTTGTGTGTCTCAATCTCTGCCTAGGGTGTTGCAGAGAGACACCTGAGACGCAGTCTAAGTCATCAGTGGACGCATCCGGCCTTGCTTCTAGTGGGAAATGCTCCCGTCACATGACGTGAGTTTCTTGTGACTTGAGCTTCCACTTCCCGTTTGCGAGACATGGTTGTGCGTGTAGTTTCTGGGTGTTTTCCCCGATGCAGAGGTCTAGGGTTTTTGATAAGCGTTACCGAGGGTCTTTTCCCTAGACAATGTAGGGTTCACGACGGTGAGGTCGTGATCGTGTCTACCCAGACTGCATCGTCTTGGGTTTGGGCCTTTGTGTAAGGTTCCGACCAGAATGCGCAGTGGAAATCATCGAAACCTTAGATTGCATATCGTTGCCGATTTTTTAAAATCAAACAAGGTCGGTAAACCCGCGATATGAAGAATGATTCTTTACCTTTGCGGGGTTGAGAATCTCCCAAAACCTCAAAGATGAATGAGAGGAAGATCTCGGAGTCGCGATCCGTTCAAGCATCCGGCCTCTAGACGTATCCATACGAGCAGTGGAAGCAGACGGGATCTCCTCCGCGATCTCCACGCGCCGACCCGATCTCAACACAACCATCCACCGGGAGGAATGAGAGAGAGGAGGGGGGCGCACCTTGGAGAGAGAGAGAGGAGAGAGGGTGGCTAGGGTCTCAACCTTGTAGCTTGGCCAGGGTTTCTCCCAACAGCGTATATTTATAGACATTTGGCATTTCTCACAAAAACCCAATAATAGTCTATAAAGTCCACCCATCCCGGTCTATCCAATACTCTGTTGTGTGTGACCCTCTAGGCTTAATAGTCTGTTTAGTTTTCCAGCCCATTAAGTAAAGAACTCCTTCTTAACTTAATTAATTCTATCCATTAACTCTTAATGGAATTAGCGGGTTTTCTGATCACGAAAAGCACCAAGCAACGCTTCGTGATCCCAAATGACATTGGAGATAAGCAACCCACTCTAGAATCTTTCCATCTATAGATTCCACACAGTTATAGATCTTCATTCATCCAATGCCCCACCAGGACTAGGGTATGGTCAAACTGTCAAACCCTATTGAGTCCCGGCTCGACTGAATCATGTACTCCAAACTGGTTCATTAGAAAAACTCCTTTTTCATAATGAACTCTCGTACCCTTGCCAGGGGATTTCCTGAGTACAGATTCGTAGGGTATTCTCTCTCATATATCATACTGAGAGTGAATGATTCCATGTTGTCAAACTAATTACCTTCGCACAAGTTCCACTGAGTCTGAATAACTAACTGTACAAGACCACTTTACAGAAGTCTATAAGTTAGTAATCAAATACTCAGCATCCCTTATGCAAGACATCTTTAGTGACTCAGGTCTAAGATCCAACTGTGCTACCGTGACATAGAATACCCTGATTGACAATCAGTATGATTATCATTCAGGGATTCTAGATCGGGTCAGTTCAGTGAACTCATTCCACTAATGAGCACCCACGCACATACTTCAGTGTCACCACACTGATAACTATGAGAACAATCACACCCATCATATGAGTAAGTATCATGTGTGCCAATCTATCCGGATCTTCAATATCCCTTCTCGAAGATCCTATGACTGGGAACATCTAGAACATGTGCATCTGGATGACTGATCTCATTATCATAATCTCATTATGATCCGGCCATCATCGCACATATTCAGGGACTTCATTACATTTGAATCAATTACACAAATTAAATGTAATGAATAAATGCCATTAATATAAATGTGAATAAGATATTACAAGAAATGATGTCATCACATCTCATGTGATTGGCTTGTAGGGCATACATTTCTATCAATCTCCCACTTGCACTAAAGCCAATCGCCCACATGCTTGATCCCCATCAGCCCTAGGTGACGCTCAAATACACTTTGAGTCAACGGCTTAGTCAGTGGATCTGCAATGTTATCACTGGAAGACACTTTATCGATTACAACATCTCCTCTAGCAATAATTTCTCTGATCAGGTGGTAACGCCGCAGAATATGCTTTGATTTCTGATGAGACCTCGCCTCCTTTGCTTGCGCAATTGCCCCATTATTATCACATAATAAGGGGACCGGATCAGAGATGCTCGGGACAACTCCAAGCTCTTCGATGAACTTCTTCATCCAAACTGCTTCTTTGGCCGCCTCAGCAGCAGCAATGTACTCAGCTTCGGTCGTAGAATCAGCAGTGGTTTCTTGTTTGGAACTTTTCCAACTCATTGCCCCACCATTCAGGGTAAACACATACCCCGAAGTTGACTTGCTGTCATCTTTATCGGACTAAAAACTTGAGTCAGTGTAACCTCGAAGTTTCAAGTCCTCTCCTCCATAAACCAGAAACATATCCTTAGTCCTTCGCAAGTACTTAAGGATACACTTCACAGCTATCCAGTGTTGCTCACCTGGATCCGCCTGAAACCTGCTTGTAACACTTCGAGCATATGCAACATCAGGCCTAGTACATAACATGGCATACGTGATGGACCCTATGGTAGAAGCATAAGGTACCCTACTCATGTGCCCCCTCTCTTCAGGAGTTTTAGGGGACAAATCCTTAGAGAGGTAAACTCCATGTCTCATCGGTATGAGACCTCTCTTGGAGTTTTCCATGCCAAACCTTTTGACAATGGAATCTATGTACATTGATTGGGACAAGCCTAGCATCATATTTGATCTATCTCTATAGATCCTGATCCCCAATACATAGGATGCTTCACCCAAATCCTTCATGGAGAAGTGTTTAGACAGCTAGACTTTAACTGATGACAACATACCTACATCATTCCCAATGAGTAGTATGTCATCAACATATAGGACCAGGAAGGTGATTGCACTGCCACATGTTTTCTTATATACACACGGCTCATCTTCATTCTTAACGAAGTCATAAGACTTGATGGCTTCATCAAATCTTAAATTCCAACTGCGGGATGTTTGCTTCAATCCATATATGGATCTTAGCAACCTGCATACCTTATCTGGGTGCTCCTTGGATATGAATCCCTCAGGCTGTATCATATACACCTCTTCCTCAAGCTATCCATTGAGGAAAGCAGTCTTCACATCCATCTACCAGATCTCATAATCATGGTTCGCAGTGATAGCAAGTAAAATCCTAATGGACTTAGTCATGGCAACTGGTGAGAAGGTCTCGTCGTAGTCAACTCCTTGTCTTTGACGATATCCCTTCGCAACCAACCTTACCTTATAGGTATCAACCATTCCATCTACTCCAACTTTCCTTTTAAAGATCCACTTGCATCCGATGGGTACTATACCCTCGGGTGGATATACCAAGTTCCAAACTTGGTTGAGTACATGGAGTCCATCTTCGATTTCATGGCCTCTTGCCATCTCCAGGAGTCAATACCACTTATTGCCTCCTCATAGGTTTTAGGATCATCATCCTCATCATAATGTGTCTTGTTCCCACCATCAGAGATATGTCCCACATATCTCTCTAGTTGAACAGGTACACGGCCAGACCTACGCACAGTTTGTGTGCCATCCTGAACTGGTTCCTGAGACGATACAGCTCCAGTTTGTGGTTCTAGAACTTCTTCTAGTTCTATCATACTCCCACGGTTTCCTTCAAGGATATACTCATCCTCTAGGAACACAGCTCGCTTAGCTACAAACACTCTTTGATCGCTAGGCTGATAGAAATAATATCCATAAGTTTCCTTAGGATATCCCACAAGCCTACATCTTTCAATCTTGGATGCCAGTTTATCAAGATTGTGTCTCTTAACATGGGCAGGACAACCCCAGACCTTAACATACTTAAGGTTTGGTTTCTTTCCTTTCCATATCTCATATGGAGTGGAAGACACTGACTTGGAAGGAACTTTGTTTAATAAGTGAGCAACATTGTCTAGGGCATAGCCCCAGAGTGACAAGGGCAATCCAGCAAAGCACATCATGGACCATACCATATTTAATAAGGTACGATTCCTCTTTTCAGCCACACCGTTCAGCTAAGGTGTGTAAGGAGGAGTCCACTGGGATAATATAGCATTATCCTTTAAGTATTCTGTGAATTCCATACTCAAGTATTCCCCTCCCCGATCAGATCGAAGAGTTTTAATACTCTTTCCGATTTGTTTCTCTACTTGATTCTTGAACTCTACAAATTTCTCAAAGGCTTCGGACTTGTACTTCATTAAGTACACATATCCAAACCTAGAGAAATCATCAGTGAAAGTAATGAAGTATGAGTAACCCCCTTTGGCTTGGGTGGACATAGGTCCACATACATCAGAATGTATGAGTTCTAATAACTCACCAGCTCTCTCTCCATGTCCAGTAAATGGAGAGTTGGTCATTTTTTCCATGAGGCAAGATTCACAGGTTACAAATGATTCATAATCAAATGGATCAACATATCCATCTTTGCACAACCTTTTCAATCTTTCCTCACTAATATGACCAACCTTACAATGCCAAAGGTATGCTTGATTTACATCATCCATCTTCCTCTTAAGAGGGCCATCCACACACATAACAGGAGTATCCACATCTAGTAGAAACAAACCATTAATTAAGCTCCCAGTGACAGATAATTCACCATTTAATAATAAAGAACATGTTTTATTCCCAAAGCTTACAACAAATCCATATTTATTCAAGCATGAAATGGAAATAATGTTCTTAATTATTGAAGGAACATAATAGTAGTCTGTCAAAACTAAAGTAGCTCCTGAAGAAAGCTTGAGGTTTGAATTCCCGACTGCAAGTGCAGCAACTCTTGCTCCATTCCCTAGTCGAAGATCAACCTCTCCTATGTTCAGCCGCCTACTGCTTGTCAGAACCTGCAAATCATTACAGATATGAGATGCACATCCAGTATCTAATACCCATGATGTGGATCTATATGACAAGTTTAGGTCAATCATGAACATACCTGAAGCTTCTCCAAGCTTCTGCTTTGCTTTCTCTGCGAGGTACAACTTGCAGTTCCTCTTCCAATTGCCATCCTTATGGCAATGGAAGCACTGGCCCTTGTCCTTACTAGCCTCTTCTTTCTTGGCAGCCTTTACCTATTTGCCCTTCTTCTTTGCCTTGCCTTTCTTAAAGGACTGCTGAAATTTCCTCTTCTTGTTGGTCTTACCAACAAGCATCACAGGAGCTTTCCCATTATTCATAGTGCTCTCAGCAGTCTTCAACATGTTTAGAAGCTCTGCCAGAGAGCATTCTATTTTGTTCATGTTGAAATTGACAATGAACTGGGAAAATGAACTAGGGAGAGATTGCAGAATTAGATCAACACAAAGATCTTTATTCATGTCAAATCCCAATTCTGCCAACCTTTCGATCCACTCAATCATCTTGAGAACATGTGTCTGCACAGATGTTCCCTCATACATTCTTGCCCCGAACAGACTTTTAGATATCTCATATCTTTCTGTTCGACTTTGAGCTCCAAAGAGCTCCTCAAGGTGAAACAGAATGGATTTGGCATCCATCTTTTCATGCTACCTTTACAACTCATTAGTCATGGAGGTAAGCATATAGCATTGGGCAAGTGTGGCATCATCCTTATGCTTCTCATAAGCAATGATCTCTCCCTCTTCAGCATCATCGGAAGGAAGAGGAGGCACAGGTCGATCAAGAACATAGGCTATCTTCTCAGCAGTGAGAACAATTCTCAAGTTCCTGAGCCAGTCACTATAGTTTCGACCAGTAAGCCTGTTGGCATCAAGTATGCCACGTAACGGGTGGTTCGCCATAGAAGTCTACAAGAGAAGATTTGCACTAATAAGATAACATGCAGATATTCATGAATTAAAATTAAGATATGGTCTTTAATCCTAATTTATAACTCCCACTAATTTTCAACGAATTTGCACAACCCTCATTGTGTAAAGATGGGATACTCCAGTGGTATCCTAGTGGGACCAGAATCCCATTAACATTATGGTAGTGGCCTTGTGACAGCACAACAAATCACCCCATACTTAATGGGTAGGCAACTCTTGCCAATTGCAACACCTTGCAACTCCTGGTATATTCAGCCTCCAGACCTTTGTGATCTTGTGGCAGCATAACAAATCACAAGATCTGGTTAGGTTAGACCCGTTGTTACGTTATGAGAATGGGTTCAAGACATGACCCTTGTGGCAGCACAACAAAGCCATGCCGGCGCCCATCCCAAAGTTCAGCCTAAGCCTTAGCCTAAGTCTCTGCCCCCTTGCTGTGAGGGCCTTGTGGCAGCACAACAAACCCACACAATCTAAGAGCAGCTCACTTAGACTATAACAACGGAAGGCTACGTGGGTCATTCTTAATGCCTTATGTTTACAACCTAATATAAGATCGAGAGATTTTTGATTAAATTTTTGGTCTCATCAATATAGGTGCTACATACATATAAAAATTTGGAGTATCGTATATACCCTAAATATATATATATATATATATGTAATAAGTAGCACAGCAACATATATCATATATATGCTTTAATACCAATGGATGATCATGGACCTTAAGCTCCTAAAACACATTACCAGAGCCATTTGGTAATGCACACAATCATGGTAAATAGAAAAACATGGAGCATCCAATGCTCCCACTAGATGTGAAGAATCTCCCGAGGTCCTCGTATCCGGTCTCCTTCTTAGTCTCTATCAGCTTCTCATTATTACAAGTAAATTTGTAATTGGGCACGCAGGCCCACAAATGTACATCAGATAATAATAAGAAACCTTGAACTAGTCCAGGGGAGTACAACATAGGAGGGAGATAGAATGTACAACCCATATTAATTAAGAGAGAGAGGAGGCACGCAGGCCCCAATAATCACATCACACATAACCATTCACCATAAAGAGCATCATCACATGATATCTAAATCCATGATCATCCATCCACACACAAGACACATCACATGCATCAAATAGTAATTATCACATAATTACTGTGAGATATAATGATAATTTCAAAATATAATAATTAATTTTGAAATCGTGCATATTAACATTCGACTAAACATTTTAGTTAAAACAAATAAGTCTAAACAACTTTGGACCTCCATCATTCACATTCATTGCATGGGCTCAATGATAATTTCGAGTTAATTAACCTCATAAGAATCTCATTCTTATAGTAATTAAAATTAATTAATTAGATAATGGGTAACGCATAAAACCATTTTAATATTCCCATTAACTAATTAACCAGGGGCCAAATAATGAAAAATACGTTAACAAGTTACTAAAACTATTTCATAACTCATTAATATAATTTTCAGAATTTTCTCGTAATTTTCTGAATTTATATGCATTTTAAACTATTTAAACCACTTAAAAAATTCAAAAAAAAATAGGGGGGCTTATCGGGTGCGGATCCGGCGCGGGCCGGATCTGCCCGCGGGAGACCAGCGGGGGTCGTCTCCCCCTCCCAGACGCTAAGGGGAGGGGGCTGGGGTAAAACCTAACCCCCGGTTCGCGCCGCAGGGGGCCCGTCCGCCACCCCTGACCACCACGGACAACCCCAGGGGTCCCGCCAGAAGGGCCGCCGGCCACCGGTCCCGACGCCGTCGCCGGAGGAGGCGCTCGCGATGAGCACGGAGCTCCTCCACCTTATTCGCCGTGAACTTTGCCGGAGTCGCCCCATCCGGCCACCGCACGCACCTGGACGCTGTGGGACACCATAGGGAATCGTCCAGCAACCCTTGCCAACCCCACGGACATTTCCAATCGGAGATTAACGGCCTGAATCGGCCTCCCTCTCCCTGTGCGAACGGCAACCGCGACTACGAAGATGTGTCCGATTCGCCCTCACGGTTAGGTTAATCAACACACTAGAATGTGCGTTTTGATCCTCTTGATGCCAGGAACATTTCCATAGGATCAATCGACCAAAATCCATCCCTGAGAGACTCAATCGAACACCCTAACATTGAGTCCCATACATGAACGAGAACGACGAAAAATAATAAAATAATGTCGATTTTGATCAAACCAGCAACCTGGCTCTGATACCACTGTAAGGTTCCGACCAGAATGCGCAGCGGAAATCATCGAAACCTTAGATTGCATATCGTTTCCGGTTGTTCAAAATCGAACAAGGTCGGTAAACCCGCGATGTGAAGAACGATTCTTTACCTTTGCGGGGTTGAGAATCTCCCAAAACCTCGAAGACGAACGAGAGGAAGATCTCGGAGTCGCGAGCCGTTCAAGCGTCCTGCCTCTAGACGTATCCACACGAGCAGTGGAAGCAGATGGGATCTCCTCCGCGATCTCCACTCGCCGACCCGATCTCAACACAACCATCCACCGGGGAGGAATGAGAGAGAGGAGGGGGCGCACCTTGGAGAGAGAGAGAGAGAGGAGAGAGGGCGGCTAGGGTCTCAACCTTGTAGCTTGGCCATGGTTTCTCCCAACAGCGTATATTTATAGACATTTGGCATTTTTCACAAAAACCCAATAATAGTCTATAATGTCCACCCATCCCGGTCTGTCCAATACTCTATTGTGTGTGACCCTCTAGGCCTAATAGTCTGTTTAGTTTTCCAGCCCATTAAGTAAAGAACTCCTTCTTAACTTAATTAAGTCTATCCATTAACTCTTAATGAATTAGCGGGCTTTCCGATCACGAAAAGCACCAAGCAACGCTTCATGATCCCAAATGACATTGGGGATAAGCAACCCACTATGGAACCTTTCCGTCTACAGATTCCACACAGTTATAGATCCTCATTCATCCAATGTCCCACCAGGACTAGGGTATGGTCAAACTGTCAAACCCTATTGAGTCCCGGCTCGACTGAATCCTATACTCCAAACTGGTTCATTAGAAAAACTCCTTTTTCATAATGAACTCCCATACCCTGGCCAGGGGATTTCCTGAGTACAGATCCATAGGACATTCTCTCTCATATATCATACTGAGAGTGAATGATTCCATGCTGTCAAACTAATTGCCTTCGCACTAGTTCCACTGAGTCTGAATAACTAACTATACAAGACCACTTTACAGAAGTCTATAAGTTAGTAATCAAATACTCAGCATCCCTTATGCAAGACATCTGTAGTAACTCAGGTCTAAGATCCAACTGTGCTACCGTGACATAGAATACCCTGATTGACAGTCAATATGATTACCATTCAGAGATTCTAGATCGGGTCAGTTCAGTGAACTCATTCCACTAATGAGCACCCACACACGTACTTCAGTGTCACCACACTGATTGAAGTCCCACGATCAATGACACCCAAGAGGGGGGTGAATTGGGTGATAACAAATTTTATGAAAACTTTTGCCTTTTTTACAAAATATGTGATAAACAATAATTAGCAAATGAAAACTAATTAACTAATTCTCTCAAACTTTCCGTTCCCACACGACCATACAATGAAAATAATCAAACCACACAAATAACACACAATGCACAACGGTTTTTAAGGTGGTTCGGATGCAACGACGCTAATCCAACGTCCACCCCTGACCAAACCCGGTGAGGCTTCACTCGGGGATAAATCCCCAAACGGAGACGACGCTCCATCCACACACGCAGGATGACGCCTGCCCACATACACGGGGACGCGTCCCAAAACACACACACACACGGAGATGAAGTCTCCAACACGATCCAACAAGCGGATCAACAAGACACACACACGCTGCGACAAGTGCAGCACTCCACACACACAAACACTCAGATCTGGATAAATCCACACACACACGTAGATCTAAGAAGACCTACGCACACACGAAACAAATACGACACACACACACATGACCACGGATCCAACAACGATCCATACAGACACGAGTTTGTAATTTATAAGAAACACAGATCTAAAACTATAAAGCACAAAACACCAATATGAATAAACCACAGTTTAGAAAGCTCCTGATTTAGGCTCTCCCTGAGTGTGTTCTCTGGTTGTTCACGTTGATTCTTTCTTCACTTGAATAGCTTGAGACTCAGCTTGAATGGCCTTGTATTTGATGTAGATCTTCTTGCACGGAGTACTGTTCACGGCTACAGTACCCTTCCTTCTTCCTTGGACAAATCCTTGTATCTTCTTAATGCTTGTGAGCTTATTCTCTTCCTTTGAGATTGCTGACTTCAATCGGAGCTAGAGTACCTTCAGATGATGCTTGAATGGCTCCTTCTTCCTTGTAGCATCCTTCTTCTTCTTCCCTTGGATCACCTTGAGTTGATGAAGAGGTGCATGGATGTAGCTTCGAACCTTGATTGCTTCTACACCTTCTTGGACGTAGATGGCTTCAGAAAATAAGCTTGAATCACCTTGGATGAATGAAGAACTCCCGCCCGAAGCACTGTTCACGGAGGTGCTACAGTACTCGTGAATCACCTCCTCTAGCCTCCCTTGATCTCTCTTGTTCCAAATGAGGCATTAGGGTTTCTAACCCTCTTGTATGTATTTTATAGACTTTGGATGGTCAATAGAAACCCCCCAGACCAGATCCACATTTTGTGGGTGATTGGGTGACTTTAGGATTAAAGAAATACAAGGAGAATGGCTCTTCTCGAAGTGGAAAATAAAGTCAACTTTTGTTGGCTCAGGGCTGGCGGTCGACCTGTGGAAGTTGGCGGTCGACCGCTACTGAGAAACCTGCAGACGGATGTTCCCTGGGAATTCCGGTCGACCGCTATTGGGCTGGCGGTCGACCGCCACTGAGAGACCGGTAGACTGGGGGTAGCTGGCAGGGGCGGTCGACCGCCCTTGTGCTGGCGGTCGACCGCCAGCTGGGCAGACCCCGAGTTGCCCCGGTTCAGTCGTTAACCTCTTTAGCTCCGTCGCTTAAGTCCTTTAGCAGCCAGTTCTCATCTGTGGCATCAACCTTGACAGTCTTGAAGGTGTCAACTGAGTCTTTGACCTTGGGCTCTCTTGGCTATGCTTCTTGGTGCATTGACCTTGGATATGTGACGAGCCGAATATGAAGTGTCGAATTTTGCTTGTAAAAGAGATTTCCATCCTTGATTGGGCGCTATCAACAAGCTTTCACTTTTGCCATCTCCACTCCAATTCTCGGCATATCTGTCATGAAAGCACATCAAGTAGTTTAGTCATATAAGAGCATCAAGTAGTTTAGTCATATAAGAGTGGAAAAACATCAATGACTAATAGTGTTTAGCCATTAACATGATGATGTCGAAAGACCCAAGTAACCACAGGATGACTCCAATGACCACAGGGGCACTACAATAAAGAGGTTATGAAACCTCTTGCCTCTTGTAAATATGAAATCTCTTGCCTCTTGTAAAAATAACAAGATCACCCATGGAACAAGGCCATATGACCATGCATTCAAACAATCATGTTGTAGCCTCAAAAGCCATTTGTCAACTCAATCATATTTAAACAACAACATGAATGTACACAGTCAACAAGAACATGTGCAATCAACTATAAATTTAGTTATCATCACGTAATCACACATTAAGTTTAGTTATCATCAAAACCATAACTTAACAATCACAATAATCATCAAAATCATAACTCAACAATCTCCCCCTTTTTGATGATGACAAATTTATTGGTGATGATAAAATTAATGATAAACTAATTAATGATGATACAACAGAATGGATGAATGGATACAACACAAATGTTCTTCTCCCCTGTCACACACTGTCACACACAATCATCAATTTTTCTCCCCCTTTGACATAATCAAAAAGCGGGATAATGCAAATCTATCTCCCACAACAACAGTATCAAGCGAGCTGGAAGAATCCAAATAAGGAAGAACAAGCTTAACTCCATGTGAAACATCAATAGCCCATCATATCAAATCAGAAGAAGCAAGGGCAAATCATGGACGAACAAAGTAATATGATTCTAATCAGAGGAAACCAATTGGTGATTGTTCTCACAAATCAATATGATACCATCCAAAGCAAATACAGTTGTGAATCATGGAAAATCCATTCTTAAGAAAAATAAGAATAATAATAAGAATATGAAGAAGAATAAGAAGAATAATGAAAAAGGGAGTAAAAGAGCACGTGGTGCTACTAAGGAGAGTGATCGCCAGAGGGGTTACCTCAATAAGAAGAAAAGATGATCGCGAATACCTGGTGATAATAAGACGCGGGATGAATATGGATTCCTTCCTCCACCTTCTATCGGCCGGCCGATGAAGGGGGTTCTTCCTTTTGATTACCTTAAACAAAGAACAAACAAATAAAAGAAAAGTGGATCAGCCAAGAGTGAGTGTAGTATCAATCAAATAAATAGTATGATGATGAAATAAGAATATAGCATGTGCACCTTTTTTGTTTGGTTTTAAAACCCCTAGAGAATTAGGGAGAGGAGGGAGATATGATACTAATGCAAAAGAAGAAAATGATGGACGTTGATGATACGATGAAGACAAATACAAACAAAGGAGAGGGAGCCCCTGCTGTTCCTATAAACAGTAAAGGGGAGAACCACCGGAGTAGCAGGAAGCAGAAGGAAGATGATGAAGAGATCACACGGATGAAGAGAGTAGAAACTCTTCTCTACGCAAAAGAAAACTGCTCTCTGCTCTTTCTCTGATTCGTGATTAACGATTCGAACAACACCTAACCTCTGTGACAACAGCCCTGCTTCTAACAGCTCTCTCTCCTTCTACCTCACCTTACCTTGCTGTGTCCTCTGTAACCTCACGTGAGATCAACCAGGGGACTCTTTTATAGGGTCTCGATCACAGATAGACACAGATTTGGGAAGATAAGAATAGGCAGTGATCATCTACGGCAAGGACTCTAGTTCCCAGATCGAGTAAAGTGACCAAGAAAGGCAGGGAACTCTTCAGGAAAGATGAGTTTGAGAAGGACACGAAAGGGGTAAGACACGACCTACTCAAGGGCGTCAATTCAACAATTGACGACCTGCCCCAAGGGCGTTAAATCAAAACACGACCAGGATCAGGGCGTAATTCCTGGATTCAATTTTGGTAATAAAACCTTCTTTATTTGAAAATTATAAAAAGACGCCTGAAGCAAAGGCGTTGATTAAAAACACGCCCTGAGGAAGGACGTTAATCATTGATTTCAATCGTAGTGGGACTTGCATAACACCAGGAATTGACGCCTAGACCACAAGTCGTCCTTTCTTAAAAACACGCCTCAAGCAAGGCCGTTACTTAAATAACGCACCCAATGAAGTCGTTAATCACCAAAAACACACACAAAAATAGAAAAACTTTATATTATAGAAATATTGAAGTTCACTTTGGGGCATTATCATAGTGACATGAGATTTAATCAACAAAACGTCAATTTTGGCATGTCTACAGCTGCCCCGCCTTGGCGTCTGCTTTGGAAGGGAGTGAGACGAAATGAAACGAAAGTGAAACGAAGTGGAATGAAGTGGAGTGAACTGATAAGTAGATGCCAAGGTGTGATGTGACACGTCTCAGACACTAAGCATTGGAAATCTTTCCAAGATTCAAAGTGAAACAAACTCCGGGTGATTCCGAGAAAGCATCAATTTGCTGGATAAAGGAGACTAAACTAAGTAAATAAAATGTGCACGCGGGCACGACAGGGAGACACCATTGGAGAGCGGTTACCAGCCAATGTGGACGTGCTACAACCAAGGTGGATTTGCAGAAAAATAAAGGGAATTGAGACAAAGACCCAGCAAAGGGACATTTTCAAGGAACTAGCCTGAGCGGCTTCGGAGAGAATAAAGTACTCGATTTGGAATGGAATATCTCATGTCAACTCAATCAAGAGCGAGTGACCTTCATTATTACCATAATATGAAGATTTTCAGCATGAAGCTCAAAATTCTACATGATGCATGCTGGGCTAAAAGGAAAACTTAAAACAAACTAAAAAATAGAAAATAATCAAGGATAATATTGCCAAGCCATCTAGATTTGGTCAAGAATCCAGATCTCTGAACTGACACTAAGCCGAAGCCCGTTTGTCCGCGTATCAACTCAGAAAGTGGAACCATCGTCCCAGACCTTGAATGACCCAACGGCCTATCCGTGTGATCAAGACTCTCCTGGAATTGTCACTGTTTTTGATGAAGGGGAACTCAAATTCCAGGTTCATCAGAACCACAAGGTCCTTGACATGTTATAATAGCGTAGATACCATATAGTAACAATGCTTACAGGAAAGAGATACAAGAAATAGAATGATGTTACTCCCACGAGTGACCCATGCTCCTCGAAACCTGCACTCTTCTGCACTTGAAATTAGTTCTCTCAAGGTAAAGCAAAATATGATCATAAGTGCTTAATTAAAAAGCAATTCTAGCCAAAGAATAGCACTTAAGTTCATTAAAGCATATAGAGGAGTCAAACATGTGAGCAAATAAAATCACGACTGGAGGAAAAGGCGTCAAAATATGAAAGGCGCCGGACATCAGGGCGTCTAAAGATAAAACACACCCTTCATTAAGACGTTAAATGGACCGAAAGTCCAAGTAGAAGACGACCCAGGAGGAGGCGTTAACTAAAACACGACCTCTGTCCAGTCGTCAATTCAACAATTAACGCCCCAACAGAAGACGTTAATTAACCACCCGCTTCCGATTCCAAATCGAAAGCAAAACCCAATCCTAATGGCAATCAATCTTTCAACTCCGAACAGCCTTAAGACCCTTCAGACCTCCATAAAAAGGAAGGAACCTCTCTAGATCAATCAAAACAAATTCATCGAATCCTGCTTCTTCTGCTTCTTCCGTTCCTTCTTCAGGCACCGCAACTGTCCAAGCCCTTCCTGCAGACCGAAGATGGAGAGAGCCATCAAGAGATCCAAGATTTCAACTCCCAGATTATCTGAGATCAACGGGCACATCAGCAACCGCATTGCATTAATCAGGTAAGTTTAACCGGTTGATGTCTCTTCTATTTTATCTTTCTTCGGTTCTGCTATTCCAATTCTTCTCATCCACTTCTCTGCTTGTCCTTTCTGTTTCCTTTCTTTTCCACAGGAATATCCTAATATCCCAGGAGCCCGGAGATTCATCAAAATTAAGTGGCTGCCTCTTATTCTTTCCAAGTTTTCTTCAGATATGAGGGTCTTTCTCTCTAGATGGCATCTTCTAGGCCTAATAACCCATGCAAAACACTACGACCAAATCCACTTAGATTGGGCTGCCATAGGAGCTCTAACTGAAATATGGCACCCTTCCACTCACACCTTCCTATTCTCAACCTTTGAAGCCACCATCCTATTGGCAGAATTAGAGTTGATCTTGGGCTTGAAGAGGATGAAGCAAGGGGATGAAGAGAAGATGGCCATCATGCCAAAACCAATCTCCTCACATGAACTATTAACCACATTGATACCTAGCCCAAACTTAGTGAACCAAATCAAGGTCACTAAAGGAATTAATCTTCTAAAGCTTGCCTCATGGGTGTACAAGAGAGCGGATCAAGCTAAAGAAGAAGAAGAGATCGAACGGGTGACCAAGGCCTTCGTGGTATGCTTAGCAGGAGCACTCTTATTTCCATCCACGGAGGATTTCTTAGAGGAGGCCCAATTAAGCGCAATAGTGAGCTTATGGGAAGGAAAGAGAGTTGGACCGGCTATCCTAGCCTATCTCTATAGTGGGCTTACCTCGGCGGTGATGGGAAGGCCCATCTACGGATGCATGCTAGCTCTCTCAAGTTGGGTAGATCTCCACTTCAAGTTCGATCTATGTGATGAGGCCCAACAATCCTCAAGAATCTTCTCAAAGAGCCCACTCTCTTACATGACCGGTTCACTTGGGATAAGCAATAGGGTGACAAACCGGATTCCTCAGATTAAGAAGAGAGTAGAATGGAGAGAACACCTCAAAGTAATGCCAAAGAACCTCTTCACTTGCGCCCCGGGAATACTCAAGACTCAAGAACTCTGTGCAAGATTTTCTCCCGGGACGGACCTTAGACTCATAGGCGCTTCAGAATTTATCTTGTACAACTCACACCGGTGCCTTCCTCAACTCGGGCTTCCACGGCAAGTATTCGAAGATCCATCTCATCTCCCTCCGATCAAGACACGGGACCTTGGCAGCAATGAGGATGGAGAAGAATGCACCACTATCCAAGCTCTGTGGAAAATCAACAAGACACATCAACCTGTGGAAAACTTAGAAGAAGACAGAGAACAGTGGAAGTCTTATGTAATAGCTTTAAGAAGCTTGAGGCCCAAAATGACTCATTGAAGCAATGTAATCTTTTCTTCCAATAAAGCAATGATATATCCTGATTGAGCCAATAACACAGTGTTTCTGATCAATTCTTCCAATAGCCTGTGATTCTGTTGCAAATAACGACTCAGCCAATGTCGTTAATTCCATAAATGACGCCTCGGAATACGTCGTCTTCAATGATTGATCTCTCATAATTGACGCCTTCACATATGGGCGTTAACTGAATAACGGCTTAAGACAAGGCGTTAATTCGATTTATATTCCAAAAAGATTTCGTTGAAATTCCAAAAGTAACGCCTTCAGCAAAGCCACGTTTCATATAAATAACGCCTCAGACATAGTCGTTACTCAGAAACAGTAATCATTACTCCCATCACATCAATCAACCCCTAATGAATGCGTCTGACGACGGTTATCATTCCCCATGCAAATAAAAATAACGCCTTAAGAAATGTCGTCAATTATTAAGAGACGCCCTAGTTTCAGTCGTTAATTCCATAAGACACGGCCTTCCTTAAGTCGTTAATTCTTTTTGACCGTTCGACTTAACTTTCCCTCCTTTCTTCTTCATCCTTCGTCCTCTTTCCCTCTTTCTCTCTTCTCTGCAACCCTCTGTGAACCCTAACCGAACCCAACCCCCATCCTTCTCTCTCTCAATCTCTCTCATTCTCTGCACCCCTCTACACCCTAGCCATGGCCGGTGGACTCAAGCGGCAGAGGGTCTCGGCCCCGGAGGTGGTGGACTTGGGCGAGGAAGATCACGCCGTGGAGGCTCCGCCGGCGGCGGCCGAGGAGGCTCCGGTGGCGGAGGCCGGCAACGAGGAAGAACGGATCGAAGGAGAAGAAGAGAATGAAGGAGAAGAAGAAGGCGATGAAGGTGGTGAGAACGAAGAAGGAGAAGACGAAGAGGAAGGAGAAGAAGAAGAAGGTGGAGAAGAAGAAACCCCGGCGGTGGTCGTGCCTCGTCGTGGCCAACTCCCGCGGCCAAGACAACCAAGGCCTCAACTCTGTGGTGAGTTGACTGGGCCTAGACAACAAAAGGTAAGCCCCTAAACCCAAATTTCCATTTTTTTCATTTTTACCTCAATTTCCATAGCCCTCGGGCTAGAAGACCTGCAACTCAGAAAGAAGACGCCCCCAGGGGTGTCGTGGATTAAAAAGAAGACGCCCAACCTTGGGTCGTGAATTCATTTTATTTCCTGAAAAATAATTAACCACATGAAAACACGCCCTAGAGCATGTCGTCCATTTGAATTATCATTTTTTATATCAATCATGGTGTTAATTCCGTGCATTTGTTCAATTATATATTTTTCCCATGATTTATATCGCATGCTGTTTTAATTTTATTTTTAAAACCCTGAAAAACAACGCCCCCCATCGGGGCGTAATTCAACAAAGAACGACCAAACCAGCGGTCGTCAATTCATAAATTCCAGAATAAATTATTAAAACCCAAAACCCATTTTAACAGAAAACGCCCTCCACAGGGGCGTTACTTAAGCAAATAACGACCCTGGTACGGGCGTCAATTAAAAAAAACTTTAGAAATTAGAAATTAACCTCAAAACCACGCCTCCCACCGGGGCGTCTCTTAGATAAACAACGACCTAGGGTAGGTCGTCAATTCAAAGCTCACTTAGAAACCACGCCCTCCTCAGGGGCGCCAATTAAACAAACCACGACCTGGGGATGGTCGTTAAATCAAACATCAAAATCTCAACCAAGGCAATTAAGTGAATTTCAAGAATAATTGAACAATTAAGCCAAAATTTCTTTCTTTATGCATGCAGGGGTTGATGAGGACACAGATCTCCTGGGTCATGGTCCGGGCAGCATATTACGGCCTCCTCGAGTTCCAGAGAGCCAGGGTAGATGCCATGGGGTTTGGGGCCTTCCTTAGCATAGAGCCAGTCAGACCCGACCTACCACTTATCCAGGTTCTGAGGGAGAGATGGGATAGGACTAGCCGGGCATTTCTGATGCCTTGGGGGCATATGGTTCCTACCCTAGAGGATGTAGCTAGGATCACGGGACTTAGGGTAGACGGGGAGGCAGTGAGCGGGATCACCTTACCAGACTATACCGAGCTCGCCCAGAGGCTGCTAGGGCTAGAGATGGTCTACGAGACACCTAGCGAGTGTAGGACTATCTTCCGCACCGACCTGACTACAGTGATGGGCTTAGGGGATGCTAGGCATAGATCAGGGGAGTCCTTAGAGCAGTTCTCACAGAGATTGATCGAGGGGGCTAGGGCAGTCTATTGCCAGGACCCAGCCGACAGGGAGAGAGCAGACCGAGACTTGAGGAGGTTCCTACTGCTGCTGCTCGGGAGGCTATTGCTCGGCACGAAGGGCGACGTCATCAACTGCCGATTCCTAGGGATCCTCGAGGACTTAGAGGGAGTTGGCAGATACGCCTGGGGAGCGGCGCTGCTGGCGCACCTACTAGCCGACTTGTCCACGGGGACAGGACGAGAGACGACTGTCAGTGGCTTCTCACCTTTTCTTCAGGTACACACTTTATTATTTTTATTTTCTTTCTCTTTTTCTTTTTCCTTTTTTTATGCATGTGAACGCCTCACTAATGCAATGCATGGATGCAGGTTTGGAGCCATCTGTACATGCCCATGGGGCGTGCTGACCCACGGCCAGGAGGTGAGGGTGCTTTCCCTCTAGCACGGCGCTGGCTGCCGGTGGTCTTCGGGGCCCCACTCGGCTACGAGTTGTGGGTGCTACGGAGAGAGTTCCATGACTTCCCTCCCTCGCTGGTATGCATGAATGAATGCATTTTTTTTATGTTTATTTGAATTTATTATGATTATGATGGGATGACATGCATGTTCATGGATGCAGGTGCGATGGAGGCCTTACGAGGGGATGACCGACGAGGGCCAGCCATGGGTCGTAGCGGGGTGACCTCGCTTTGAGCATGAGCTATGGGTTCACTGTTTGAGCGAGATCGAGCCGTTACGGCTTAGGCTGGTGATGAGGACCCTGGGCCTACACCAGGAGTGGATAGAGGTCGGGGAGCCACGAGGGATCGGGAAGAAGACGCGCGGTCGCACGAAGGCGATTGACTGGAGGGTGCGGTTCGAGGACCAGTACGCCGACTGGCGGCGAGGCGGGACCCGAGTCACCTCCCAGGCGACTGACAGCTCGAGTACCTCCGGCGCTACTGGGAGGTATACGCCGACCGACCCCAGATGAGGGTCCTAGGGGTACGTATGAATGCAATTATTTCTAAATTAAATGCAAATGCTTATGTATCTATCATGTGACTAATATGTAATGAATGCAGGATGCACGGGACATAGCGGCGATGGATGCCCAGGCCCACCTACACAGCCTGGAGGACCAGCTAGCTGCCACACGGGCCGACCTAGAGACCCTGGTGAGTGTTTAAATTATTTCTATATGCAAATGAATTTTTGTTGAATTATTGATGATTAGCCACTGACGATTTCAATGAATGCAGCGTGCCCAGCAGGGAGCCGTAGGGAGAGATACAGGGGAAGCCTCCAGCTCGAGGGGACCCAGTGCAGAGGTGACCGCACTAGCAGAGCAGCTAGCGGGAGCGGTCACACGGGCCGAGGCTGCAGAGCGCGACCTCGCCTCACGGGTAAAATCCAAAACTCAAACTTCATTCAATTGTTGATTATATATTGCATTGTGTACTGATGAAATTCATTTTCCAGACTGAGGAGCTTCGAGCCGCTCTTACTTGCGTCTGCGAGGGACAGCAGGCGATGACTGCCCAGGTGAGTGATTTACCTTCCGTCATGCATTGCTTATTTCATGAATTATTGAATTGTGGAACTGATGATTTGTTTACCTGTTTGCAGACCAGACAGTTACAGGCGGCACGTACCCAGGCTGCCCTGGCCGGGACGGAGTTGGCGATCCGCGAGCAGCGGATTACAGAGCTGGAGCGGTCCCTGAGGCGACGGGAGGAGCTGCCTCAGGACGTGGCAGAGCTGCGGGTTGCCCTCGAGCTGGAGCGACGAGAGCGTGCGCGAGAGCGTGAGGAGCACTTGGCGGACCGTGCCCGTCACCACGAGCTACAGCAGACAGACCGTGCCCGGTACCAGGAGCAGGTGGCGGCGCGTGATCGTGAGCTGACAGACCTGAGGACGCAGCTGATTTTCTTAGGAGCAGCTACGAGTTGCTGAGGAGCGTCTCCAGCGAGGGCGTGAGCGAGCTCGTGCTGCGGGGTACTCCTTCACTAGCTCCACCTTTGTGGCGGGTTCTTCTCTTCGAGAGAGGAGCGAGGCAGGGGGCCAGGCTCGAGTTCCAGCTTCTTCTCGGGGGCCCATGCCCCCTCCACCAGCTCCTCCTCGGGACGGCGAGGACGAGGTAGAGAGTAGGAGAGAGGAGGGTGGAGGCGAGAGCTGAGAGACTTACTTGTACTCCCTTCCACCCTCACACCTGTACTCAGATATTCACGATGTATAGATATATGAGATTGACATTTTTGTTACCTGAGCACTTGTGTAGTTGTGTACTTGTGGTTGTGTACTTCGCTTCTTTTCCACGTTCTTTGTGTTCGCTTTACTTTGCCCTGTACTTGTAGCTGTGATTCACACTTGAATAAACAGGTTAATTCATCTGTTCGACTTGGCCCCTTGCTCAATAAGCAAGGGGTGCCTTTTCTTTTGACCTGGATAGCGGGTCAAGGGGCCAAGCCTTTAATCAAGTAAGGCAAATGAAATAACCAATAAAGGGAGATGCAACACGCAAGCACACGTATGCAAACAATAATCAAGATGCCCTATGCAATAATGCAAGCACGCACATGAAGAATAAACTCCATTTCTTCTTTTCTTTTCATTTCCTTTTATAAATTTTTTTTCTTTTATTTTCAAAAGACGCGCCTTAGATTAGGTCGTTATTCAAACAAAAAACGCCCTAGGTGACGGCGTGAATTTGAAAACGTTTTTGAATTTTGTTGAAAAGAAGGCCCTCACAAGGGCGTTATTAAAAAAAATGACGACCTTCAGGAAGGCGTGAATTCAATAAAAAGCGCCTTAATCAAAGGCGTTAATTCTTTTTCTTTGGGTTGACAAAGCCATCCGGGCTCTTAATCCTACACGGTCACCATTTAAAATTCGTTGGTCTTTCTTGATTAATCAAAAGGGGGGCGACGTGATAATAGTTAACTTATACCCGAGATTTCGCATGGTGCAATCTCCTAGGTCGGCCTTGACCATTCTGCTGGTTTATGACTTACCACAAAGAAAACGAAGATATAAGGAAGCCCATAAGAGATTCTGAGAAGCTCTAGATAAAACCACTTCCCCTTACCCTATGCCTGTTGGGGTTCGGTCTTCGGCGTAGGGAAACTTTGTTGCCTTTTGCCTCTTTTATTGCATGCATACGCCCAAGGTTTTCCTTGCGGGGACTTTGCCCTCTTGACATGCTTTTCTTTTCATGATTTGACTTTCACTTTGGAACTGATTTGCATTGCTGAAAAATAAACCTAATTGTACTTGGGCTTTTGTGGCATTTGTTCCCTTTTGGGCCCTGACTTCCACCTACTAGGGCGGCGGATAGGCTTGGTGGATCTACCCCGAGGCTTCCTTTCCTCCCTTATGGGCCGAAGAGAAAAAAAATGGGCATCGTCTTCACCTTTAGTCAGGTTTTTTGACTTCCCATCGGATTTTGCACCACTTGAGTTCACGATTTAAGTGTGTAATGTGTGCGGGTGTCGACCCCGTTTTGAGTTAACAAGACTGATGAATGAATTCTGAATTTTGACCTTTCGGACCTTGAGCCCTTGTGTGCCACGGCAACCCCTTTCAATATATATTTTTTATATTTTTTTTTGGATTTTGGAAAATTCTATATTTTTTTTGGATTTTGGAAAATTCTATTTTTTTTTTGGTTTTTGGATTAGGGGTAATATTTTTTAAGGTACAGACCATTCCAAGGATGAGTTAGCTCTTGTCCTTCAGCATTAATCAGTTTATAAGCATTGCCAGGATAAACATCTTTTATAACAAACGGTCCTTCCCAGTTTGGTTGGAGTTTTGAACGGGGGCCTCCAGGTTTTACAAAAATTCTCTTGACTACCATCTCACCGACTTTGAATTTTCTCTCAATTACTTTCTTTTGATAAAAACGTGACAGCCTGTTTTGATAAACGCGCGCATGCTCAGCGGCGACCAGACGCTTCTCATCTAGGAGCTCCAAATGGGCAAGGAGTGAATCACGACGCTCATCAATAGAGAGTTCCTTGTCCAATTGTACTCGCAGAGATGGAATAAGAATCTCATAAGGGACTACTGCCTCCATTCCATAAGTAAGGGCGAAAGGGGTTTGCCCAGTAGGGGTACGAATGGAAGTGCGATAGGCCCAGAGAGCTTCAACCAGCTTGTCTGGCCAATCCGAGAATTTATTAGCCTCACACGTCTTTTTAACGATTTTGATCAAAGTTTTATTAGTTGCCTCTGCTTGGCCATTGCCCTGTGGATAATAGGGAGACGAATGATGCAATGCAATGTTATACCTGTTGCAGAGATCCTTGAGCTCTTGGGAGATGAATTGAGGTCCGTTGTCGGTGATGATGGTACTCGGGATGCCGAACCTAGCGATGATGTTCTTCATTATGAACTTGCAGACAGTTGATGCTTTGATCTCCACGAATGCTTCTACTTCCGCCCACTTGCTGAAGTATTCCGTTGCCGTCAGGATGAACGACTTTTGCTTGGTCAGGAGGTTCGAATCACCAAGAGGTCCAATGATATCAAAAGCCCACATGGAGAAAGGCCATGGGGAGGACATAGGATGGAGTGAAGAAGCAGGAGAATGAATTTTGTCGGCGTGCAGTTGGCACTTAACACACCTTCGAACATAGATGGAACAATCCTCTTCTAGAGTTGGCCAATAGAAGCCTAGCCTAAGGATCTTCTTAGCTAACATCTGGCTGTTCACATGACCACCACACACTCCTGAATGCGCCTCTTCCACTACCTTCCAAGATTCATCATCGTCGAGGCACCTTAATAAAACACCTGTGAGCCCTCTTCTATAGAGCACACCTCCAACCAAAACATAACGTTGAGCCACTCTTCTAATTACTTTCTTTTCTTCTGCAGTGGCTTCCTCGGGATAGGACTGATCATTGCAATATCTGGCAATCTCGTAATACCAAGGTTTTTCTTCATCAGCCAATTCTTCTTCCCAATCTAACAACATGACTTCTTTGCCTTTAAGAGATTCACTCCGTCTGGCCTTCTCGAGCACCTTATCCCTAATATCGAGGAATGCACGATCCTTAATAGCTGGAGTGTCACGCTGATGAATGAGAGGAACATGAAAATCTCGCTCAGGAGGGAAGACTAGAGCAGAGGCCAAAGAGGCAAGAGCGTCAGCTAGGATGTTCTGGCTTCGAGGGACATGAACAAAGATTAACTTGGTAAAGAGTTTGGCATAGGCCGAAGCAAGTTCCTGGTAGGGCTTGAGCTTAGGATTGATAGTGCGGCACTTGACAAGCACCTGGCGCAAAATGAGCTGACTATCACCAACAATTCGTAATTGGGTAACACCATATCTATGAGCGGTTTGAAGACCGGCCAAAAGGGCCTCATACTCAGCTATGTTGTTTGTGACAGGGAAAGTGAGCTGAGCAGCAAATGGGATGGTGACCTCTCTGGCGTTAAAAGAACCATGCCGATCCCTCTTCCTTGGAATTTAGAGCTCCATCAAAATGTAACGTCCACATAGGATCGTGGGGTTGATTAATGGACATTAGTTCTTCGTCTGGAAACTCCGAATTGACAGGATCAAATCGGGGGAGAGGGTGGTGAGCAAGATGTTCGGCAATGGCGTAACCTTTGATTGCTTTCTGTTGAATGTAAGTGATATCGAACTGTGAAAGGAAACTTTGCCAGCGTGCCAATCGATCAGTGAGGACAGATTTTTCAAGAAGGAATTTAATCGGATTCATGCGAGCAATGAGGTGAACCTCGTGAGCTAAGAAATAGTGTTTTAATTTCTGAACTACCCAGACTAAGGCAGCGTAAGTCTTCTCCATGGCTGAGTACCTCTGCTCACACGGGTTTAGAAGTTTAGACAAATAGTATGCTGCCCTTTCCTTTCCTTCTTCATCCACTTGAGCTAAGACAGCACCTACAGAGTCATCCAGGACAGAAACATAGAGGATAAGTGGTTTGCCTGGAATCGGCGGCCTCAGGACAGAAGGATTGGCCAGATAATCCTTCAATCCGTCAAAAGCTGCCTGACACTTGTCATCCCAATTAAACTTGACTCCCGGCTTAGTAAGCTCGTAAAACGGCCTGCATCTTTGTGAGTGCTGGGAGACAAAGCGGCGGATAAATTGCAACCTCCCGATTAATCCTCGAACTTCCTTCAAATTCTTGGGAGGAGGCATGTCTCTATGGCCTTCGCCTTATTGGGATCAACTTCAATTCCCCTTTTGCTAACAATAAATCCAAGCAACTTCCCTGATGAAACGCCAAATACACACTTCTTGGGGTTCATTTTCAACTGATATTCTCGTGATCTTTGCAAAACCTTAGCTAGAACCCCAGGATGCTCAATCCTTGTCCTTGATTTTACTATCAGGTCATCCACATACACCTCGATATAAATATGAATCATGTCATGAAAAATTGCCATCATAGCCCTCTGATAGGTGGCTCCAGCATTCTTGAGTCCAAAAGGCATGACCACATAGCAGTAAGTGCCCCATGGCATAGTGAATGATGTCTTCTCCTGATCTTCTTCAGCCAGGCGAATCTGATTATACCCTGAAAAACCATCCATGAAGGAGAGAGTCTCAAATCCTGCCGTATTATCAATCAGAACATCAATATGAGGGAGGGGGAAGTCATCTTTAGGACACGCACGGTTGAGGTCTCGAAAGTCTATACAAATTCGAACCTTTCCATCTTTCTTCATGACCGGGACGATGTTAGCCACCCAATTTGGATAGAGGACAACTCTAACAAATCTAACCTTATGAAGCTTGTCGACCTCTTCTTTCATCTTTAAAGCCATGTTAGGGTGAAAACGTCTCAACCGTTGTTTGATCGGGACAGATCCTGGCTTAAGTGTAAGCCGATGTTCAACGAGCGCAGGGTCTAATCCAGGCATATCCTCATAACTCCACGCAAACGTGTCCTTGTATTCTTGAAGTACCAAAATAAGCGCCTCCTCTTCGGAGGGCGGCAAATTCTTGCTGATGAGGACAATCCTAGGGTCTTCTTCCGTACCCAAATTTATTTCTTTGGTAGGCTCTTCTACTGAGGCTGATGGTTCATCAAATCTCCTCATACCACTGGCAAAGGCATCAGCCTCGTCCTCATATTCTTCATAACTTTCATCCCCCTCTTCAATAGGGTCTTCATCATTCATGATTTCATAGACACCCAAACCTTCATAAGAAACATTAGTACCCTCATATTCCAACTCTGGCAGGATGATCGGATTCTCCACGAATTCAGGAAGGGCTAAACAAGCCTGGCACCTTCTGGCTAATTCCAACAAAAATCTACGCGGAATCTGCTTACCCTTGGATTTCTTATGAAAATCTACCCCATGAATTTTATTAGAAGGAGAAGAACAACTAGCTTGATGGAAGGAAGGAGGTGAAAAAGTGGATACAGGAGGTGATACAGAAGGAGACCCCTCACCAGAGGGGGAGAAAAGATTTATCAATGAATCACGGAAGAGTGGCCCCTGGGTCGGGACACACTCGGAAAAGAGATAAGAGGTTTCCTCAACAAGAGATGGAGGATTGAAGAGTTAGAATTTTGACGTTTTTTTTTCATTTTTATCTTTATTTTCATCTTTATTTTCTTTTTCTAGAAGAAAGTAATGTGAAGGGAGAATAGCAGGAGGAGTGGAGATTGAAAGCTTGGAGAAAGATTGAATCAGAGATGACCCGCGCGGGGGTGTGATGGAGAGTTTGGAGAATTGCTCGAGGAGCAAGGGAGGAATCGAGAGAGAAATTTGCAGTGAATCTGGAGAAAAGCTGATCATAATTGGCGGCGGTCTCGGCACGCGAGAGAACAATTGAGAATGTAGGGAAGCTAGAAGAGACGGATGCATGGAAGTGAGAGAGAAAAGGCCGGCCTACAGCCTGTCTATTGTAAATCCTTCTTCATACGGAACATCTGGTTCTCCAGTGTCCGTATAATCATTCAGCAACTGCCTCTTATTTGTAATCACAGTCGGCATTTCAATCAGTTCATGTATTAGTGGCGGCCATTCCAGATCAGTCGGCATAAAGAGACAGCTCAAGGCAATAGTAATATCATACATATCAAACCATCTATAACAATCACACTCTGGATCATCCATCTTTCTTCTTTTATCAGGCCTTAGAGACTCCAGGGCTTTATAAGTGGCCAATGGTGCAATATGGCGAGCAAACTGTCTTGCATGAACATCTTGACAGTCTAGAATGGAGGTGATTATTGTAGTCTGTTCATGATTCTGAACGCCACCTGTGACAAAATGTGTCTTCAATGTCCAAGTAAGCGGCTGGCGATCTGTCTTCAAGGTGGATGTCATAATTGCCCATGGTTCATCTTCATTTTTGCTTGGTCCTTTATAGCCCAGGCCGCCTCGTGTAATCAATTTCTGAGGCTTAATAGGCCTAGTCCTGCCTTGACAACCGACACCCAGACCTTTGCCTTTTTGATACCCCATTTTCATTAGAATTTTCCAGCCAGGGGTGTTTATCATGCTTTTCTTCTTCTTCCCCTTGGAAGGCAAGGGTGTCATAGCAACTGTCGGGACTGTCTCGGGCGACATTGGCCGTGGGTAAGGGAGGTCTAGTATTGATAGCAACGGCTTGTTGGCAGGCCAAATGGAAGGAACTGATGAAGCCAAGTGTATATCTTCCTCTGGCAGAATTGGCATACTGGTAACTTTGATAATGCGGCCCTTGTGTGGAAACTTAAGGCATTGATGATTTGTAGAGGGCACTGCATCGAGCTGTTGAATGTAGGGGCGGCCCAGAATGCCATTAAATGTTGGATCCATGTCCAAAATATGAAAATCGACCGTGATTGTGGCCGGACCCAAACTAACCTTTAATGTGATCATGCCTAGAGGAGGTTTCTTGGTATTGTCATATGCTGTGACTGTTATAGTAGATGGCCGAATCAGTTCTTCAGAAATGCCGCACATCTTCAAAGTGCTCGGTGGCAATACATTGATAGATGCCCCAGTGTCCACTAGACATTGTTTCACCGCCACCTTATTAATATCAACCGTGATACATAGAGCATATTTCCTTGCTGAGAGTGGTGCCAGTTCATGCTCATGAAAAGTAATCGCCGGCTGACTGCTAGCGGGCGTTAATACCGTGGTTATCTGCTCGACCGGAATGTCCTCATTGACCATGACCTTCTGCAAATATTCTTTCAGGGCCATCTGATGAGTGGTTGACCTTTTGATTAGTTCTAAAATTGAAATCCTTGCTGGAGTTCGGTCAAGATGCTTTAACAAATCATACTGAGTGCCGGGCACGGACTCTTGCTCCTGTTCTTGTTCATTAGGCCCCTGCGCGGGCTCTTGCTCTCTTTGGGGAAAGATGCGCTGGAACATCCGTCCACTGCGGAGCGGTGCCACGTTTTGTCGTGCCTCTGTCGGGGCAAGTAAAGGAGGAGGGTTGGAAGAAGAAGAGGGTGTATTGGCGTTAAGAAGTGGTGGAGGGGTGTTTGAAGAAGGAGCTCCCGTAAGAGGTGTTGGTAAGGAGTTTAAGGAAGAAGCCCCTGCAGGAGGCGTAGGAGTAGGAAGGGGTGCCCGAGTGTGAGAAGGGTTAGTGGGCGGAATGAGGAGAGATCTGGGTATAAAAGATGGGGGAGCTGATGGTGGGGGGATCTTTGCCGGCGAAGGAGTAGTGGTGGTGGGTGTAGCGGGCGTTGGTGACGGGCGGGTAAGGAGTAGTCTAGACGGTGAAGGTGAAGGGTTGGTGGTGGATGGCGGAGTTTGCTGCGTGGTAGGTTGCGGAGGTGGTAAGCGGGTAAGGAGAGGTCGGGTTGGCAAGGCTGGAGAGTTGGTGGGGCGCAAAAGGGAACGGCTTAATTGGGGAGTAGAAGAAGACGGAAGGGTGCGCAAGAGGCGCGGAGGTTGATTTGGATTATGATTAAATGCCCCGACAGAGGCGTTTTCTTCATGCCATCCCTGTCCTCTCTCCACCTCATGGAGAGACGTGACCGGGTTCACATGCTGATTTGCTTGGTGCTCCGGCAATGGGTTGTGGACAATCCCCATATCTTGCTGAGGTGCTGGAGCTTGCTGTTGTGGCTGTGGAGCTGGTTGCTGGGGTTGCTGAGCCTGCTGTTGCCGAGGAGGCCTTCTTTCTTTCATGGTGGCGATAAACTGTCTCATCTCATCCCAATTAATGCCACCCTGGTCATTCAGATCATAAATATAGTCCTTGAAGTGGAAGCAACGATCAATATTATGACCAGGGGAGCGGTGGAAGACACAGTAGCGGGACGTGTCAACATTAGCGGGCCACACTGCCCTTTCCTTTGGTAGCATGAGCAAGTTGGCAGCCATTAAGGCATTGAAAATATCCAGGAGACTTTCTGGCAGTGGAGGGTAATGAGCCCTTTTGGGACCAAGTGGTCTCCTTTGCTGTTGTTGTTGCGGTCCATAATTAGTGGGTGGCGGTACTTGGTGGTATTGTTGCGGAGCTGGAGGGTCGGCGCGGGGCGCTTGGTTTTGTGGTGGAGCAAAGGAAGGTTGAGGAGTAAATTGGTGTTGTGGGGGTGAATTAAAGAGGGTGCCTTGTGATGGAGGTGGCGGAGGTCGTGGGTTAGATTGGCGAAAAGGTGTGGGGTGGCCGACCGCGCCAACCTGCTCATTGATGACGGTGCCCTCAGTCGTGGGCCCGCTATTGTTGGCATTTGTATTCCTTTTAACCAACCTTGGTTTTGGCTCAAACATGCCCATGATGGGCGAATCTTTCATTTGGGTCTGAATATAACGAGCTCTTTCATAAAGCTCCTCCATGGTGGTCAATCTGTTCATAGCCAGTATATGCCGGAACTGAGGGGTTGCATTGGATATAATCATCTTAACCTGTTCCGATTCTGATAAGGTATCTTTCAACTTCTCGGCCATCGCCCGCCATCTATCAGCAAATATGATGAAGTCCTCCTCGGGCTTCATTTTCTCTGCAACCAAATCTGTGACTGAAAGGGAGGGTCCAACCCGGTCCCTATATTTCTGCAAGAATTTCCTTTGAACCGCATCGAAATCACTAGCATCTGCCGGATCCAAGGAGTAGAACCATTCGAGGGCTGGCCCCTCTAAAGATCTTCTAAACAAATAAGCTAATGAGGCTTTGTTGCCCTGCCAAAAGGACGTTTCATACATAAAATCCTTCAGATGAATAAAGGGATTACCAGTTCCATTGTATCGCCGAAAGTTCGGCATCTCAGAAGGTGGTAAGTGAAAAACTGGCAATGTAGGAAGAGAGATTTCTGGGGCATTCTTGGCAGCAGTAACCTTGTTGAGTTTTTCTTCCATGATAGCCAATTTCTGAAGGAGCAAAGCATTAGTGTCTGACTCGACCGGGGCCGAATTTGGAATGAAGGTATTTGGCATAGGCGTCCTTAGAATTTGGGGAGGTTGAAAGAATTGGGGCCTAGCCGCGGAATAGCTCACCTGTTGGGCCGGCATGGCCGCACCAGGTGTCGGTGGACAAGAGGGGGGTTTGTGCAAGACCGCTTGGTCATTAGTGAGGTGATGACCACTCTCGGCCGGAGGGGGATTGGAGGATGAAGAGGGAACGGACTTCCCTTTCAAAGCGGCCTGAACTGCCTGCCGCTGGGAGTCATCTAATTGAGATAGAGCATTAATCAAATCGGTAACATTGAAAGATGGGGAGGGGTTCCCCGAAGTGTTGGAGGGTAAAGCCTGAGAAGAGGGCACAACCTCTTGAGTAGTGGTATCAACCACATGAACTTGAGGATAATGAGAATGAGGAGGAGGGTAATTCCCCTCATGATAGATAGAATCTTGGGGAACCTCATAGGATTGACCAAAGACGTTCTCTTCCACATCATCATAAGAATATCCGTAGCTTGCCATGTTGATAATCTTACCTGAACGGAGTTGCATGCTTAAAAAGAGAGAAAGCTTTATGAAGGAATTATCACACAATCAATCACCCAATCGAAACAAGCTTAAGCAAATCAACCCAACCAAATTTATGCAAACAAGTTGAGATGAAGGCAAGATTTTAGTGTTATGTTTGAGATTAGAGTGAGTTAAATTGCAGAATAATTCACTCCTCTTTGCAAAGTGAAACCTAGTTTGGATCCAAGTGTAGCCTCCGTGTCAACTAGGTTCTTTCTCTTCTTACCAACGATAGGTTTTCTAAACTCCGGGTACTTCAAGGGTACAACCGGCCCAGCGTCCGTGAGGGAATCCACGGGTGCGGGGACTTACGGAGGTCTTGGAAAAGGGATTTCCGGTCCAAAGAGACGGAATGCTCAATGGAGGGTTGTCCCGATTCCAAGAGAGGTGTGTGGAATCCTAGTGTAGAGAGAGGAGGTCTCTCAACCAAATGCCACAAAATGCAGTATAAGATAAGCCAATCACAGCAATATAATCAAATACTCAATGTAAATATGAATCCAGCATGAATAGACAGAAACAGTAAGGCTCTGTAAACACACAGGAAAGAGGCGACCTGGAGGCAGTCGCTACTAACAAAAGAGACGACAGCGTGGCTGTCATGAAACGCTGCGAGGGGCTCACAGGCAATGCAAAAACGCGCCTTGATGTGGGGCGCTAAATATGATAAGACGCCTCTGACAGAGGGCGTCAAATATAAGTGGTGCGCACGATCGAAGAAAAACGCGCCTTGGCGTGAGGCGCTGCCAAATAAGAAGACGCCCGAGAGGAGGGCGCAAATTCACAGAAGCAGCAGATATGATGAAAGACGCCTTCGTGGAAGACGTTAAACAGGAAACAGACGCCCTGGATGAAGGCGTTAAAATAAAAAGGCGCCTTTGTGAAAGGCGTTAATTCAAAAACAGCAATAGATTAATCACAAGCTGGCTGATCCCGGGGAGTGTGCAGTGTGCACAGTGGAGGGTGCCCGTGGGGCACAAAGGAGGGGTACCGTGGGTACCAAAGGGAAAGGGCACGCGTGGGTGCCAAAGGGGAAAGGGCACACGTGGGTGCCAATAGGAAAGGGCACACGTGGGTGCCAAAAGGAGATGGTAATCAAAAGAAAAACAGTGGAAGTCCCACCGTGATTGCCAATTTGTGAATCATGGAAAATCCATTCTTAAGAAAATAAGAATAATAATAAGAATATGAAGAATAATAAGAAGAATAATGAAAAAAGGGAGTAAAAGAGCACGTGGTGCTACTAAGGAGAGTGATCGCCAGAGGGGTTACCTCAATAAGAAGAAAAGATGATCGCGAATACCTGGTGATAATAAGACGCGGGATGAATATGGATTCCTTCCTCCACCTTCTATCGGCCGGCCGATGAAGGGGGTTCTTCCTTTTGATTACCTTAAACAAAGAACAAACAAATAAAAGAAAAGTGGATCAGCCAAGAGTGAGTGTAGTATCAATCCAAATAAATAGTATGATGATGAAATAAGAATATAGCATGCGCACCTTTTTTTGTTTGGTTTTAAAACCCCTAGAGAATTAGGGAGAGGAGGGAGATATGCATACTAATGCAAAAGAAGAAAACGATGGACGTTGATGATACGATGAAGACAAATACAAACAAAGGAGAGGGAACCCCTGCTGTTCCTGTAAACAGTAAAGGGGAGAACCACCGGAGCAGCAGGAAGTAGAGGGAAGATGATGAAGAGATCACGCGGATGAAAAGAGAAACTCTCCTCTGCGCAAAAGAAAACTGCTCTCTGCTCTTTCTCTGATTCGTGATTAACGATTCCAACAACACCGTAACCTCTGTGACAACAGCCCTGCTTCTAACAGCTCTCTCTCCTTCTTCTCTCACCTTACCTTGCTGTGTCCTCTGTAACCTCGCGTGAGATCAACCAGGGGACTCTTTTATAGGGTCTCGATCACAGATAGACACAGATTTGGGAAGATAAGAATAGGCAGTGATCATCTACGGCAAGGACTCTAGTTCCCAGATCGAGCAAAGTGACCAAGAAAGGCAGGGAACTCTTCAGGAAAGATGAGTTTGAGAAGGACACGAAAGGGGTAAGACACGACCTACTCAAGGGCGTCAATTCAACAATTGACGACCTGCCCCAAGGGCGTTAATCAAAAACACGACCAGGATCAGGGCGTCAATTCCTGGATTCAATTTTGGTAATAAAACCTTCTTTATTTGAAAATTACAAAAAGACGCCTGAAGCAAAGGCGTTGATTAAAAACACGCCCTGAGGAAGGACGTTAATCATTGATTTTCAAATCGTAGTGGGACTCGCATAACACCAGGAATTGACGCCCAGACCACAAGTCGTCCTTTCTTAAAAACACACCTCAAGCAAGGCCGTTACTTAAATAACGCCCCCAATGAAGTCGTTAATCACCAAAAACACACACAAAAAATAGAAAAACTTTATATTATAGAAATATTAAGTTCACTTTGGGGTATTATCATAGTGACATGAGATTTAATCAACAAAACGTCACTTTTGGCGTGTCTACAACAGTCAAGCATGTATTGATACCAATTGAAGGTGGTGATTGGCCTCAAAGATATGAACCAGTGGAGGAAGATGTGCACAGGATGAGGTCTTCAGCATGATAGCATTCAGAATCTAGATCCCATGTCAGATTTTCACAACAAACAAGAACAGGAGGGCATATCAAAAGGATTTTCTTTGATTTTTAAATTTTCTGATTTTTATATTTTTGGTTTGAAATGCATGAAATGTAACACATGCAAATGATGACTCATGAAGCGCACACAATGCAACCAAATAGTTACATATAAACATACATGCAATCTTCCCCATACATATATAAGAAGGGAATGGGTATAAGAAAGATGCAAGAGAGTCATGCTAATCGAATGCACATGTGTAGCACATGGGAGATTGTACAATCATATAGGAGATTCATGCAATTGCTAAAGCAGTCAATCAATTTTATGAATACATAATAAATCAAATTTCCAGATGTATAAGTGAGTAACATGAAAAATGATTGTTGCAATATGGATATTCAGATTTTCAGATTAACACAAGGAGACATTTTACAGACTGCACTTTAATTTTGAGAACAGCGTATTGGAGGCTACGCTCTACCACAATGAGTTTTCACCAACATTTTTCAACTCAACCAATATCACATGATAGTCAAAAATTTTCAAGAGTGATCAGGTTCAAATAATTTATTTTTACACGAGTAGACGCATGGAGCTCATGCCAGAATCTCCGGTTACTCAGAATATTGAACCATTTCACCTCATGTTGAACAAAGATACTAGTCAACATTTTTCAGATATGAACCACATCACGTCTCAGGTGACATGTGTCCAGTTTACTCAGTAAGACCGAGCATTGCTCTATCTTTCATTTTCATTTCAGATTTTTCAACCAGGATAGGTAGGCAGCTTTTTCCTCAATTGTCTCTTCAACATATATGCAGCAAGTTTAACATCTCGAGAGTGTTGAAAAGAAATTCATATACCCTTATCTTTAACACTCATTTTCACATTTTGTGCATGAAGTATGCGAATTTGATTCAGCATGTATACAAAAATGTCATGAATACATAATAGTGCAACTTCCCTAAATAGATGCACTTATGAAATATGAACTCCCCCTAGAGTGTACGACATGAAACACTCTAATAATGACTCAAATGCAACATTATTTCTCAAGAATACATAAGGTCATAGAAGTTTCAAGGATGGGGGTGAATAACATATAATAGCAACACAAGCACACATTGGGAGTTTATGCAAATGCACTATGACATGCATGCGAGCAATGTGATGTCAATTTGATACCAATGGAATAGATAATTTGATACTAATTGAATGGATGCCAACTGAATGAACTAAGTGCAACTAATGCATAAGTTCTAATGCAATACAACGTATGAACATATACGAATGCGATGCAATGTGTAAAGTGATTCAGACTTTTGATTTTCATTTGCATGATCTAAAAGCACCTTATGCATTGAATTATGATGCATGCAACCTATAACTATGTGAGAGTGGAATGCAAGTTGTTATGGCAAGATGAGAGCTTTATTTCCAATCCAATGTGACAACTTCCACATGAGACTATTCACATTCAATTAATGGATCAAACAAGCAAATTTTTTTTGACATGATCTTTATGAATGAGACTGCATACATGATCAAAATTAAGCAATGCAACCCAATTTTTAGAATTGTTCAAAATCAGATTTTCAAGAGCATTTCACAAGTTTTGAAATGAGAATCAATCCAAAAGCCAAATGTTTGAATCATTTGATCAGAAACATATTTTTAATTTAAATAACTCAGCTCAAGGATTCATTCATAACTCAACCAATCACAAGCCAGTCAAGATTTTCAAAATCTGGTACGAGACAAAGATTTTAGTCCGAAGACCCAACTCAACGCATAGGGAGTGCTTCCAAGTGGACATAATCCACTCTTCTACAAACGTCATTTGATATACCAGATACTCAATTAATCTTAAATGTGCTCAAGCAATCAGATTGAAGGATGTTCAAAGGTCAACATAAAGTTCAAGATTTTCAGTTTCATTCAACCAATAAGCAAGTTAATCACAGCAGAATAGAGGAGCAATCATTTCAGGTATGTAGAAACAATACATGTCATCAGAATAACATCACAAAGTCCCATAGACTAATGCATGAATTTCCATTTCCATAGCAAGAGGGTGAATTACCTTAGTTCAGAAGACAATACTGTGGCCTTCAAGCACCAAAATCACTAACCTCACGAAGGTTAATTTTTCAGCTTTTACTTTCTTACCTTTGCCTTGAGAATCTATTTTCTTCCAAGCCTTTCACCTACAATCTATTAAATCGATTCTGAGTCAAAAGGGATGTGCGCCTTTCATACCATGTCTTGGGTACTTGCTTCAACACGTTCAAGACTTTCACGAGCCTGTACTTGTGATGGGGACATCACCTCCCGTGCCCACATTCACGGCTCGTCTCCTCGCCCCGGTTGCATCCGGCATGGTCTAGTTATTTATTTTGAGTCCTATGTAATTTTTATTTGAGTCATATCATTGTATTTTTCCTTTTATTTGAGTCATATCCCTAGGTATTTGTTTATTTCCTTAAGTATGAGTGTCATTAGGATTGATTAGATTGTTATTGGGCCCAATTCATTGGGTTAGGCCCAAGGGCGCCCCCTACCCCTTGGTTATTTGTCATTGTTACATGAGTCAGGGACTTTTTGTAACATGTGGGTTGCCTATATATAGGACCCCATTTCCCCCATTTCAAGTTAATGAATTGCCATATATTGAGTTCCAAAATTCAAGTTTCTTGTGGAGAGAATCCATTAGTGGGGTGTGAAGCCCTAGGGTGAGAAGCCCTTCCATTCCCTCTCTCTCTCTCTCTCTCTAAGGGGGACGCCCCCCTCTCTCTCTCTTCCCCCCTCCCCAAATTTTGAATTTCCCCTCTCTCTCCTCTCTCCTCCACCTAGGCTCCACCTCATCCACACACCACTAGCCACCCCAACCACCTCATCACTTCCCTAGGTGCATTCATTACCCCTCCACCAACTCCCACCAAATCTCCTCCCTCCCTAGGAGAATCCTTGACCCTCCCAATACAATCTCTCTTCCCCCAACACAATCTCATCCCTTCCCCACACAATCTCCCCAGCTCCCAAGGGAAGATTTGAATTATTTTACCTCCACTCCCTCATCCCCCAAACCTTGGACCACCCCCAAATAGGGAAATCACCATCCCTCTCCCTCTCCCTCTGAGTCCCAAATTCGTAGCTCACTCTCTCACCACCTGCTAGACCACCTTCCTGCCCCCATTCTCTCCCTCCCTCACCTTGGTTTGCCCTCTCCCAGACCCCCTAACAGCCAAGGGTTGCCTCCACAACCATCCACCCTCTTCCCCCTCCCATTTACCTCATCTCCACCTCCCATCTCCAACCTGCACTTCTCAGTTTGCAGGCAACAGAGTACCAGCATCTTGCAGATTTGGCCACGACATCATCCCGACGTTCCTGGAGGCCCAAGTGGCATTGTCGGAAGCGTCTCCCTGTCCTCTTTGCAACGGTGGTGGTCTCGTCCTGTTCTGAGTTCGTGGTTGCCCGGGAGAGGTGATCTTCCACAACTGCGCAGCTACTTCCTGACAGTCAACCTAAAGCCAGTTGCCGAGGCTCCCATGGCCAACTTCTTGAAGCTCTGAAGGCGGGCCTAGTCTGGGAGTTTCTACACCGAGTCTACTTCCAGTATCAAGAAGCGGAACCCCGTTCGGCTTCCGGAGCTATGTTCTCTTGTTTTCCTCCCTCAGGTGCGCAGTTATGTCCCCTCTGGGACTGAACCGACCCATGTCCACTGTTCGGGTTCTCCCATGCTGCTCTGACATCATCTGGCATTCCCGTAGGTCAAGTTTCAAAGAAAACTTGACAATGGTTCCAACAACTCCAGCCACACTCGATTCAGAGTTCGAGAGCGCTCGTGGCGACCTCTTCTTCCTGCTGCTGAGGTGCTTCTTGCCGCCAGAGTCAGAACTTAGGGGCCTTGTTTACAGTCTGACCCCGACCGGCACCGGCAACTAGAGAAATCAAAAAAATTCAGGCGTCATCCTGATCTAGCTATGACGATGTTCCAACTGGTCTCATCATCGGCAAAATTCAAGAGTGGCCGCAGTAGCGTCATCTTCAACCGTCTGTTCCCTATTCCAGAGAGCAGGCAGAACCATCGTTGTCCATCCGTTCGGCTTCCAATTCAGTTTTTCCCCTCCCCGCCTGGCCAGCTTAAAGCCCCTCCCTGTGGGAGGTAGTGTTTGAGTGTATGAATGACTCCGCCTCCCCTTGTTCCACCCCCTTGCATGAGGAGTAGTGTTGTAAATTTTTAAAATAGGGTCAAGCTACTCCGGCGCAGCGTGTGGGGAACCACGCTTCCCCGCTCGCCCACGTCTCCGAGTGGGACCGATTTCTTCAAACCGGTCGAGTAAGCGTTCTAACCTTGCTTCCCTTAGTGCTTGTCCTTTCAATATTTACTCTTAACTCCGCTGGCCGTGAGAGTGAGTGCTCGGTCCCTCAAGCTCCGTTGCTTCGAGTGACCACCATGGGGAAGAGTGTAACCGGTGCCCTCGACACAACTTCGGCTCCATTGAATTGGGCCTCCATACCCTTAGGAACAAACCTTGGCCTTGCTGGCCCTCTACCAGCAAGGGCCCAGCCCTCACATCCTCCACTTGGCATCGCCAAGTTACCCCGGGTTTGGGTGAGTGTCGGGTGAGCGGCCACCGATTTCGGTCCGTTGCCATTGTGAATTGTGCTTGTTTGTTAGAGTCCAAGGGTGTGTCACATCAATTGATATCAGAGCAAGTCATTGACTTGTCTCTACAAGTCAAGTCCTAGGGCACGCTTGCATTGGAGTCATCATCAGTCCGACCCTTGCATTGTCCACCCACCATTGTCATCGTTGAGTCTAGGGTCAAATGGCCCCTCTCCCAATCATATCCCATGCATACCTACCTAATGGAGAGCCCACGGAAATTGATTTCATTGACTTAGAGTTCGATAGTTGGGTATCCCCCGATATCGTTGCCTCTCTTTCTAGGACCGGACAAATTATGCACAATGGAGACCAAGTCTTTGTTGAATTCCATAGATGGTTTGGAGAGACTAAGTATTTTGATGGGGCTTGGTGTCAAGTAGGAACATTGGCGGGTCCATGCATAATCCTAGGTAAGAGATGGTTAGATGAAAGGAATGCCGACATCGACCCAACACGTCGGACTTGCCTAGTGCATCCGCCACACCTTCCGAGAATCTTTAAATTCAACAACCTTGTACTCTCCCATCCGCCGGAGTCCCACCCTTGTTCACCACCCCGGGTGCACCATACACCGGCTAACATCACCCCACCTTCAAAGAACCTTCCCACCCCATTAGCTTTAGAAGAAGTAGCCCACCCACTTTGCCACATGGAGACAAATGCCCCTCCAGATCCTTTCCCCTCCATGGAGGGCACCCATGTCCAAATTGAAGGGGAAGTCTCGCACAAGGATCTTCACCCTACACCACCCTCTCTAGATAAGGCCGAACTCATCTTAGAAGAACCCCTTGTTAGATGGCTAAGGGAGAGCTCGATTAGAGATATCACGACCCATATCTATCTACCAGTGGAGCAAAACCTCCCTATAGTGCCCATCTTCTCCCATCACACCACCATCCAATCCTCTCACCAAGTAGAGAACCTAGGGGGACTTCTCATGGGCTTAGCTTGGCAAATGGAGTTGACCGGCATGTTGACCATAATGGACAACCAACCAAGGAGCCTTGACCTCCTACACCTATGTGTCGGGTCCATCACCTCGGTATACACCATTGGTTGCTACACTAGTGACCTCCTTCTATTCCTCCCCACACCCGATGAGTCCAACCTTCTCCTCAATTTAGAGCTTCTTAGATCGGGTAAAAAGCCAAACCCTCCCCTCATGGCCGACCCACCCACCAAGAACTTTGACCTAATTATTTCATTAGAGGAAGATGACCCACCACCATTTGAGGATCTTGAGGGCATAGGGCCCCTCTCCATTGGTAACCCTTTTCATGATCCCTTTGATCCCTTCCAATGGGAACCGTGGAACCCATGTGACCCAACCACCTTACCCACCACCCACCCGTTCCTACCCTCACCCACCATATTGGGCCAAGCCCACCTCATCCATGACCCGGGTTACACCAAAGGAGCCATGACCTTAGGCAACACCCACCTAGAGATCGAGGAAATGCCCCACCCCATATCCACCTTCCTAGATCCCTTCGACCCTTTCACATGGAAGTTCAAAGGTCATCCCACATCTATACACATAGAAGTCACCTTTGGGATAAGCATGCATGTGTCTAAGCTTACCACACCACTTGGCATGAACACTATGTTGGATCCATTCATTCACATCACCCACATGTCAAGTAGGAAACAAGAGTGGTCCATATTCGGGTGTAATGGTCCTCCTTCATTCATCATGGGTCGTAGGCATGATAGGAGTATTCATGGATGTCCGGGTCCCCTGGCATTTGTCACCCCCATGCATGACCGGATCACCGATGGATGTCCCGGTCCTCCCCATTCCATCAAAGTCTTCTTGGCGTCAAAGCATGATTGGTCTACTTTTGGTTGCCCAGGTCCACCCATCACCCCTAGAATGTCAGCATTCACAAAATTGCATGAAAATCTTCGCAAGCACGTCAGCAAGGAAAATGAGACTTATAAAAGGCAGGCTGACTCCCATAGGCATCACCAAGAATTCCACGTGGGTGACTTTGTGATGGTGAGGACGGAGAGGCTCTCCCCGAGAGCCATCTCCAAATTGAGGCCTCGTGGGGCTGGTCCCTTCCAGGTTCTGAGGTGCATTGGCACTAATGCCTATGAGTTAGATCTTCCCGAAGAGTATAGAGTGAGCCCCACATTCAATGTGGCCGACCTAGTGCCATATAAGGGTCCCGCGGTGGTACCTAGTGAGGATATTGACACCATTTCCCCCATTGAGAGAGCACCCACCCGTGAGAAGAGTCCACTAGCCAAGAGAGCCCAGCGTGAGCGAATTGAACGAATATTGGATGAACATGTCACTACCACCAGGAGCAAGGTATACGAACGCTATCTCGTCGAATGGATGGATCGGTCTCCTTTAGAAGACTTGTGGACGGTATCACTTCTACACCCTCCGAGGAGGGAAGGACTCTTACTCGACAGAGTCGAGTTCTCCGCACCCCAGGAGTATGATGGGAATATCACCTCCCGTGCCCACATTCATGGCTCGTCTCCTCGCCCCGGTTGCATCCGGCATGGTCTAGTTATTTATTTTGAGTCCTATGTAATTTTTATTTGAGTCATATCATTGTATTTTTCCTTTTATTTGAGTCATGTCCCTAGGTCTTTGTTTATTTCCTTAAGTTTGAGTGTCATTAGGATTGATTAGATTGTTATTGGGCCCAATTCATTGGGCTAGGCCCAAGGGCGCCCCCTACCCCTTGGTTATTTGTCATTGTTGCATGAGTCAGGGACTTTTTGTAAAATGTGGGTTGCCTATATATTGGACCCCATTTCCACCATTTCAAGTTAATGAAATTGTCATATATTGAGTTCCAAAATTGAAGTTTCTTGTGGAGAGAATCCATTAGTGGGGTGTGAAGCCCTAGGGTGAGAAGCCCTTCCATTCCCTCTCTCTCTCTCTCTAAGGGGGACGCCCCCCTCTCTCTCTCTTCCCCCCTCCCCAAATTTTGAATTTCCCCTCTCTCTCCTCTCTCCTCCACCTAGGCTCCACCTCATCCACACACCACTAGTCACCCCAACCACCTCATCACTTCCCTAGGTGCATTCATTACCCCTCCACCAACTCCCACCAAATCTCCTCCCTCCCTAGGAGAATCCTTGACCCTCCCAATACAATCTCCCTTCCCCCAACACAATCTCATCCCTTCCCCACACAATCTCCCCAACTCCCAAGGGAAGATTTGAATTATTTTCCCTCCACTCCCTCTTCCCCCAAACCTTGGACCACCCCCAAATAGGGAAATCACCATCCCTCTCCCTCTCCCTCCTAGTCCCAAATTCGTAGCTCGCTCTCTCACCACCTGCTAGACCACCTTCCTGCCCCCATTCTCCCCCTCCCTCACCTTGCTTTGCCCCCTCCCAGACCCCCTAACAGCCAAGGGTTGCCTCCACACCCATCCACCCTCTTCCCCCTCCCATTTACCTCATCTCCCACCTCTCATCTCCAACCTGCACTTCTCAGTTCGTAGGCAGCAGAGTACCAGCATCTTGCAGATTCGGCCATGACATCATCCCGGCGTTCCTGGAGGCCCAAGTGATACTGTCGGAAGTGTCTCCCTATCCTCTTTGCAACGGTGGTGGTCTCGTCCCGTTCTGAGTTCGTGGCTGCCCGGGAGAGGCGATCTTCCATGACTGCGCAGCTGCTTCCTGACAGTCAACCTGAAGCCATTTTCCGAGGCTCCCATGGCCAACTTCTTAAGCTCTGAAGGCGGTCCTTGGCTGGGAGTTTCTACACCGAGTCTACTTCTAGTATCAAGAAGCGGAAGCCCGTTCGGCATCCGGAGCTGTGTTTTCTCGTTTTCCTCCCTCGGGTGCACAGTTCTGTCCCCTCTGGGACTGAACCGACCCCTATCCACTGATCGGGTTCTCCCAAGCTGCTCCAACATCATCTGGTGTTCCCATGGATCACGTTTCGAAGAAGACTCGACAACGGTTCCAAAGACTCAGCCACACTCGATTCAGAGTTCGGGAGCGCTCGTGGCGACCTCTTATTCTTGCTGCTGAGGTGCTTCTGCCGCCAGAGTCAGAACTTAGGGGCCATGTTTGTAGTCTGACCTCAACCGGCACCGGCAACCAGAGAAATCAAAAAAATTCAGGCGTCATCCTGATCTAGCTACGACGATTTTCCAACTGGTCTCATCATCGGCAAAATTCAGGAGTGGCCGCAGCAGCGTCATCTTCAACTATCTATTCCATGTTCCAGAGAGCAGCCAGAACCATCGTTGTCCATCCGTTCAGCTTCCAATTCAGTTTTTCCCCTCCCCGCCAGGCCGACTTAAAGCCCCTCCCTGTGGGAGGTAGTGTTTGAGTGTATGAATGACTCCCCCTCCCCTTGTTCCACCCCCTTGCATGGGGAGTAGTGTTGTAAATTTTTAAAACAGGGTCAAGCTACTCCGGCGCAGCGTGTGGGGAACCACACTTCCCCGCTCGCCCACGTCTCCGAGCGGGACCGGTTTCTTCAAACCGGTCGAGTAAGTGTTCTAACCTTGCTTCCCTTAGTGCTTGTCCTTTCAATATTTACTCTTAGCTCCGCTGGCCGTGAGAGTGAGTGCTTGGTCCCTCAAGCTCCGTTGCTTCGAGTGACCACCGTGGGGAAGAGTGTAACCGGTGCCCTCGGCACAACGTCGGCTCCATTGAATTGGGCCTCCATACCCTTGGGAACAAACCTTGGCCTTGCTGGCCCTCTACCAGCAAGGGCCCAGCCCTCACATCCTCCACTTGGCATCGCCAAGTTACCCCGGGTTTGGGTGAGTGTCGGGTGAGCGGCCGCCGATTTCGATCCGTTGCCATTGTGAATTGTACTTGTTTGTTAGAGTCCAAGGGTGTGTCACATCTTAACTTGAGTCGATCCTGGAGGTTGTTCTATATAAAGTATCCCATCTTCTTGTCGTAACTTGAGAGGGTTATCATCATTTTCATCCTTGCAGGGTATTCCTTTCATTGACTCAAGCTTGCCCATGACTAGCCATCATCATTTGGATTTTGGGAGTATAATCTGCATCCAAGGATAAGAAGACTTGAGTTGTCAATTTTGATTCAAATTTATTAGCAATAAGATGATAAATTATTTTAACAACTAACATCCTCTAGACAGCTCTAGATGTAATGCATGACTCATGTGTGAGCCTAAACATTAAGTTCATATGACGAATGTGGTAGCTCCCCCTTAGTGTGTGCATGAATGCAAGATGTTCATTAACATCTTAATACCATGTGCAGCCTATAACTAATTGACTCATAATATCAGGCGGAGAACTTAGATCCGAAGATCACCTCACGCGTAGTGATAGCTTTCAGACAGGCGAAACCTGCCCTTCCACATGTCACCATTTGATATACTATGTAGTCAAGGGTGGTGAAGGTAGGAGGATTGCTATGCATTATGATATGAATTCATAATATTCAACTTATGCAAGACAGTACGTGAAAGTGTATGCAAACTCAATATATGTAGTGAAATCATGATCTGAAGAATCTTCAAGCTCTCCTACAATAAGATACTATATGACAAGTGATATGCGCTCAAACTCAATATATGTAGTGAAATCATGATCTGAAGAATCTTCAAACTCTCCTACAACAAGATGCTATATGACAAGTGATATGCGCACAAATATGCAAACAACTATGAATGAAATGCATGTGCAGACATATGCAAGATTACATGACTATATGACACAAAGTGAGTTAAAACATGACAGAGTCACTACAAAGGTAGGAGGGATATCACCTGATCTTCAAATTCAGTTTTTAATTTTTCTTCCAACCTGACTTATGCCACTTGACCCGTGTGCCTTACCTTCTTGATGAAAATAGATTTCATGCTTTACATTCCCAAGGCACACCTGTAAAACAGATTTCTCATTTGCCATTCTTAGGTACCCAAATCCTTTTGGGTCCTTGTGGGTTAGCAACAACATTTGCACATGGTTTCCACTTTTTGACAGTATTCAAATTATCATTTTTCATCAAAGGACAACCATGCATCAACTCACAATCATGCTTAGTATGCCCAGATTCACCACAATAGAAATAACGCACAGAAGTCATTTTCCCATGTGGTCTTTTAGCATGAACATAAGAATTCTCAAATCCATTTCTCCCAAATGAAACCTTTTTTACATTTTTGAAATCACTCATTTTCTTGTATGCTCTCAAATCATCATTCTTAATAATGAAACAATCATGCATGGCATGTCCAGATTTACCACAGTAAAAATATGAGAGTTTCTTTCTAAGTGGTTGTGTGTGTATGGCAGAAGTATATTTAACATGCATGGGTATACTAGCAGCATTTTTGGATTTTTGATACAAATTGATTTTCTTTGTGGATCCATGTGTGTGTGCAACATGGTTTTCCTTTTTCAGATTCTCATTTGATGTGCTGGCTATGTTTGAATTGTGCACAAAGGATGTATAAACTTTATTTTCAAACTTCTTTTTGTTCACAGGATTATAGCCCAGCCATTCCCTTTGAAAATTTACTTTCATCCAAGTAATTTGTTCAAGTTTTCTTGACCATTTACAAATCTAGATAGTGAATCATTCAAGTCAAGAATTTCAGATTGAAGAGATGAAATTTGTAATTCAGAATTGGCAAGTTCTTCTTCGCAAGTGAAAGACTAACATTCAACATGGCACTGGTAGTCTTAAGGCATTCTACTTCTTGCCTAAGTTCATCCACATTTTCACATTCTCTAACAACCACAGATTTTCCTTTTTCAAGACTCAACAATCTTTCAAAAATGGCTTTATTCAATTCCTTCAGTTTCTCATTTTCTTTAACAAGCTTTTCATCATGAATCAGTTCATTTATCAAGGTTTGATTATCGGCCATTAAATTTAGCTTGCCCTTCAAATCTTTATTCTCATTTCTTAAGGAGCTGATTTGATCTTTATGAAATTCAATGTCGAACACATGAGCCTCAATCATTTCCTCTAAATGTGAGCATTTTTTACAAGAGGAGTTATAATTATTTTATTCGGCATTCTTTTTCAATTTTTTGTTTTCAAATTTTACCTTCTTGTATTTATCATCAAGATCATCATATGTAATCAACAAATCTTCATAGCTAAATTCATCTTCATTGTCAGAATCAGAATTTACCTTTGAACTTGATCTACTTGACTGGTCACTCCCTTGTTCACTCGTGCCTGCCTCGAGACATTGGTCTCCATGCTCTTCCCAGATTTTGGTTAATCCATCCAAGATGTCCTTCGCATATCTACAATGGGAAACAAAGGGGAAATAATTAGAATCAACTGCAACAGTTAGCAACTTTAACACCAAACAATTTTGATCATGTTTAAGCTTTTGATTTTCAGTCAGACATTTTTGTCCTTAGGCAACTCATAAGGACCATATGAAACAAGCTTCCATAGCTTAGGGTCATATGAATTGACAAGACTGCACATTCTACCTAACCACAAATTGAAATTGCAACCATCAAACACCGGTGGATAATTCAAAGTGTACATAATGGTAGTCATTGATCTGGATCACTCTAGATCGTTAGATCTATGAAATTAGAGCCTTGGCTCTGATACCAATTAAGTCCCACGATCAATGACACCCAAGAGGGGGGTGAGTTGGGTGATAACAAATTTTACGAAAACTTTTGCCTTTTTTACAAAATATGTGATAAACAATAATTAGCAAATGAAAACTAATTAACCAATTCTCTCAAACTTTCCGTTCCCATACGACCATGCAATGAAAACAATCAAACCACACAAATAACACATAATGCATAGTGGTTTTTAAGGTGGTTCGGATGCAACGACGACAATCCTACGTCCACCCCTCACAAAACCCGGTGAGGCTTCACTCGGAGATAAATCCCCAAACGGAGACGACGCTCCAACCACACACGCAGGACGACGCCTACCCACACACACGGGGACGCGCCCCAAAACACACACACACACACATGGAGACGAAGTCTCCAACACGATCCAACAAGCGGATCAACAAGACACACACACGCTGCGACAAGTGCAGCACTCCACACACATAAACACTAAGATCTGGATAAATCCACACACACACGCAGATCTAAGAAGACCTACACACACACAAATCAAATACGACACATACATACACGACCACTGATCCAACAACGATCCACACACACACGAGTTTGCAGTTTATAAGAAACACAAATATGAAACTATAAAGCACAAAACACAAATATGAATAAACTACAGTTTAGAAAGCTCCTGATTTAGGCTCCCCCTGAGTGTGTGCTCTGGATGTTCGCGTTGATTCCTTCTTCACTTGAATAGCTTGAGACTCAGCTTGAATGGCCTTGTATTTGATGTAGATCTTCTTGCATGGAGTACTGTTCATGGCTACAGTACCCTTCCTTCTTCCTTGGACAAATCAACAAGCTTGAATCACCTTGGATGGATGAAGAACTCCAGCCCGAAGCACTGTTCACGGAGGTGCTACAGTACTCGTGAATCACCTCCTCTAGCCTCCCTTGATCTCTCTTGTTCCAAATGAGGCATTAGGGTTTCTGACCCTCTTGTATGTGTTTTATAGACTTTGGATGGTCAATAGAAACCCCCCAGACCAGATCCACATTTTATGGGTGATTGGGTGACTTTAGGATTAAAGAAATACAAGGAGAATGACTCTTCTCGAAGTGGAAAACAAAGTCAACTTTTGTTGGCTCGAGGCTGGCGGTCGACCTGTGGAAGTTGGCGGTCGACCGCTATTGAGAAACCTGCAGACGGATGTTCCCTGGGAATTCCGATCGACCGCTACTGGGCTGGCGGTCGACCGCCACTGAGAGACCGATAGATTGGGGGTTGCTGGCAGGGGCGGTCGACCGCCCCTATGCTGGCGGTCGATCGCCAGCTGGGCAGACCCCGGGTTGCCTCGGTTCAGTCCGTTAACCTCTTTAGCTCTGTCGCTTAAGTCCTTTAGCAGCCAGTTCTCATCTGTGGCATCAACCTTGACAGTCTTGAAGGTGTCAACTGAGTCTTTGACCTTGGGCTCTCTTGGCTATGCTTCTTGGTGCATTGACCTTGGATATGTGACGAGCCGAATATGAAGTGTCAAATTTTACTTGTAAAAGAGATTTCCATCCTTGCTTGGGCGCTATCAACAAGCTTTCACTTTTGCCATCTCCACTCCAATTCTCGGCATATCTGTCATGAAAGCACATCAAGTAGTTTAGTAATATAAGAGTATCAAGTAGTTTAGTCATATAAGAGTGGAAAAACATCAATGACTAATAGTGTTTAGCCATTAACAGGATGATGTCGAAAGACCCAAGTAACCACATGATGACTCCAATGACCACAGGGGCACTACAATAAAGAGGTTATGAAACCTCTTACCTCTTGTAAATATGAAACCTCTTGCCTCTTGTAAAAATAACAAGATCACCTATGGAACAAGGCCATATGACCATGCATTCAAACAATCATGTTGTAGCCTCAAAAGCCATTTGTCAACTCAATCATATTTAAACAACAACATGAATGTACACAGTCAACAAGAACATGTGCAATCAACCATAAATTTAGTTATCACCACGTAATCACACATTAAGTTTAGTTATCATCAAAAGTATAACTTAACAATCACAACAATCATCAAAATCATAACTCAACACTGATGACTATGAGAACAATCACACCCATCATATGAGTAAGTATCATGTGTGCCAATCTTTCCGGATCTTCAATGTCCCTTCTCGAAGATCCTATGACTGGGAACATCTAGAACATGTGCATCTGGATGACTGATCTCATTATCATAATCTCATTATGATCCGGCCATCATCGCACATATTCAAGGACTTCATTACATTCGAATCAATTACACAAATTAAATGCAATGAATAAATACCATTAATATAAATGTGAATAAGATATTACAAGAAATGATGTCATCACATCTCATGTGATTGGCTTGTAGGGCATACATTTCTATCACTTTATCGGTGAGACGGGCCTTCACGACAGTGGTGTCGTGATGGTTTTCCTGGCGGTGTAGCCAGAGATTTTCCCGTTAGTTTGGTAGTTCCCCGACTGGGAGATCGGGGCGTGTTTTTCGGTACAGTAGGAGTAGCTGTAGCACCGAGGTTTGACCGACCACTAAGTTTGTTATTCCTGCTGTTGTTGTTGCTTTCCGCTACCGCCGTTGTTTGCGGTTAGGGTTCCGTAGGACCCTTACTGAGCCAGTGATAGGAGGCTCACCCCTTCTTTTCAGGTGTGGCGGTTCTTCCTCGAGGTTCGAGGGTGCTGCGCGGAAGTTCTTAGTTGCCAGCTCACCGGCCGAGTGTTCACTCGTTGTTGGGTACGCTTCTCTGCCTTTGACTATACTTCTGTTGGACTGGACTCTGATGTAGTTAGTTTATTTATTTCTGTTAATTATTGAATTATCCTGCTTTATTTCCTATTTATTTGTACCTCCACACTCCTTTTAGCCCTTCCGAGCCCTCTGGCTCGTGGGCGGCGGGCCAGGATTCGAATGGTATCGGGTTCTTCCCGGTATCCGGATCTTGTGTCGTTACAAACCTCCTCCGCCAATCCCTCGTTTGGGACATGGGTGGCGAGGCAGGAAAGAAGGTTTGAGAATGGAGATGGTTCCAGGTTGTTTTCAATGTGCAAGAAGAATCGTGGGTCATGGGTCCTGACTGGCAGTTACCAGAAGGCAGTCAAGTGCTTGGTCGTTCATAGAAAGAAGGCGGCCATTGTCCTGGCCATCTGCCAATGATGGGTGGCCAGAGGTCTAGCCGCCCAGCTATCCCAGGTGACTATCACCCTGGCCACCTAGCCCATGGGCCCCTCTTTCTCACTCCCTTACATTTGGGCCCAACAGGACAACTAGGCTGGACTTTAAACTCACAAAATCAATCCGATCCAAAAACATAGTGGCATTACTTATATGGTGGTCAAATTAGAGTCCACAGGATGTCTGAAATTAGGTGTCTGCACCTGTGACAACTCTGGATAACTCTCCCCTACACACTTCTCAACAAAAGTGGGAGGGACCCCTAGAACACCAAGACTCAAGTAGGACCCCGAGACTCCTACAGCATCGTCCTCAGCTACCCCTATGGAGGTAGCTCTACCAGGGGAACCTTGTATCTCTCTAGTAGCCTCCCTGGTGCTAGCCCTTTCACCATGGAGGTGAGAATCCGATCCTCCGGCCCGGGGACATCGACATCATTGATGACCACCCTCTTCTAGCTTTGAGTTAACCTCTTCAGCCCCATCTCCTCTCCACACGTAGAAGAGGTGGCCAGAGAGGACATTTTACTCACCTTGGATGGTTGTGAACATAACAACCTTTGTACGATCAACCGCCGATCTCCGCTGAGCTACCCAATGAGCTTCTAGCCCCTCAAGCTCTCCCACACAGATGGAAGGGCCTAAGGCGCCCAAATTCTCCCTCTTATAACCACCTTCTAGGATAGTAAAGCGTTGGTTGGGAAAAGGCTACCATAATGGAAGCAATCTGAACCAAATCGTACCCCATGGAGTCGAACAGACACAGCCACACATAAAGCCGCCTTCGAAATGCACACTATCCTACGGTTCGAAGGTGGGGGGCAAGTGATGTTGGCAGATCCCTGAATCCTAGACACATGGCAAAATCTCACCATCCTGAGATATCATCCACCCTAATTTCAAAATTCAAAGGTAATCATGGCAAGGTGCCAGGTCTCAGGTCCTGACATCAGAAAATGAAAATGGTGATTAGTTTCTCAAAATTAGGATGACATTTATGGCAAATACTAAGAATCTATTGAAAATTTGAAATAAGATTGGTTTTTCTCAAATTAAAACATGACTTTGTAAATCATATGTAAAATTAGAGCATGCAATGTTCTCCCCCCCCTCTCTCTCTCTCGGACCACCCCACCCCCACGAGGTTGAACCCCCCACCCCGGCGCTTTCTCTCCCTCGAACTGCCCACCCCCATCGACCTAAACCTCCCACCCCAGCCACCTCTTTCTCTCACATGTTTGCTCTCTCTTATCTCTCTGTCCCACCCCATTGACCTCAACCCCCCACCTCGGGCCCCCCTCTCTCTCACCTCTCTGCTCTCTCTCATCTCTCTACTCTCTATCTCTCAAACCCCCCACCCCCACTGGCCTGAACCCTCTGTGTGTGAGTGTGTGTCACTGTCTCACACACAAACACATGGAGAGATAGGGGCTCAACCTCTCTTTCTCTCTCTCTCTCTCTCACATACACACTTATACTCTTTCACTCTCTCCATCTCTCGCATGCACCCTCTCTCTCTCTGCCGGCTGGAAGCCCCAGCTAGCCCCTATCGAACACCCCTCCCCGTAGCCTCGATCACCCCCAACTCCTCTTGCAAACCCTAAGCCTAAACTTGACCCCACCATCCACCCCCTCCTCACAAGCAAGAAGCCCCACCTTGCTGTCAGTCAAAAAACCCCCTAACCCCCTAACCCCCTTCCCAATCCCCTCAACAAAAAAAAAAATCTAGAGAGGGTGGGGGAGACTTACCGGCGGTAGCAGTGATGGTGGGCGTGGTGGGGCAGCGTGCGACAATGATAGGTGGCATGGTGGCGGAGGGGCGACAGTGGCAGGCGAGGCACATGTGGTGTCGTTAGCTACTAGAGAGAGAGAGAGGAGAGTGATTGTGTGATCGAGGAAGGGGAGGGTGGTAGAAGGATATTATGAAATTTGCAACATAAAGAGTTCCGTCGCAAATCCCTCTCTAGTCAGTCACAAATTCTCTTGATTGACGCCAAAATGAAATTTCATTTGCGATGGATTTGAATTGGTGCCAAAATGAAATTTCAATTGTGACAGATTTCAAATCTGTCACAAATCTGTCTCTAAATATCTTTTTCATTTTTTGAATTTGGAACATTGATTACTATAAATTTTAATAATATCTATTTTATAATTACTATAATAATAAATATAATAATAAATTAATTATGTAATAATTAGTATTAACTTAATAGTTATTATAATAATAAATATGTAATAAAAATAAAATAAATAAATAAATAAAAATGTACTAAAAATATAATTAGTTTATACTATCTATTATTATAATAATATATTTTCATAATAATAATAATTATAAATATATATATATATGCTTTAAAACTACTAAATAAATAAATAATATGTACTTTAAAATTACCAACTAAATAAAATAAATGAAAATGTATAATAGTATATAATTAGTTATTACTCTTAGATAATTATTATTATAATAAAATATAATTATACTCTCATAATCATTATAATGACAATTGTTATAGAAATAAATGTGTATTAAAAAATAAAATAAACAAAAATGACAACATTGCTAACGATTTATTTATGCTGATCTTTAAGGAAACATTTTCTAAATATTGATTATATTGTACTTCGTTACATTTTTTGGTTGACAATATTGCACATAATATCCAACTCACATTATGAAGATCTGACCGTTAGATTATCTCCTGAATAAAATCCAACCATTGGGTTTAACTTAGATTAAGATCCGACCATTCAATCTTACTCAAGATCAAAATCTGACTGTTCAATTTAAGTCTTCTTACGATCTGACCGTTAGATTTAAGTTTGATCAAGATCTGACCATTAGATTTACTTCTGATCAAAAAATGATCGTTGGATTTAAGTTTAATCTACCGTTAATGATTAAGATCCAACTATTAGATTTGATTCCGATCAAGATTCAATCGTTGAGTTTAAGTTTGATCGAGATCCGACTATTGGATTTGCTTTCGATTAAGATCCGACCGTTGGATTTGCACTCAATTAAGAGCCGACCGTTGGATTTAACTTACATCAAGATCCGACCATTGGATTGTACTCTCGATCAAAATCTTACTATTGGATATAAGTTTGATTGATCCGACCGTTGGATGCAAGTTTAATGAAGATTGAACTGTTAGATTTAAGTTTGATCAAGGTCTGACTGTTGGATTTGCTCTCGATCAAAATATGATTGTTAGATTTAAGTTTGATTAAGATCTGACCATTAGATTTGCTCTCAATCTAAAGATGATCAAGATCCGATCGTTAGATTTATTTTTTTTTGATAGGTTTGATCGTTAGATTTACTCCCGATCTAAAGCTCAGTCAAGATCCGATCGTTAGATTTACTTCAAATCAAAATCTAACTATTGATTTTAACTTTGTCAAGATCCAAACGTTGGATTTACTTCCAATCTAAAGCTGATGAAGACATGACCGTTAGATTTGTTCTCAATCTAAATCAGATCATTAGATTTAAGTTTGATCAAGATTTGACTGTTTGGATTTACTTCCGATCTAAATCTGATCAAGATCCGACCATTAGACTTTCGCCTGATCGAAATATGATCAACATTCACATTCACATCATCATCATCATCATCAGAGCCTTATCCCAATTAATTGGGGTCGGCTACATGAATCCTATTCCGCCAAAGATTTCTATCAAGTGTAATATTAATATTTAAACTCAAGGAACTAATGTCCTTCCTAATAACATCGCACCATCTCATTTTAAGCCTTCCTCGAGCTCTTTTACTAGCATCCACTAAGATTTGGTCACATCTTTTAACCGGCGCTAAGTTAGGGCGACGAAACACATGTCCAAACCACCTGAGTCTATTTTCTCTCATTTTACTATCAATTGGAGCTATCCCTAAGTCCTTACGGATGCGTTCATTCCTAATCTTGTCTTTTTTAGTCTTACCACACATCCATCTCAACATCATCATCTCTGCTACACACATTTTGTGGATGTGTTCCTTTCGTACTGCCCAACACTCGGTACCATATAACAAAGCAGGTCTCACAGCCGTTCTATAAAACCTCCCTTTGAGTTTCACAGGTATACGACGATCACAAAGGACACATGATGCACTTCTCCATCTTAACCAGCCTGTCTTAATCCTATGTGTAACGTCATCATAAATCTCCCCATTCTCTTATATGATAGATCCTAAATATCGAAAGCTACTACTCTTCGGAATGTTATGTCCATCAATTAGAACCATGTCTTCCTGAACCACTCTCCCATTACTAAAATTACAGTGCATAAACTCTGACTTACTCCTACTAATTTTAAAACCTTTAGACTCCAAGGCAAGTCTCCAACGCTCTAACTTAGCATTTAGAGCATCAATACTCTCATCAATTAAAATAATATCATCTGCAAATAGCATACACCAAGTGATATCCTCATACAATTGTTTATTTACTTCATCCATAACTAAGGCAAAGCGATACGGACTTAGTGCAGAACATTGATGCAAACCTATAGAAACGGGAAATTCATCAGTCTCCCCAGCAATAGTTCGAACACTAGTAATAGCACCGCCGTACATATCTTTAATCAAATCAACATATCCTTGAGAGATTCTTTTCTTTCTTAATGTCCACCAAATCAATTCTCTCGGTACTAGATCGTACGCCTTCTCTAAATCAAGAAAAACTATATACAAATATTTTCTCATCTCTCTATACTTCTCCATTAGGTGCCGTAGTAAGAAAATAGCTTATGTAGTAGATCTATTTGGCATAAAATCAAACTGATTTTCCGATACACTAGTCATACATCGGAGGCATTTTTCAATTACTCTTTCTCAAAGTTTCATAGTATGACTCATAAGCTCAATTTCACGATAATTATTACAACTTTGAATATCTCCTTTGTTTTTATAGAAAGGAACTACATCACTATTTCTCCAAACTTCTGGCATTTTTCGTTCCTTTAAAATTTTATTAAAAAATTTAGTTAGCCACTGAATACCAATATCTCTTAGGCCTTTCCATACTTCAATAGGTAAGCCATCTAGTCCTAAGGCCTTGCCCACTTTCATTTTCCTTAAAGCATCCTCCACTTCTGACATCTTAATACGCCTGAAATATTGATATTTATCAAATATTGTGGACTCTTGGGTACCTTCTAAAGATAAATCCTTGACGGAATCTCCATTAAGTAACTTCTGAAAATAGCTATGCCACGTCACTTTAATCTCAAGATCCTTAGTTAAAACCCTTTGATCTTCACCTTTAATGCACCAAACATGATTTAAATCTCTAGTTTTCCTTTCTCTTAATTTAGCAAGTTTAAATATGTCATTTTCACCCTCTCAGGTTCCTAATTTATTATATAAATATTCAAATTCCTTTGATTTAGCTTCGCTAACTATTTTATTAGCTCTCTTTTTAGCGATTTTATAGGCTTCTAGGGTTTGATCATTTTTGTTAGTTTGTCAAACTTTAAAGCATTCCTTTTTTACTCTAATGGTATTTTGGATTTCCTCACTCCATCACCAAGTCTCTTTTTCTAAATTCTTTTTACCTTTAGATTCACCTAAGAGTTGTTTTGCAACACTCGTTATACAATTTGTAACATTATTCCACATTACATTAGTTTCATGTTCTAAATTCTAAATATTTTCCTTTAATAGATGATTTTTAAATATTTCTAAACTTTTACCTTTTAAATTCCACCATTTAATCTTGGAATAATTATTTATAATGATCTTTCTTTTGAATTTAGGGATAGTGACATCCATTACTAACAACCTATGTTGAGGGGCTAGACTCAACATTCACATGGTGGGTTTGATATTTTGTTATTTGCGACAGATCAATTTTCTTTGCTAATCCATCTCTAAACTATAAGAATTTTTGCGATGAATGATTTTCCATCACTAATCTATCTCTATTTTTGTGATGGACATATTTCCTTGCTAATTCCTGGCAAAATTGTAGAAATTATCCATCGCTAAATTTGTGACGGATGATTTTCATCGCAAAGTCCGTTGTAAAATTATTATTTTTTGCAATGAAAAATTTTCATCATTAATATGTCTCAAATTACATGCAAATTCAAATATTACGACAGATTTACATTCCACCACTAATTTATCGCTATTTTGCAACTGATTTTTCCACATAAAAATCTGTCACTAATAGCACTTTTTATTATAGTGTTACTTTGACGATCACACGAAACCCTCGAGGAAAGGTAACCACCACAACAACTCGAATTTATCGCCTTTATAAGGTTGGTCTTGGTGACCTCCTAAAGTATGCAAGCCAAGACACTAGCTAAGACACGGGGTCCTAGCTATAGCACCGAAATAGTGCTCCTCTCTCTCTCAAAAAAGGAATTCCTCCCCGTTACACTGACTTAAAGATCATAGGGTTTTCTCGAGGTCACTAAACCCCGGTGAGAACTTCCTTTCCTTGTGTAGGAAGATTGGCCCTAGAGCTCGGCGTACAACATCCTATCCTAAGGATCCTCACGATCGCTCTGCTAGACGATCAGCCAGTCATTTACCTCGCTTCTTAGTTGACCCCGATTTATACAAATTCAAGTGTAACTTAAGCAACACCAAGAAACACTTATATGTTAATATAAGTAGCAACAAGAAGATAGTTATCACACCATAACGGTTATTAGCACTCCACTTGTGCAATTAATTGGAAAGCCAATTCACAATTTTTTTCATAAGACATAAGTTGGTTGGCTAAGCAAAAGAGTAAACATGAAATCTCTGTCATCAAATGATGATGACCAGCGCCATCACAAGAATGATTTTATTCCCTAGAGTAGTGATAGACTGTTCACGAGAGATCAATCAATCAGTAGTATTAATTGACCACAGGCACTAGTTTAATTATATAAATCACCATCACTAAATTTTCAACCACTCACCCAAGAAGTCATAAATAACAAGAACCCATGCCCTCATAATTGAGTGAGGGCACCACCACATCACCAATCTAGGGCCTTTGAGAAGCTGGCTTAAGATCGTACATCTCAACACCCACAAATAGAAGACAATCACCCGAGACAACAATCATTGAGCATCAAGAGGCTTCCCTCCCCCTTCACACCCCCATCTTCACGTAACCAAACTCATCTCCTCCCCTCCCCTCCCCTCCCCTCCCCTCCATGAGTGGGTGGGTGGGTTTTGGACAGTGCTCCGTAACATGGATCCGTGAATTGGTGTGCGGATGCCACTTGGAAACTTCCTGGGGTAAAGGGTAGTAAAACATGGGACACCAATGTGAGAAATGGGTTTCGGATCCAAACTTGTAAGCTCTACCAGTCAAGGTAGTTGATGTCGATGAGAGAGAGAGAGAGAGGGAGGGAGATGACAAGGAGGAAATGATGGGAGGTTAGAGGACAAGTGTCACAAAAGGGGCCTCCAAGTGGGTGAGATCCGTACTCGCTAGGGTACAGATCCGCTCCCCGGGTGACGGAGAACAGGGATCCGAGGAGCTTTCCTCGTGGCCCCGCCAAAAACGAATCGGATCCTTGCGACCCATTTCACCTCGAACATCGTGGGAACTCTGGAACGAGCCACGTGACCGTCGACGTACGCATAAACGCCAGGAAAGAAGGACGACGCAACATGTTCCTCATGACGGTGTAGCCTACTTCCGAAACTACCCCTGTCCGGTAACGGGGATACGTGGTTCACTGGGCTCTCCAAGGCGTGACGGTGCACTAGCGGGGCGCGGGGGGGGGGGGGCGTACGCTACGCTGCTGTGTCTTCTCTCTCTTCCCCTCCCCCATTCTCTCTCTCTCTCTCGACGCTGTGTGTGTGGTTTTGTGATGTCTGCTGTGAGGTGAGGGAGACCCGCCCCTTGCCTCCCCTTCACAATAATCTGCTCCAAGTGAAGGGCCAGGTATAAATGAGGAGAAGGAAATAAAATAAAGAAGTGGATGGGCGGAGGAGTGGGGAGAGGGAGGCGGACGGGGGAGAGCAGAGCAGCAGCAGCCAGCGGGTGGGAAAGAAAGACAGCCTTCGCTGTGCGCGCCTGGGAAAAGATAGCTCCTTTTTCCGCGGGTGTAGGACCCCCTCTCCCCCAGCCCGCCTTCTCTGCCTTTCCTCACTTAATACACCAGGCGGGAGTATGGCGCAGAAGCGGCAGCCGGAAGAGGAGAGGGGCAGGCCAGGGGTCGGCTACGGTGGTGGCAGCGCCCCTGGCGAGAAGAGGCAGAAGGTGCCCGCCCTGGGGAGGTAATTTATACAGACATCTGACGAATTCGTATGCATGTCTGTGCGGAAGAATAAATTTTTTATTTTTAAGGTTTGGGTTGGTTCTAATTGTACAGTTGCAATTCAGGGGCGGGATCGGTCATATTTGACTGAAACTTGAACTGGGTTCTGGTTATTTTATGTGGATATGTAAGGGATGAGACATGGATTTACGTTTTCTTGTCAGGCGGAATTGGTGTGCTTGGGACCTGAAATTGGGTTCTAATTCTATGTTTATGTTTGTCCGGATAGTGGAAAGAGAGTTGTGGAGGGTTTTAATTGTTCCACCTATGCATCTGCTTTGAGATGCTTTCGGTTGCCTATGAGAGTGTATATTCTCACGCAGCCGATCCTAACCGTGGCCGTCTCTCTTTGATTTCTTACCAGGGTAATAATGGAAGTGATGAAGATGAATACGCTACATAAGTTGCTCAAGGCAATGGAGCCTTTGCTTCGTAGAGTTGTAAGTGCGTGCATTTTGGGCAACTTCCTTTTTCGTTGTTGGTCCCTGTACGATGAAGTGCACATGTTTGTGAATTTCTGCCGACCGTCTGGTGGATGATTTGATTTCTTGTTGCTCCAGGATTCTTGAGAATTTTATACTGAACAATTTTGCATCAGCAAGATAGGCTCTTCCAGTTGAACATTACACTTTTTGTACATCTGCTTTCCTAGGGATTTGGGGGTTGTCTTTTGTCAAGTTTACACACTTACCGTTGCCCTGCAATTACAGCTTGTTTCTCATCTGAAACTAATATGACAAAAATGTTAAAGTAACTGCCCGATCAACTGAAGCTATGCCAACAAAACTTCTACCTGAAAAGTTGTCGGACCAAGAATGTGCTTTTTCTGTACTTCCTCTACGATTTCCAGCCGTCTATTGAAGGGAAGAGGAACATATTTTTGGAGTTTAACTCTTAACTTTCAGGCACAGTTTATTACACAATCTAAGTGATGAAGTCTCAGTGTGGCAGCTGACCTACTATTTATCTCTGGGACAAATTATGTAAAACACTTTTTTGTATGAGGTGTGAACCCTTTGCTTACCTCATTAACCCACTAATTTTCAGATTTTTCTGGTGTGAAATCCTGAGGTCTGAAACCCCCCTACCCATCTCCCATGGAGCTTCACCCGCTTCTAATGACAAATGTCTTTCTTGTAGCCAATTATTCTGCAAAGGATCATTTGACACCATTCCTGTGGGAATTTAACCAATGACCAGCTTCCAAGCACCTGAACCATCTGCTACTTTCCATAGATACTCTCTCTCCATGGTGCAGTTTCTTCTGAGGCTTCATCCTGCTTCTAAATCTCAACCTCCTTTTTGTTCTTCCTAACTTCTCCCGACTCCTGTTGCTCCTTTCCCCTTACTGCAATAGCACTGCTGAATCTTCCCCTTGCGGATCTCAGGTTGACTGATGGTCGTTCCTCCTGTCCCTGTTCACGTAGGGGAAAAGAAGACCCAGATTTATCACCATCTTGTCACTAGAGAGAAGCAATCAGAGTTGTGACCCCCACTGGATGTGCCTTGTGTGTCTAATTTTAATTAATTGAATGAAAGTGTTCAAAACTATATATATATATATATATATATATAGAGAGAGAGAGAGAGAGAGAGAGAGAGAGAGAGAGAGAGAGAGAGAGGATCCGTTGCCACCGGTGACAACAAGAGTGTGGTGCCACCGTTTCAAAACCACATGGTTCAATGTTAAATTTTCAATTCAAACTATTAAATCTTCTCCAATACCATAAATTTAACTGCACATGAAAAATCATTTAAATCTGATATCAAAAAATTATATATTATATGATACCAAACATTATACTATCTAAGCCATTCATTTTATGTTCCGCTGATGCATAAGAAATAAATGTTGAAACCATATGACTTTTAATCCTCAAGTAGTTCTCTAATAGTAGAGAAGATTTAATAGTATGGATTGAAAATTTAAGATTGAATCATATGATTTTGAAACTGGTAGTACTGCTCTTTCGTTGCCACCAGTGGCAACTGTCATGGTACTGTCACAAGTCTTCATCCTTTTGCTTCAAAGTGAATCCAAAAGGCAAATAAATAATCTCCACTCACAAAGCATGCTTTTTGAACAACATGTTCTGCATATTCTTTAAGAGAAACCAAGACCATGGAAGAAAAATCTGAAGATTAAGGAAACTATGCATAGTTCACCAACTTTAAAGAGTACATGTGACCAATTAATAAAAAAGGAAAGATGAGTAATATCAACTTTTCTAATCTTACCTAAAGGCTAGAAATTTAGGTTCATGTTACGTAATATATATATATATATATATAAGATAATAAGGTAATTATAACATAAATCAACTCAAGTGGTATCTCTCTAGCCGTTTCTAGAGTGAGAAACTCTGAGGAGGGTACATCGCAAGGCGGCCCAGGAGTTTGCCTCTAATGCAAACTAGGTGCCCCTTCGGGGACACGGCTCACCGGAGAATGACTAGGGGTCTAGGGGTAGAGGGATCCCCCTCAAGGGGAAGTGTTGCTATAGGTGTGGAATACGGGGCCGCCTACAATGCTACTGCAGAGCTTCGACGACGAGTAGTGGAGGTTACGTTTAGCCTAGCCAGTCATTTGCACATGCTTGCTGTAGTAACCCAAGCCTAAGGATTCAGGGGATGGGAGGTCGGACATGTGTGGAGGCGGGCACGATGTCAGTGGAAGTTGTACAGGGGAGGATGCATTGGTTAAGGAAGTGCTTGGGGGTGGACTTGATGTAGGGGTGAGTCAATGCGGTGCGGGTGAAGGTTATACTGGATGGTGGGGAGAGTAGGGGTGATGGATGGGTAGTAGGGGCTTTTTGGCGGTGGGCCGGTGTGAGGAGGGGGCGGAAGCTTGGGTGAAGGTTGGCTTCGCGGTGGTGAAGGGAGCTCTGTTATGGCTAAGAAGACGATCCCTGTAGATAGAAACTTTCCCTGACCCCATGGAGAGGTGAGTCCGGATTTGCCTTGTTGGTGTGCCCTTCATCCTCTGTGATAAGCTGGGTGCATCGTTTCTTGTCCGTAGTTTTAGGAAGTTGGAGTTGGGATCGGTGAGTCTAACGAATGGGGGGGGGAGCTTACGACAATGGAAATTGTGGTTAGGTGAGCGGACCATAGGAGGTGCCCGTTGTCCTCACCATCGATCTTGCTAGTGAGACTTTTTCGATGTGGATCGGCATGCGGCCTGTACAACTATAGTGGGTGCCGCTGGAGCATAGGTGTGATGTAGATTGCCACTGGCAGGGGGACGAATTAGGGCATCTATGCCAAATCACGAGCAAGATAGAGGGGGGACTGGGGATACGTGGCCGCCCAACATCACCCCATTCATATTTCAAACTGTGGGTCCATCATGGGCTGATAGATCCAGCTCCCTTGGCACTTGTTCATGGGCTGGGCCATGGGCCAGTTTTTGGGCCGCCAGTTATAATGGGACTCTTGTCCAGCCTAGGGTACTAGACCGAGGTTGAACCTTGGACTCAGGCACAATGACTTATTGACATCCGAACCTTTAATGCGTATCGGTACAACTAGAATCGATTCGGGTTATCCCTATCGCAAGACAATGCTTCCTATTTACACTAGGCAAATGTCGCGGAGGCAAGGGGGTGATGGCTGCTCTGACCATCGACCGGCAGATGCATCAACAATTTGGTGTGTCACAACATCTACATCAATTCCTGCCTCTCATGCTGCACTACATATTTCTTCACATGGCCGGCCATCTTCTTCCAAAGTGTTGGAAGCAATCCATTCTGCATTTGGGTTCTCCCGATCATCCATTTCATTCTCATCCTACAGGGTGAAATAGTCAAGTGGATCATCCTTAGGATCACCTCCACGTCCATACTCATCCTCCATTCTCTTTACCTTCAGCTTCATATTATAATGACAATACACTAGTTTCTTCAACTTTGTATACGATAACCTATTTCTAGGTTTCGTATGTATCAAGACAAATGTGCTCTAATTTCTTTCACAAGGTGAAGTTGATGTAGTTTGTGATAAAAGCCGAACTGCCAGTTGTCTAAGTGTGGGAGCATCTGTTCTATACATCTTCCACCACTTACCTGAAAATCAAGTAATCTAGGTAAAAATAATTTCAATAAATCCCAAAACATCACACTTTCAAAAAAAATAAAACCCATCACTACTAACCTGGCCACATACTTTCCCTACTTGCTATAGCAGTCTTAGTCTTGAAAGAGGCTAGTGCATCTCTAAACTTAACAATCTATCAAGATAAATATAAGAAGCATCTCAGTGTTAAAAAATATGATCTTAATGTAAATAACTTAAAATTTCCTCATTGCCAAATTGTGCTCTCCCTTTAGATTTAGGAAGTAATTTCTCAAATACTTCATGCACGGCTTTGATCAATGCCTGATCATCTCCCAATTTTTGCTTATATTGATACTTGGGGTTAAGAAAATATGCTGATCATATAAAATCATCAAGAAAAGAATTCATTATGTCTTTTAATAAATAACACTAAATTGAAAGATAAAAACTATTAAAATTCAAAGTTGAGTATTTACTAGCCTTGTAGATAGGTGCATCCATAGATTTCAGTCATCTTTCATCAATAATCTTATGTACCCAAGTCCAATTTCTTGGAGAAGATACCGTGATGCCTTCCTTCATAATGATCAGAGAATGGTATACTAAACCCATACTTGGATATCTTTTAGTATCCATAACTCTCAAAATTTGATACATTGGCTCCATAATTTTTATTACATCTCTTGCATAATCCCAACACATAGGAGTGCATATAATTTGTTCACGTTTTTTCCAACTGTGCTGGTGCTATATTGAGAATTGGACCATTCTGATCTAAGGAAAAAACTCCGCAGGCCATCTTTCTCCCTCACTAAACTTTGAAGGGGAAGATAATTTATTGCAAATCGAGTAGCTCCAGGTCGAATTATATCTCGACCACAAGTTTTTCGCACTCGATCTACAACCCAATCATGATTATATATAAATCTTGTGGCAAGTCTGCCTATATCCACGGCCTTCTTCACCGTGCTGTGCTTTGCCGCAGCTTCAAACATCAAATCAATACAATGTGCAGTGCATGGAGTCCAAAAAAGAGGGTACTTATTAGATTACAATTTACTTGCTTTTTTGTAGCTGCTAGCATTATCTGTAATAATCTGTACAACTCTTCCCTTTCCAATTTCTTTAACCTTGTCCTCCATCAACTTCATTATGTATTCATGATTTTTTCCCTTTCCTGTGGCATTAACAAAGTCTAGAAAAATAACACGTCCTGCACTGTACACCATGAAATTAATGGACATTCTTGTAGGTCCTGTCCACCCATCACATAAAAGAGAGCACCCATGTGCATCCCAATGTGGTTCCATCTTCTTAATTTCAGCTTCCATTTCAATAACCAATTCATCGAGATATTTCCCTAAGATTTCCTTAGGGGTGAGTGGAAGTACTCCACAACCAAGTTGTTGAGCTTCATTTATCATATTCTTGAAATGATGGTCCCCTGCAACATTAGCAGGAATGTGATTATAATAAAAAAATTTGATACCACCTTTCCAAGAGACTCTTTAAATTTTCCTTTACTCAACATTGATTGTATTCTTTGTTGTTTGGTATCATCAGATTTGTATTTTTCTAGACTCTATCTATGGCTCAACAATCCTCATACTTGAACTACGGCGCATAAAATCAACTATGTCCCGTTTGGCTTTCTTACCAGTTCCACTAGTACTAGCTCCAGACTTTGGCACTTCTTCACAATCATCATCAGACTCACCGTCATCATCATCCCTTCCCATTTGACGCAACTCTTCCATAATTTGCTCTCTATTTGACGTTTGTTTCATAACTTTCTTGCCCCGTTGTTCTTTAGCTTCTTTTAATTGTTTACGGACTTCAAGTGGACAACTCGGACACTTGGGTACATATTGTCATTTTTCTCCAATCAAATGATTATTTAATCTTGTAACACCACCTGCCTTCATTACCTTCCCACAAAAATTACATTTCGACCACCTTCCTATAGGCCTCCCATATTGCCAACCTAGGTCTTTAGAAGACATGTTTCTGAATCTCTGATAGAAAAACATATAAATAATATATCATATTTAAAACAAAAAAAACAAACAACACAATGTCTCAATTATATCATACATCCCACGTAACAACAATTTGAACAAAATAAATATTACAAACTATTAAAAATATTACAACAAATCTAAAAGTATACCTTTTGAGATTTAAATAATTCTTCAAGAATTCACTATTTTTCGAAGATTGCTGTCACTTTTATCAACAATTTTGACGAAATAAACTAAGATAATTGACAGAAAATTAACATTAAATTATAAAATATTAAAAAATTCAAATCCTCTCCATCTGTCTCTCTCTCTGCCTCTGTCTCCCCCCTCTCCGTCTGTCTCCTCCCCTCTCTCTATCTCCCTCTGTCTATCTCTCTCTCTCTCTCTATCTCCACCGTCTCCGTCTCTGTCTCCCCCTCCTCTCTCTCTCTCTCTCTCTCTCTCAGTCTCTCTATCACCCCCGTCTCCGTCTCTATCTCCCCTCCTCTCTCAATCTCTGTCTCCCTCTATCTCTCCCTCTCTGTCTCCCCCCTCTCTGTCTCCCTCTATCTTAAATAGATAAGGGGGAGACGGAGGGGGGAGAGAGACAGACAGACAGACAGAGAGGGTGGGAGATAGAGATTGAGAGGGTGAGAGATAGAGAAAGAGTCTGAGAGTGGGAGATGGAGAGAGAGAGATGGTGGGAGATAGAGAGAGTGTCGGGGGGGTAGATTGGGGGGAGAGGCAGACAGAGAGGGACACAGAGAGAGAGAGACGGAGAGAGAGAGAGAGAGGGTGGGAGACAGAGAGAGAGGGCGGGAGGAGAGATCGGGGTGCCGGGGGGAGAGACAGACAGAGAGGGAGAGGGAGAGAGAGAGAGAGAGTGAGGGAGTGTGGGAGGCGGGGAGAGAGAGTGTGGGAGATATAGAGATTGAGAGTGGGTGAGAGATAGAGTCTGAGAGTGGGAGACGGAGAGAGAGAGATGGTGGGAGATAGAGAGAATGTCGGGGGGATAGGTCGGGGGGAGAGACAGACAGAGAGGGACACAGAGAGAGACAGAGAGAGAGAGGGTGGGAGATAGAGAGAGGGAGGGAGGAGAGACAGACAGAAAGGGACAGAGAGAGAGAGGGAGGGAGACAGAGAGAGCGCGAGAGGAGAGACGAGGGGAAGAAAGAAAGAGAGACGGAGAGAGAGGGAGGGCGGGAGACGGCCAGAGGAAACTTGGGAGAGAGACCGGGGGAGAGAAAGAGAGCAAGAGGGGATGGGATCTCTCTCCCTTTCTCTCTGTCTCTCTCTCTCACACACACACATCTGCGAAGAGATGGGGGGAGATGGATGGGGAAGGAGGAAGACGGGGGCGAGGGGGAGGAGAAGAAGGAAAGGCATACCGGAGCGAGGGGGAGACTGCCGATGCCGATCCCTTGTCCGCTCGGAGATCCAACGCCGACGAAGTTCGTCGTACAGCTATCGCCAGTGATCGACGCAATCGGCAGGTGGGGAGAGCCACCTAGGGCACCTCCGACGACCTCGTGAGACTGTGCGAGAGAGTGTGCGAGAGTGTCGGGGTGAGGCGTGAGGGCTTGACGGGGTGGGGGAGGGTTTAAGGCTTTAATCCTTTAGGGTCGATCGACCCTCGCCTCGACCACTTTGCGTTAACGAGCCGGACCGGCCGGTTCACCCTATTCGCACCCGAACGAAACCCTGCTTCCCGCCCGCGCACGGTCTCGTCGAGACACGCCGACCTCGCGATGCTTCGCGTCTCGTGGACGTGGCGAGACCGAGATCTCGCAAGAATGCATTCCATGGTTCTCACTCAGAAAAGTCACCCGCTTGCCTACTTCAGTGGGAAGCTGAATGACATCCGCCAGTGCTACTCCACTTGTGACAAAGAATTCTATGCCGTTATTCAGTCTTTGCGACATTAGCAACATTATCTGTTGCCTCAAGAATTTGTCATCTATTCAGGTCATGAGGCTTTGAGGTACATCAACTCACAAAAGAAATTAAACTCAGGGGACGCTCGATGGGTTAGTTCCTCCAGCAATACACATATATCCTCAAGCACAATGCAGGTGTTAAAAACAAGCAACCAATGCGCTCAGCCGAAGGCTGAAGATTCTCACGAATATGAGCGCAGAAGTGATCGGCTTTGATCGGGTGAGGGAAGGTTATGAGGCGTGTCCTGACTTTGGGGAATTTTTTTGTCAAGCTTAGGGGATATAAAGCACGAAATTGACGGATTCCTCATCTAGGATGGATTTCTGTTTAGGGGTAGCAAACTGTGCATTCCCCGCACGTCTGTGAGAGAATTCATCATTTGGGAGTTACATGTTGGAGGCCTAGTTGGCCACTTCGGCCAGAAAAAGACTATTGAAACTGTTGACCATCAATTTTATTGGTCAGTTTAAAAAGGAATGTTGCCAAGACTGTGGGGCAATGTCGCACTTGTTAGTTGGCCAAGCAAGGGAAGTGGATTTCTGGTCCTTACATGCCCCTCCCTGTTCCCAGCTACCCATGGCAACTTGGCAAGACATGAACTTGGATTTTGTGTTGGGCTTGCCTAAAGTCATGAAGAAGCATGACTCAATTTTGATGGTTGTTGATTGATTCTCGAAGATGGCGCACTTCATTCCTTGTTCTAAAATCGGTGATGCTTCTCGAGTGGTCACACTCTATTTTGACAATGTGCTCAAGCTCCACGGGTTGCCTAAAACAATGGTGACCGATAGGGATGTGAAGTTCACGAACTACTTTGGGAAAGCCTGTGGCACAAGTTGGGTACAAAATTGCAATTCTCTACTGCCTTTCACCCACAAACAGATGGGCAGACTGAGGTGGTTAACTAGAGTTTGGGGAATTTGCTTTGGTGTCTAATTGGGGAGAACCTTAGAAATTGGGATTTGATCCTGCCGACAACTGAATTTGCATACAACTCATCTGTCAACAAGATCACTGGTCTCGGTCCATTCAAGGTCATGCACGGGTTTAGACTTGGACAGTCTATATATCTCTCACTCTCACCTATGTCTTCCCATGCATCTAGAGTGTCAAATTCTGCATCTACGTCTGCATCACATTTTTATACATTGCAAGAAGAGATCTGAGAAAAAATCAGGAAGAACAATGCTAGATATAAAGAATTTGCTGATATTCACAGGCGATGTCGAGAGTTCAATGTTGGGGACTATGTCGTGGTCCGTTTGCGACCTGAACAGTTTTTCTCAGGAGCCGTGAAGAAATTACATGCGCGTAGCGTTAGGCCCTTTTAGATCCTAAAGAGGATCAATCCCAATGCTTAGGTGGTGGAATTGTCACCTGACTTTGGCTTCAGTCCCACATTTAATATTGAAGATCTAGTTCCCTAAAGAGGTTCTTTGACCCCCCCACATGATTCATTTATGGATGAGCCTCCTCTGGACACTTTGGATGAGAGCTACCCCCACTTTCTCCCAAATAATCCCACTACAGTTGAATGCATTGATACTATTTTGGATAATCAAATTGTCTTTACCCGAGATAGAGAGGTTTGCCGTTATTTGATCAAATGAGTGGTAGACCTGAGTTAGAGGATTTGTGGATTATTGAGGATGACGTGCGACACCTAGAGTTAGAGCTTCCGGTGTGCTACTTCTTCCATCGCCAGTCAACGGAGTTGAGCTTTCCCCACCCCCGGGGAAATGATGAGGACATCACGCCCTCGTTGCGAGTTTATGCTCGTAGACGACCCCGGGGTTGAGTTATCTAGTGTTAGTTTGCTTTACTTTATGTTATGTTGTTTCTTTGGTACTTTAGGGAGTCTGTGAGGGTATTTCGGTCTTTTGGTCATGTAAGGACATTCTTGTCTTTGGGCCCTCCTTGTTGGAGCCTATAAAGGGCTCCAGAAATCCAAATGTAATCTCAGTTTTTTGATGAATGAAAAGAAAAGAGCATTTCTCTCTTGTTGTTGTGTGAGTGCGACGGTTGAGAAGCCCACCAAACCCCAGCCGTCACCACCACTGTTGCCGCACTATTGTCACAGTGCCACCGCCGCCGTAGGCATGCCGCCATCGTATCCGCCTCCTCTCCCCCTCGTCGCCGGCCTCTTCTCCTCCACCCATTGCCATTGACGCCAGCTTCCTCTCCTCCTACTGCCAAAGCCCCTCCCCTCCCTGTGTGCACTCCCCTTTCACGAGCTGCCAATCGGTCTCGCAACTGGGCCTGCCACCACCAGCCTCCACCCCTGTGACCCCCTCTCCTTCCTCCTCTTATTCTTCTTCCCCTCCGTCCCCAGCCACCAACTGCTGGCGCCCCTGCCTCACCAACCCCTCCTCTCACGATCGTTAGCCCCTGCCCTCTCTCCTCTCTCCCCTTTCTCCTCCTCTCCTTCTTTCTGGCCACACACCCCACTGTCAGCTGATCCAACAGCAGCAGCAACCTGATCCGCCGTTGGCCAGATCTGCCACTGGCCAGAGCCGCCACCGTCCATTGTAGCAGCGGCAGCCAGAGCTGCCACCAGCCACAGGCGCAACTGCCATCGCCGATGCCAGCACTGCAACTCTCCACCGTCATTGGCCACTGTACAGGAGCAACCCTAGCTGACCGCGAGTGCCCTTCCGCCTACGGCCACCGCCGTCACTTCTATGGTTGTCCACAAGCTCCCCTCATCTTGCCGGTAACCTCGTTCCCTCCTCGTGGCTACTATTTATTTAGTTAAGTAATTGGTGGGATCTTAATTTGTCTCTGCTATAGTGTCATGCTTGCTGTCCGCCACGTAATTGTGAGCATGTGTGCATCTGTTCGGCCTTGTACCGATTGTCTTGACATTACTTGTGGGATGGCGCCTACTTTTGCATCGGGATTTCATCTTTAGCTCTCAACGTGATTGTAATTTCATGCTATAGTACGTACTTTGATTATTGGATCGTGTGAAATTTGTTTCGTTCTTTTATTTAGCATTGTTCGTCCCATTAGATTGTGTCTTGTCACGGTAACACGTCACCAATCCAAGCAAGGTCGAGTTAGAAGTCCCCTAATCCCAACCCAATCTAATGGTCCTAACCCAAGTTTGGTCAGGTTCAATTCAACCGGCTCAAGTTTGGATTGACCCACCCGAACTTGCAGCCCTAATTTGATCATCACTTCTTTAATGATACCAGGAGTCCTGCTGCCTCTTTGGGATGCAAAGTTCACCTATCTAGGGCTTCCCCTCTCCCCAGTCACCCTTCTCTGTATGGAGTCGGTACGATTGTCTAAAAGTTTGATTTTAGACTAGATGGCTGGAAAGGGGGCTCCAATTCTATGATGGTATGTTGGTTCTCTACCGGGCTATTAGAATAGCCTTCCCCCTTAGTCCCTTACTTGTCCCTTTTGAGAATTCCTAAGATGGTGGCAAAGAAGGTAGAGGCTATCCCTTGCGAGTCCTTCTAGCATGCCAGTGGGGATAAGTGTAGGGGCTAGGATGTCAACTAGAGGAGGGTACGTCAGAGCGAGGAGGCAGGGATGCTCGGCCTAAGGAAGAACAGGGACTTTAACTTGTGACTGTTTAGAAAATGGATCTGGAAACTAGGCATGGGGGAGAGTGGACTCTGGATAGAGGTGGTCTAACAAAAATACTATAGAAGATCCAGGGTGTGGGATTTCACTCCTTCCTCTAGTCAGACCTCATATTTGGAGTGGGATTCTACAGGCTCAGGATATGATTCGATGTGGCATTAGAATTGTTGTTGGCAGTGGTTAGGTGTACCTTTTTTGGGGGTGTTTGCTGTGGGCCACTTTCTTTTGAGGTTCTGTTTCATCGTCTACATAGCCTTGCCACTTGTCCCTCAGGTACAAAGGCACAACTTTTCCAGGCCCGTAGAACAGGAGGGGATTGGAATTTGTCCTTCTGTTCAGAGAAATTTGCTGGAGGAGATCAGTTAGATGGTAGAGCTATTGAACTTTTTGCAGCCACAGTCTTTGCAGCAAGGCCAGGTGGACTCATGGCACTGGAACTTGGATGACGGAGGCATCTTTTTTTTGTCAAATCAGCTTATGAGTTCGTCCATGATGGACAACTTCAGTTCCCCATTGCCAAGCAGATCTAGAATTCAAGGGGCCCTCTGGAGGTATGGTTTTTCATATGCAGAGTTTCCTTCGGAAGAGATGGGATCGCTCCTTTTATCGAAGGCATCGACCTCACATGCTCCTTATGGGGAAGATAGACGAGTACATGGACCACTTTTTTGTTAGTTGCTCCTATATGTGGGAGGTGTGGGAGGGGTCCTGGGAAGAATTCAATTGTGCTGTACATCCTGTATGCTGTGAGCAATCTCCTGGAGATTCGGGAGCAATCTTGGAGCCTCAAGGGTGACCAGATAGTTTGGTGGCTGGTTCTTCATGCAACCCTTTGGGCCATACGTGGCAAAAGGAGTGCCAAGATCTTCCAGAGGAAGGCTAGCATTTCTATCACTACTTCTGCTTTCATTTGTTCCAGGGGGTGGGAATGGGCTAGACTCATTTGTAATGCGGATCTATCTTCTTCTTTCCTTTTGGTCTTTTGGAGGAAAGAGAGTGACACCGCGTGTATACTTTTGTATAGAGGGACTCTTGGGTTACTGTGGACACCTAGAATTTGTCATCTACAACAGCAAGCTCCGACCGCCCCCCCGACACCGGCAGAGAAGAAGAAAGGAACAAGAATGAAAGAAGAAGAAGAGGAGAGAGGTGGGAGCCTCATCCGGTATCCCTGCTCGAGTCTTTGTTGACATCTAGAAATTTGAACACCACAATATATCACAATATGGCAAAAATTGTGGGAAGTCAAGGTGTTCCTAAAGTACATTGCCGTGGGCTCGACTGTAAGAACCCAGTATCGAAGAAACAGAAGAAGAGGCCAGAACGGCCAAATTTCAACATAGTGATGGCGGCGCCGTATCGTATATGTGGCACCGCGCCATCGTAAATTTGCGTCCCGACGGACGAATTGGATTTAATGTCAAAGGAGGCCAGGGCACCCCTGAAGATGTACCACCACGAGCTGAACTGTGGAAGCCCAGGCATCAAAGAAAAAAAGAGGAAGAGGAGAAAGAAAGAAGAAGAAAAAGAAAAAAAAAGAAGGACGTGAGAAGAATAAAAGAAGGAGAAGGGATAAAAGAAGAAAGAATGAAAAAGAAGGGGGAGTTGTATCGACAGTTGAAGAGCAAAAGGATAAAAAAAGAAGAAGGAAAAGAGAAGAAAGGGGGGAGGCCGCTGAACCGGCGCCCACCTCATCCCTGATCTGGCGCCCACCTTACACCTGAACCGGCGTCTCCCTTTTTAGCCCTCATCTGGCGTGCTCACGTGCGCCCTCCTCCGGCGCCCTTGTGCCCCCCATACGGCAGCGAAGCCCCTCACGTACGCCTCCCTGCACCCCTATATAAAGACCCGTAGGGCACCTAAAAAAGGAGGGACGAAGAAAAAAAGGAGATCCACAGGGGTCTGGGCTGGGCTGAGGAGATCAACAAAAAAAAGAGGAGGGAAGAAAAGAGGTCTCGCGATGATCTGAAGAGAACGAGAGCCACCTGGAAGTCGAAGAGAAGAAGCCGCAGAGCGAAAGAGGGGAAGAGAGGAAGAGAGAGGGAGAGGAAAGGGTTTTTTGTGAGCGATTCTCTGTAGGTGGGTTCCATTGCTTCTTATGCCCGATTGAGGGCTACACGTTGTATTTTCTTTTCTTCTTGGCAATAAAAGCGTTCGATGACTTGATCTCGTCTTTGGGTTTGTTTAGCCTCTTGCAGATTTTGCTTCCTTTTCTTTTCTTTTCTTTTATGCAATGAATGCCTCCCCTCCCTCACCGATGATATATCGTCCATTCATGCGATCATAGAACCTCCTCCTAGGCGTATGTGCCTGGAGTTTGATCTGGATAGTGAGCATGACCCCGAGATGCAGAATGCCTCGATCTCTTTTTTTCTCCCCAGCCGTTACGACGCTTGGGACCGCACGGGTCATTCTTTTCTGTTACTCGGACGCATTTCTTAAGTCACCTATGGTGGGGGGAAGGGGCCTTACTTTCCCCTCCGCAACCCATCAGTGGGAAGGAAAGAATCGCCAGGAGTCTGGGCTTAGCAGCCTACACGATCCTCTCCTTTGATGCCCCCCCGCGATGTGGTTTATGAGAGGAAATACGGTGTTCTGTTTCTCGCACAAGTGATCCGGCGTGTTCTTTCTAGGTGATCCGGCACCGTAACAGTGTGCCGTTCGGTGCCCCATTAACCCCCTCATATCCCCCTCTGCAGTCCATTAGTGGGAAGGAAAAGTTGCCAAAACTCTGGGCCTTGAAGCCCGTACATTTCTCTCCTGTTATGGCCCCTCATAGCTTGATTTATAAAAGGAAATACGACACTCTATTTTCCTCCCAAGTGATCCGGCGCACCCTCATTTGGTGATCCGGCACACACATGCAAGTGATCCGGCGTGCCATTTAAACTCATTTGTTTATTCCTATCACTATTCACTAAACGCACTAATCCTCTTTGTTGGACCGTTGTTTGTCCTAGTACCACTGTCCCGTCCGCCCCAGGGCTAAAGCCAATGGTCTCCGACACCCTGCCATGAGGAGAGGTCGTTCTGGCCGCCAGATGACCAGATATTGGCGAAAAAGCGGGCATTTGTGAATAGTAACATTTAACTATTTACTTTAGGCCCAATAAGAATTAATTCCATTTTTTTAACCTGATGCCCCTTTAGCCCCGTCAGAGTATCTAGGCAATTCCGATCCCCTAGTAGGCTGGCCCTCGGGGACACGGTGTCGGGGATGACTCCAGATGTCGTTGCTCGCACACATTCGGCCGTTTGAGGGACCATCCTGGACTCCCCGTGGATGTGCACCCACTTCACACCTCCCCAAATGCTCGGGTCTAGGGTAGGTGTTGTTGAAATTTCACCGAGACTTTAGACCGATAAATAAAAGGAATAAACAAAAGAAAATCATAATAGTAATAATAAATTTAAAAATGATGAAACGATAAAATAATTCATATAAAAAGAGCAAAATAAAAAGATAATAAAATAAAAAAAAGGAATAAACAAATGAATAAAATAAAAGTAAACATATTCGTTGATGTCTAAGAGATCAAAATAAAAATATTTATGATCAAAATTAAGGTAAAACAAAAAAAAGAAAAGAGAGGAGAGAGAGAAAAAGGAGATGAATTTATTAAAAAATAAAAAAATAATAAAAAATAAAAAAACCGTGACGTCGATCTGGCGTGGGGTGCGCCGGATCATGGCACCTCATGGGGTGCCATGATACGGCGTACCCCCTCCTTTTCTTAAAAAAAAGAAAAAAGAAAAAAGAAAATGAGGTCAGTTGACTGAGATCATTCTCAGTCGACTGAGAACGGGGTCAGTCGACTGAGAATGAACTCAATCGACTGAGTTCCCCCTTCTCGATTAAAACAAAAAAAAAACCGACCCGACACTTGATCTGGCGTGTGGTGCCAGATCATGGCACCCCATGGGGTGCCATGATAATACGGCATCCCCCCCATTCTCCCTTATTATTATTAAAAAAAAACACAGCAAAAAAATGCACGCACGAGTGAATCGGCAGTCACTGTTCACTCTATGCATTTAAACTTTTTCTTTTATTTATTTTTGTTAATGTATTTTGTCTACTATTCACCTTCTCCATTATTTGCTCCACCGGGTGTTCATTTGGTCTCGCATTGCCGTCCCGTTCGTCCCATGGGTAGAACTAGCGGTCCCCTACGCCCTGTCAAAAAGGAAGTTTCTACGGACTGCCGGATATCGACAAAAAGGGAGCGTTAATGAATAGTAACTTTTAACTATTCATTTTGGGCTCATTAAGAGTTCAATTCCGTTAATTTCGCCGCCGTTGCGATTCTACGCCCCAGAATGAGCTCTTTTCACCGCTCACGCGACCCTTGACCACCGGGCTTCACTCTGTGTTGTACTGTCCCGGCCGAAACTCCCGGGTCAGCCCTTTTGTGGCTATTTAGCCCGATCGAGTCCATTGAATCATAAATAAAGTAAATACAAACAAGGCCTATTGCGAGCACAGTTTGGGCCAGTGGATTTGCCCTGCCATGGCCACGACCTGATCTCACTTCGGGGCTGATAACCCTTCGGGTCGGACCCACTCTTGCTGGATTTTGTCCCCTTTCTTAATATTAAATTACACCAGATCATAGGCGAACATGTGTCCAGGGGATTCCCCGTGGCGTTGCTATATCGTCAGCATAAATTAGTCCCGAATCGATGTCCGAATAAATTTTCTACGACGCTTTTAGTCCCAGACTTGATGACCCGAGGCTACGTTGGTTCACCTTTGAACCTGCATGCGTATGTGACGGTGTCAACGATGAGTCGAAAGATTTGCGCAGACTTGATCGAAATGCCCCTCGGGTGATTTGAACCTCCTGGTAGTCTAGTCCTCGGGGGTGCTACATTCGATATGGGCCTGAGTGCTGCCATTCTATGCACACCTGGACGATTAAGGGATTGTCTCATACTTCTGTAGACGAGCACCCACTACATCCCCCCAACACACTTCAGGACAGGGGGGAATGCTGTCGAAATTCTAATTCTCGTCGCTCGAGTGGCAACACGAATAAAGGGAATATAAACGATGCCTATTACAGGTCGAATCCGGACCCTTGGGATCGTCCCACCATGGCCGGAATCTGACCTTGCCCCGGGGTCGACAACCTTCCGGAGCTCCACCCCGTTTTCTCCATCACCGAACATTAAACTATGTCGTCTCTCCGGCAAACATTTACTCGAAGAATAATTCACGACTTCGTCGTGCTTTCTGTCCAAAACGATCTTCGAATAAAAATAAAAATAAAAACAATAACAATAATAATAATAATAAAATAAATAATGAATAAGTGAATCAGTCTGAGCATCCTTGTCATCGGCATGGGATGCCCCGCCACGCTTAATTTTTTGGGTTATTTCTTTTCTTTTAATAAATTCAATTTCAAGCTATAGGGTCTTTTCTTCCTGGCGACTAATCAAGGTTTTCTCCCCTTCGGAGAGATGTAATTAACGTCGTGACCTTTATGGCATGGCGGGTTTCGGTCCCGACCCGCTACTCACTATCGTCTAACTAGTCAGACGGCGCGCACTAGCCGCTCCGGGCCACCTCGGTCTTTGGAGTCCGAATAAACTGTCAACTCGTGACTGGCACGTCTGTGCACAATAAATGAAATAAATAAATAAATAAATAAAAATAAAATAATTAATTAAATAAAAAATATGTTCCCACAGTTACTTCTCTTTTCTATACTTTACCATCATACTTCTGTTTAATACCAACGTGTTTAATACAAACATGGCAGTATCCACCTTTTTTTTAAAATATTTCGTGATAGATAGATGTAATGACTCAACAAAATCCAGACATCCATCAATGTACATAGTTCTGAAAGAAGAAAAAATGTTTGATTTGGGGAATACTTTTTCATTTTTATTTTTGGAAGTCTAGTTACATAAATGGTAGTGGACTGTACCACCAATTCTAAAAATGGTAGTGGACTGTACCACCAATTCTAAGTCTAATTACCAGGCTTGAATAATAGGTACAAATTGTGGCCCATATATTTCTTTCATTGATCTCTTTGACATATGTTTGTGCCTCAAAAACTAGAATAAATATAAATATCTGACAATGTGAAATCTTCTCTTCAGAGATGATAGATCCATTTTCTGTATATTAATAGGATCGATTATGGCAAGTCACACACTTATATTCTGGATTTTTTGACCCAAAAAAGGGATTTTCACAATCAAACTATCAAATGGACTAGAAAACTGAATCCTAACCTTTGTTTTTTTAATAAAAAATAAGTACTTCATTGCAACTCTTATAAGAGCAGCACCGCAACAGAGAACTACTTAACCATCTTCTGAATTCAACTACTTTCCGAAAAAAAATCTTCTGAATTCAACTGTTCAATAAATCCCCTATAAGGGTTGGTCTTGGCCCAGATCTAGAACTGCTCTCTGCTCTCAACAATTTATGCAGCCATAGATCTCATTCCATTGGTTGAGATTTTTTGAATTTGTGCACCATTTTCGTTGTAGTTGCAAATAAACTATCTTATTTTATGTCCATCGCGATCTTGAAATGTATTGATATAAACAACTACCTTAATCACCATCTCCATAGTTGGTTTGCTTGTAAGCTTTATTTGGTATGCCTTGTGTTCTACTTTTTGGCGACCCTCTTAATAATTAAGAGACACATTTGAGGAACATGTGGACTAGTTGAAGCAATGAACCTCCAAATATGTCATATTGGGAGGTGCATTGCTGGAAAATCATGTTATTTTTTTAATCAAATTCTTATGAGATTCTAAAGAGAAAGATGAACCTCCCAATATGTCATATTGGGAGGTACATTGCTGGAAAATCATGTCATTTTTTTTAATCAAATCCTGACTAGATTCTAAAGAGAAAGAACCCCCCCCCCCCGGTGTAGAGACTGAGAGGAAACATTGTTGTCAAATATTTGGTTTTGGCTTACAATTGTGGCTTCCAAGCCTATTTATTTGGGATCATTTATCAATTAAATAAAGAAAGGGAAAGAGTCCCAAAAAGAGCAATGATTCAATTCACAAGTTCTTCATCACCTATCCGTGTCAACAGAAAAGGAAAATCAAATTTGAATCTAGGTGAAAAATATCAGAGGAATGTTTAACCTATTTATTTGGGATTACCTATCAATTAAATAAAGAAAGGGAAAGAGTCCCAAAAAAAGCAATGATTCAAGTCATAAGTTCTCCATCACCTATCCATGTTAACAAAAAAGGAAAATCAAATTTGAATCTAGCATCCCAAAACAAAATTTTAGCACCACACCAAATTTGTATGTAAAAGAAAAAACAAAGCCAATGAAGCATGCCTGAAAGTGAACCAATCCCTTAGATTGGTAATACAAGCACCGTTGAACTTCAAAGTAGCACTGTCCAATTCAAATTCCCCCCAATGGGGCACCTCTTAGCATAATTTTTCACAGTAGCTGGATCACCATAACTACATTAAATTCAACAGTTACACCAACTTGCTCAACATTATACTTTGTTTTTCCCCTTCTAAAAGGAAGATGTTCACAATCCCATCTCCACCTATCAAAACAACTGGAAATGATTCAGAAAAAGTAGGCATACATGTGACATACAAAAGCTTATGTCCTTTGTCTATAACAATAGGGTGCCCCAACCATCCAACAGTTTTTGTATCCCCATTGTCCATTGAACCCCCTCTGGATAATCCTCTCTTTGCCAGATTATTCCCAATGCAATTATAAAAATGATAAATTTTGGGGGGGATTTTTGATAAACTCAGATTTTTAGCTAGTCCAGCACCATAGTTCTAGCGACAACAAAGTTGCGACAAACGCGGCAGTAATATCGGAAATAACTGTTTCAATATTTCCCATACATAATTCTTTGTATGGTAGTTGATACAGACAAATATTAAGATGGAATAGACCTCCTAATATGTATGATGTCCCCACTACAATCTGATGAGAAGCTATGCCTCTTGGAACAAAAGGATCAAAATCTTCTATGCCCGATGCTGAATTTTATATGTTAAACTTTTCCAGTTAGTTCATGAGGATCAGACGCCCATATTCCGGGACCATATAGGCTTGTTTATGAAATGTGCCTTAGCTACTCTGAAAGAAATAAATGAATTCCAAAAAATCTTAGGCAAATCCAGAGAGGGAAGTTTCTTACTGTGTATAGCTTTTCTGGAAGGTAGCTGAGGCCACGATTCGTTCATTAAAAAAGAGTGCAAAGGAAGTGAACCCTTACGCGGACAACTACTGGGATGGTAGAGTCACACCCAAACAGAAAAATAGTCACTTACAACAGAAGTGTTTTTTTCCACATCCCCATTCTAAAAATTACAGAAGACTGTTCAATGGCAAACCACACACTATAGTTCCATTTATGGAGGGCAGTGATACAATTCTGAATGATGGCGGATGGGTGCCTGAATTCCTCTCTGAAAGCTCTATTGTTTCTTTCTCTCAAGTGGACCAGAGCATGGCTGCAAAACTCCTCCAGATTTCCTTTTCTGCACTCGCAGGGTTGTGTTTCATGCATTCTCTCATCCAATTTCCCATGTGAGACTTATTGATCCAGTTGACCCTGACAGCTTTAAAGAACTGGCTCCAGACATTTTGAATAATGCCACGGTGTCCTGATAGTAACTGCAGAAGACACATAGTGTCACGTCCCGAGATATGCAGTGGAATTAAGTCGGGAACGTGAACAGTCGGCAATATGCCTCAAGCTAGCAAGACAATCAGAGCGCTAAACATTCACACATAAAAGATGAATGCACAAGGTCATATACTCAAAATTTCAACTTTATTAAATCATAATAATCAGGTTTACAAAAGACACTTAACTCCTTGACATAATAATTCACTAGATTCAATAAAAAGAAAATTACATAACATGATCAATTTCACCGCCTAATTACAGTGAAGGAACTTAGCTATAACAAGACTCATGACAGACTAGCTATGGCTTCTCTCGTCCATCAATCGCTCTCGCCCTCGGATCCATCATTGGAGTAATCCGAATCCGATCCCCTAAGTTTCTTGAAAAGATTGGAAAAGTAGGGAATGAGTACACTCGCATAGTAAGTATCTTCGTATCAACATGGTGGCATAATTTAAGTAATTAATATTTTAACTCTAGAAAGTAAGATAAAAGAAAATGCGATAAAACCATAGTGACAACAAGTATTAAGATATAAACAAGATAGAAGGTATGGGAGTATGATCAAATAAGATTATAATGTGACCTTTCATGAACGAGAATGTACTATCATGTAACGAGAATGTACTTTTCATAACCATAAAGGTTATGCACTAGAAAGTCATGTAACAAGAATGTAATAATGAGATTTCGTGAGAATTCGTGGATTTCACCCGTTTATAAAAAAAGTACTCCCGGCGCAATACCACGCCAGTGTTCATCATACTCCATGATTTACAGTATGTTTCCGGCCATCCGCTGAGGGGACTAGTGTGGAGCCCTTGGACACTGTCTGTGCCTGCTCTTGCATCTTCAAGTTATAAATCAAGCTACTTCTACGAGAAATATAAATATGGCTGATAATATCAAGTTCAACAATAGTTTCATGATAACAACAACTAAGGTGAGAACGTACCAAAACGGAATCATGAGATCAAGGATGATTTAAATGGGATATTATGCTGCGGAGGAATTCCGGCAACATAACGGTACATTCATATATTTCTATAGCTTATTAATGACTTATTGAGTAAGGTTTGGGTTCTAGACAATCAGATGATCATCTAAGAACAGAGTTTAACCAACCCTTGGGTCAAACCACGGGTTGGGGCATAAGATAGAAGAAGACGGTCATAAGGAGACCGCCTTTATGAGAAGACGGTCCTGTGAAGACCGCAGTCTGGCTGCGTCGACTCCAAAAGACGAGCGGGGTCGACTCAAGCAAGTTGAAACCTGAAGGCGGTCGTGGCCTGGCTGCAACTTGAAAGTGGCGGTCACGGAATGGTCGCAATCAAGACAGAGTGCAGAAAATGTAGAAAATTCAAGTGCTCTCTTGGGCTTTAAGGGTACAACCAACTCGACGTCCTAGTGGGAATCCCAGGCTCGCTGAGACTTACGGAGGCCTTGAAACATGATCACCTAGTCCGGCAGAAGGAATATCCGATGGAGAGGATCTTAAGTCAAGAGAGTGTTCCTACCAAGTGCATGTGATCTAATAGTCACGTACCGGAATACACGTTATATGTGAACTTATAAAACAGAATGGAGATGAGAAAGAAACGTGCCAAAGCATAATACAAGTGTAGGAACATTGCATTAAAATTCTTAAGTACAAAACTATGAGATTTGGGCAAGAAAGTAGTATTCATGAAAATAACTTTTAAACATGCCAACATGAAACATGATGTAGCAGAAATCATGAGTAACATGAAATAACTTCTAATCATGAGTAGGAGCCAGAAATAATAAAACTAAGGCATGATTACTATCCAATACACTAGGGATATATATATAGTTTAATATGGTTGTAGGAATCAGGTAGCGGTCGGTTGGGGATCGCTACTAGAAAGTAGCGGTCTCTGTAGGACCGCCTTCTGTCTGTAACAGACAGAAGCTTATACCCGTGTACAGGGCCTATTCTAGGGCAATTAAATGCATGAAACTATAGGTAACAGGAAGATAACTCATGCGAGTATGGTTTAGAACGAAGAAACATAAAGAATAGGTATGAATTTAAGTCAAAGTTATCATCTTTTTGTTAGGGGTGTAGGGATGGCATGAAATAAGAAACAGATTGCACGGTCACGGCAAAACGTCAAATACTCCGTCTCTAGTGCATGAAATCAAGAGAAAAGATATGGCTTTTACTCCTAGCACATTGTTTAAGCCATCACGAGATAACCTACCTCTGATTTGATCCCTAGACTGAGAATTTCTTGCCGGAAGACAGTATTGGTTGCTGCACGTCCTGCGTAGAAACTGCAACTTCCAGACCTCCTAACTTCTCGACGGCTTGTTCTCCTAGCACGGGTTTTAGAAGGAAGTTAGAAGACATTTAGGGGAACAATAAACCCTAAAGGAAGATTTCAAAATAATGACACCATACCTCTACTTCGTGCGATCCAAAAGCTAGGGTTGGTGCAGAGCAGATCTGGGTCTTATTTATAGGGTTTGGCCTAGGGTTGAGAGATTGGATCGAATTAGAGTCCTAACTTAGAGTAGAATCGATCCCTAGGAGTCTTAGATAGGTTTCCATGTCAGGTCACATCGATCCCAGGCATTTAGGTTGGATAAAAATCCAGATTTTCTAGGGTTTATCATTTCCCGTTTCTGATAGGAAGTGGCGGTCTAATGTGGACTGCCTTCAGAAGGTGGCGGTCTTGCGATAGACCGCCATTTGTCTGGCTCGCCTAAAAATTAAATTTTATTTAAATTCAAACTCTAATATTCCTATTATCTCTTTATTTATCCTTTTAATTTAGGAAATTATCCCTATTACGTTTCTAAGGTTGGGCTTGGGCCTAAAAGTCTTAGAATTGAGTTTATGGGCCTAATTAAAGTGGGTCCATTTACCTAATTAATAATTAGGTTTTTAAATTACTTTGTTTTGAATGGCTAAGCCCACTTAAGCCTATTTAATGCTTAATTATTTTATTTAATTCTCAAAAAATTAGGGGTGTTACACATAGTAGTCTGATGTGTGGTTTAAACCTGCACACTGTGTCTGCTGCTGAGATTCTGCTCCATGCAATCTTCCAAAGGGAAATTCTAATTTTGATTGGGAGTTTTTCATGTGCTAAGGAACTTTCTGACCTCCTTGAACGAGTGTGTGGATGCCAGACTTGACTGAAAATTTCCCCAAGTTTTGCACCTCCATTTTTTTTCTTACTGCGTATAATTACTTGTTAGCGATTAGAGTGGATGCTTGTTTTTCATATGTTACACAAACTTTAATTCCAGTTTGTTCATTTTGCAATTTTCACACATGGACTAAGGTTGTAACAAGTCTATTTTGAACACTTGGGCTTTAGCAAAATATTGCAACAAAATATGTGGGAATCAGTATAACTTTACCGATAAGGGTGTGGACTAGACAATTAACTGGAAAATTAACTGATGATAGACTTTTCTGGAAGGTAAAGTAATATGGCATAATTTTGCTGGCTACAGATAGGGCCAGACATTGAACAATGAGAATATAGGCACTGCATCAAAGAGTTGGACTCCAAGAGGATCTCATTATTTCTGGAACTTGAATTAGTGGCCTCTGCTGCTTGAAGCTGAAGTCCTCTTAAGACTCTCTAGTCTGGAACTGGAGGTATGGGAGTGAAATACATGGATATGCAAACCAAACCACCCCATAATTTCATCACAGTGACTTAACCCATCAATTTAGAGCCAGTATGGGGCCTAAAGGACAGTATCCCAGTGATTTGAAGAGTATTTTCTTGCTGGAGATGCAAGCTTCCCATCTGTTGTGCCAAGAGCAACACAAGCTGGTTACCGAGAAAAGGAGGGTTGCCATTTCAAAGAAGGGTGCCATAGAGATTGGTCACTCTGGTCAAATGGCTCAAGTCTATTGTGACAACAAATAAAAACATCTTATGTAACATTGGATGTATCACTAACACTAAAAGAATAAATCTGGAATAAAAATACAAGTAACAAAGAACACAAGATTACTATAAGTTTTTAAGAGAAAAAAGCAATGCTAATCCTGCCTAATATACTTGGAAAAAGGGCATCAAGGGTTGGAACAAAGAAGACGCAAATCCATAGTTGTCAAGGCGACAAGGTAACCCAAAACGTTCATGAGGAGCCTAAGCGCTTAGACGATAAGGTGTCTGCTTAGGCATTGCCTAGGCAACACCTTGGCACCTATTTAAAAGTCCAAAAAATATATATCCCCAAGATATAAAGTATGAATATTATACATGAAAAAATTATAGATTTTATTATTTAAAATTGATAGAGAGAGAGAGAGAGGGAGGAGAGGGGGTAGAGAGAGGCACAAAGAGAGAGGTGTGTTGGGAGAGTGTGTGGAGCCTGATCTGCCTATGACCCCGCCTCGCATCGCGGAGCCCCCCGGCCCAAAAAAAATTTGGGCGCGAATTATAGGCTATGCCTAGGCCAGGCAGCCCAAGGTACTTAGGCAGGCGCCTTGCTCGCCTGGTCGCCTAGGGGGGCGCTTGGTCGCCTAGATGGGTGTCTTGCTCGCCTTTCTGGTAGGGCAGAGAGACGGGCTGGGGGCCCTTGGCCCCAAAAGGGCGCCTGCTTGCCTAGGTGACCGCCTTGACAAGTATGCACAAATCTGAACATGATAGAAGAAACAGTAACAAGGGTTGGAAGAAAAAGGAACATAAAATAATCTCGAAAATGTATAGGCATCTGACCAGGAACCTCTGAATCACAATAAGCACTCAAGTCTTGAGCCAGCTGCCTTGGATTTGTTCACATAAATCTTGGCATTTCAAGCATCATGTTGAGAACAACATCTTATTTGATCAAAATTTTTTTGGACCCATCCAATTTTTTTTAGAAGTACACATGAATGAGTACCATCCATTTAAGGGTGCCATTTCCAATCTTTGCTGAATAGGGCTTAACCATCTCAAACTTAGTTCTGTTATTATACCCTCAATTTATGCCATGATTTGCCATCTCTTACGAGATGTCTGAGATCTCTCTGAGATCTCTGTCTTTCCAAAGGTCGCGAGAAACGAAGCCCCCGAGATCGAGATCTTCTCTCCCCACCCCCCCGGTTTGCTTCTTCCTCTCTCCCTCTCTCTCTCTACCTCGGCCCCCTTGAGCTCTCTCTGTCTCTCCCTCTCTCTCGAACTCTCTCTGTCTCTCCCTCCATGACACTCTCTCTCTCCCCCCGTTTCTCTCTTTCTCTCTCATCTCTTTCTCCCCCCCTCGCCCCCTTCTCTCTGTCTGAGAGAGAGGGAGGCACAGAAGAGGGGGGGGGGGAGATAGAGATACATGTACCATTGTTGATGTATTCTTCAATTTGTGATTCATGTATAATTTTTTGTATATCTTTTTGGTGTAACTTATGATGCATATTAACATTACTGTATGTGAATGGATTTGTTATTGCTATCATTACTTTTTATTTTGTAAAATTGAGTTGTCAATTAGAAAAACATGTTTGTGAAATTGAGTGGTTAATAGAAAAAAATTAGCATTTTCTTAGAAATAGGCTATATATATGAAGAAAATTTTCGAAATCTGAGATTTTTTTGAAATCTCTCTGAGATCTCTTCTTTTCCACCTTTTCGAGACGGAACTGATATTCGACACGGAAAACCTTGATTTATGCCTCTCCATGCATCCTTATGATATTTACATTTCTTATCATCCTTCAAGGTCTTACAACTGCATAATGATATTTCCAAATTTACCCCTTCAAACTTATTTTTGGAGTTCAAATTAAAGTTTGTCAGAGTGTACCCAAAAGGCCTGGACCATCAACTTAAGTTGCACCATAGGGTTAGGAGTATGCTTTGCTTTAAGTTGCGACTTTTCTTTGCTCACAGCTTGAAAAAGATTGCATTGTGATAGGATAGGAAGAAATTCATCCAAGGATACTATTCCTTTATTAGCACTCAATAATTGCAAGAAATGATATGCAACTGTTGCTAGTTGTAGGTTGAAGTAACTTCTGAAAGTAATTTTTATTTATGAAGGTGCAAGCTCTTGTATCAAGTTATGTTCATGTCATCAATACAAGTCAAGATCCGACACATTTTTGTTTCAGACGGCTAATCTTGCAGGCATTAGTGCTTCATAGTGGTGTGCAAGCATTAAATATTGATATGTATATCTGTATCTTCTTTTTCAGGTAAAAGAGGAAGTAGAACAGGCATTATCAAAACACATAGCTAGTATTAAACGGTGAGAACCAAATACCAACCTGCAAAATAATCTGATGGTGTGTTAACGCACTACTATGGCTACTTTGTGATTGTTTTCATTGTTCTCCATTCAGACAAGGTGGAAAACAAATATATCCATCATCCTCAAGAAGCTTGCAGCTACAGTTTGTTACCAAGTTGGCGCTTCCAATTTTCACTGGGACCAAAATTGAAGGAGAGGACTGTTCTGCAATAAGTTTAGCTCTAGTTGATAGCTCGACAGGCAAAGTTGTTTCGACGGGACCTGAGTCCTCCATGAAGGTGGAAGTAGTAGTGCTGGAGGGGGATTTTGACGGTGATGAAGAAAATTGGACATTTGAAGAATTTAAAAACAATATTGTTAAAGAGAGGGAGGGTAAACGACCACTTCTTTCAGGGGATGTGTTTATGGATCTTACTGTGGGCAATGGTGCACTTGGTGAGCTTGCATTTACAGATAATTCAAGCTGGACGAGGAGTCGTAAGTTCAGGCTTGGAGCAAAAGTTGAGGAGGACGGCCATTTTAATGGAATGAGAGTAAAAGAAGCAAAGACAGAACCCTTCATGGTTAAGGATCATCGTGGTGAATGTGAGTACTACAGAATTCTAACCATACCTTATGTAAGATAATGTTTGTCACCTGCGTGTGTTTTTCATGAGTTTGGCATATTCATTTTATCATTGCACATGGTTTCATGTGTAGATTATTGGTTTGTGAATGAGTACATGCTAATGGCATGCAATGCTAGAAATGAATTTGATAATTAGAGGCATTTTAGGTTTTCTTTCATTGTATTTCTTTATAAATATCTGTGTTTGCATCAATACCTTCATTATTGATGTTTACGTGTAGGATGTTGCTATTTCAAAGACCTCACATATTTACTCTTTTACTATAACCATTCATTGAATGATCAAATTGACTCAAACAAGTTAGCTTGAGGATTAGCTATTGTCAAATTGTATGACCCATGCTTACCGTAGGAAGCAATGTAGCCAAGCACACCACAGTATGCAGGATTTTCAGAATGAATTGTTATTTCCTCCTGACCAGAATGAGAATATTTTGGCAAACTTCTTTTCCTTGTGTCCTGATTGATTGTTTCAAAGGTACTGATAAGTTGCCTCACTTCGGCCCAGTCGCCTAGGCAATTGCTGGAAGTGCCTGGGCCACCCAGGCACTTGCCTCATGCTGCCTTCAGTGCCTGGTTTGCCTCAACCTGCCTTCAAGTGCACAGCCCATTGAGGCCTCCTTTTGCCCATTTTTACTACCCAATATTCTGTTTTAGCCATTTACCTGGCCCTTTTAACCGGGGGTATTAAGTCCCCCCAACAGAGTCCCTCTCTTCTCCATCCCAATTTCTCCCCTTCCGATTCTCAAATCCCTTGATGGAGAAACCCTAGATGGTGGGGCAGCTGAGTACAGCCCAACTTCCCTGCAATTGGCATTGCTTTCGATGATCGTTTCTCGACGATGTATAGCCAGTGGCAAATCTCGCCCTGCTTCCTGACAACCTACAGCTATGATGGCCTGCTATGATGGCTGCTTTCACCATTGCCCTCCTCTGTGTGTGTGTGCGTGTGAGAGAGAGCTTTTGTTCTGTCAATCTCTCCCTGTTTTGCTCTCTTGCAGTCGTACCCAGTGACATGCACACACACGCATATTGTTCGTGCAACCCTGTCTCAGCCATCCGACCCACACAGTCACACATGTAGTTAATTCGTAAATTCTACACTAATTTTTATCTTAGCTTTTATACCTTTTTAATAAAATATCGGCTCAGATCTTTAGGCCATCGCCTAGCATTTGAGGCTAAGGTGATCCCTTAGTCGCCTAGGTTACCTCCCACCTGTGACTACATAGATTGGATCCTTTCCAAGGTCTCATCACTCCTGTCAGCAGTTAGATAATTTCCAAAATGAGGAGCAATGAGCATTGAAAGGATGCATTACTCTGCTGTAGAAGGGATGTTCTAAATCATGTGCAATGTCACTACTGGGTGCTGCAGAAAAAGAGAACACAAAAAGGCTGATCTAGCCATTTGATGTTTGTTTTCTTTTTCTTTTTCTTTTTTCTTTTTTATAATTTTTTGAATAAGAGGGACAAATGGTTTGGCTAGATCGGCTGGGATCAGATTTGATCGGTTCATCTGGATCAGGCCCTATCTGGCAAATCTATTCCCCGATCCCCAATCCTCACTTCCTTGGGCCAATCCTTCTGAACATGTTTGTGCATCAGTATTCCTCTACGCACGCAACACACACCACCCGCCCAACCCAAACACACAGGCGCACACGCATGAGGGGAAAAGACAAAAAAGACCCACCCACCTAAGATTCATGTAGTGAAGGAGGATTGGGAATCTCATCGCAGGATTGTGGAAAGCTAACCCATACAAAGGGGACATCCAGACATGGAATAGGCTTCTTGCAGCAAGTCCTTGGGCTATGTGGAAAGAAAGAAACAACAGGAGTTTAAGGGTCCTTTTGATATTATAGTCATTCCATCAGTTTAGCAAGGGTTTGGTGATGGTTGTTTCATTTGCTTTGTCATTGAAGAAAACTTGCCTTGTGAAAGGATGAAGGCTGGTTTTTGGGTTTGGATACATATACCATCCTTGGCAGATTTTTTCTCTTTTTGCTTTCATCTTGGTAGGGATTTCTTGTGTTTTTTTTTCAATAAAGGAAACTATGCCCTGTTGTCACCTTCACACGGGAGGATATTTTCCTCGCTTGGTCCCTGTTCTAACGTTGAACTTATTATACTTCTGGTCAGAATACGTTCATCATATGTGGTAACTGTGAAGTCAAGGATCTAATGTTAAATTAGGCCTGCTGTTATTTGCAATATCATTGTTTTCTCTTAGTCTATTTGTAACATGTGTACCTTGTAAAGTGAAAATAATGTATGTGTGATTCATTAGGAAAACAAGAATTATGTTCAGTTCAGTTAGATATCAATGGTTTAACTATCATATGCTGAAGATAATATATCTTTACAGTGTACAAGAAACACTATCCTCCAGCCCTTACGGATGAAGTCTGGCGATTGGAGAAGATTGGGAAAGATGGTGCTTTTCACAAGCGCCTTGGTAGTGAGAACATCAACACTGTAAAGGATTTTCTGACATTGCTCTGTATAGATCCACAACGACTCCGAAATGTATGACATCTCTTTTCCCCCTTGGCAACCTGCCATTTACTACTTTTCTCCATGAATGGAAGAATGCTTTCTAGACAACATCTTTAAGGAGAGCTGATGCATCTACTGATAATTTGATATATTAGCTGTATAACTATCACATTGCAGTTACATTGTGAAACATTTGGCCTTCAGAAGTTAAGTTGAGCCTATTATGGTTTTCTTTCTGTTTATGACTACAGATCTTAGGCACTGGCATGTCTGCCAAGATGTGGGAAATCACAGTGGAACATGTTCGTACATGTAGTCTCAGTAACCAGGTGTATGTGTACTACCATGGTGTACACCAGAAAACTGGAGTCATATTTAACATTGTTGGAGAAGTGATGGGTATGCTTTCTGATCGACGGTACATTTCACTTGGTGAACTTTCAGATGCACAAAAGGCATTTCCTTTTCACTCCTCTCTAGCTTGTTTCTCTATCATTTTGTTTCTCTACTCACGTGACTGACCATTGGTTTCAGGCTGATGCACACAAGCTTGTCAAAGTTGCATATGAACATTGGAATGATGTCAGTCCATGTGACATCAGTGCTTTTTCTCATGCATCTTCTATTTCTCATCCTACTGCGATTCAAACCCTGGCAGAGGACATTTATAGTGAATTTTCAGGTTCATGTAGGACGGATGGACTTGGTTTTACGCACCCCAGTGTTTCATCTCCGGACATGATGTCATCCATCCTCTTCATGGGAGGCACAAGGGGCTTGGACACTCCTGATATGCAAGCCATAGACAGCATGGAATCCAGATATGGTTCTACCTTCCTGAACAATGACATTTACAGAGAATCAAGGGAGCTGTGCATGTTTCCGGGTTCTTCTTTGATATTTGATGGACAGACCAGCAACCAAATATTATTTGGAGAGGACCAGCTACGGTATTTTGATTGCGACACATCTCTGTTAGCTCACAGTCTTGCAGACTCACCTGCTGACCTTGAGAGTGCAGTAAATGGCTTCCTTGCAGCCCGTGGGAAAATAAACAAGAGATGGGGGATGTTAGTTTCTGTCATGAAATGGATATTCTCAATAAAGAGGATTGTTGCTTCGAGGAGAATGGAAAAGGATCATTGTGGCAAAAACTGCCTGTACCAGAGAAGAATAGGCGACCATCTCATGCTGTGCAGTTAGAATCTTATCGTCCAACTGCTGTATATGTTGTAGATACCGTAGTGCAACATGTCTCGTCCGTTTTGCACAAGATGTGAGTGTACATAGTATAGGGTTTCTGTACAGAACCAGAACAAAATAAGGAGGGAAAAAAAAAGGATGAAGAAGACAGCAATAATGGCGGTAGTGGCTGTTTCCAACTATAGTGGCTCATGGAAGCAAAGCAAATGTGTGGCTTCCGGTTAACCTTTTGTTCAGAGCAAAGGGAGTGGTTAATGACTCGAGTATAGCTCAAATACCTGCTTCTTGGGTATGAAAATCTGCTGCAATAAAAATTAGCTCCTGCCTACATTGTTGCCCTAATATTTATCTTCCTGTTGGTTGGTCTCCAGGTGATCGTTTACTATTAGTAGATTACTTGTTCATCATGTAGAAACGGCAGTCCTCCTCCTCATGGCTCGCCCTCTGTTAATGGTAAAGTGTAGCGACGAGTTACTTCCGAATGAAACGTAGTGTAGAGCAACCAGAGGTTGATTGACCTAGCTAGCCATTGTTGCCGGTAAGTACTAGGAATTGTTTCCATGGAAACAGAAAAAGAGTCTCTCTTTTGCTTTTTCTATTTTTTTTGGGTTCTGCCTGATGGGGTTAAGATCTGTCCTGTCTGTTCAGGAAGGTAAGTTGTTGTGACACGAAAAGTTATACCTCAAGTATGTCGCTGAATATGAGATGAAAGACTTAGAATATTGATTAAATGATATTGTCCTTTTTTGTTTAGAGATGGGTTGCCAATTATGAAGTAAGTTTTGACACTCACGGGTTGAAAATTAGATATTCAATCATGTAGTTTCAAGATAGATAGATAGATATTGGCAATCTCTCAACATCCTTGTCAACTCAGTCAAAGGCGTTGTGATTAGATAGTGCCAAAGGGTGGGGCCTGCGAATGCCTACAGCTACCTGTTCAAAATTGGATACGCTACTCCCCAAAAGTGCGTGTTCTTTTTCTTCTAGTAAGTCGTCGGGTCCGAGATTAAGTGGCCCCTCTTGCTACAAATAGAAAAGGGGGATGTACGCAAGGAATGCGCTAGTTGTGGATTGCACCCCCTCCTTTTTTTTTGTTTTTTTTTGAGACAATGGCGCAGTGGCCTGGGACGTGGAAAACCGGGGAGGGGGTTCGAAACTAGGGGGGGGGGGGAGTGCAGAAAGAAGCCTGTCTTTGTGTCAGGAGACGTCGCAGCACATGCCCAATCTTTGATCCCACGGCATTCTTAAAAAGAAAAATGCAACGTGTGTGTGTGTGTGTGTGTGAGAGAGAGAGACCTGACAGAGAGGTTTCCAGTTAACGAAGGCCAACAACGGCCATGGAGAGAAAAAACAACCGTCCCGTCCAACTCACATTGACCCCCGTCCAAAAATAGATAGGAGATTAATTACTCCCCACCCCACCTAGTATGCAGCGAGGTGCTGCGGATCCTATGGGAGAGCATGCAGCGAGGCACCGTGGATTCTATGTGAGAGATCGGTTACTCCACAGTGTGCTGGATGGTAATACGAGTGTACTGAAAGCACCTCGGCGAGATTGTTCCCATGACGGCAGGTCACCGAGAAAACTGTGCCAGCAGAGGAGTGTCCGGGATGAGCAGCCCAACTCTCGATGCCAGACCTGGCCATAAGGATAGGTGAGCACGACGAGGGCCGATGCCTTGCCTGCACCTACAGCGGCTAACTACCATTTGGGCTTCTGTGAGTACGTTGGGGAATTTCCAAGGACAAAACATTATCACCGTCACATATAAATCTAACGGTCTACATCTTTACAACCCTTTTTTTTTCAAATTTTTTTTATTACATTTCCCTTTTTAAATCACCACATTGACACCTCCCATGAATTATTGAGAGGGCCGTAATCCGATCGAATTTTCCGTCATTTCTGAAAACTTACGATTCCCATTTACTAAAAACCTTTTCCAAGTCCAAATCTAGACTCTTGTGACTCTCAGAAGCCTAAGCTTTGGTTAGAACCCATAGTTTGACCGTTAGACTCCTTTAAACCAAGATTAATTAATATTAATCAATTATGAGAGTTAAGTAACATTGTTAGGATCAAAAGAAGAATAATTAACCCCTAGTGACAACTCTAAACCAAGGGGCAAGTAACGTACCATCTAATTGGACCAATCCCACTTACGTACATTAAAATAGGTGGGTAGAACTTAGATTTCCCTAGGTAGTGCAGTTAAGTTAACCTTGGTTAAGTAGCGTGACGACGGGTATGTAGAATTAGACAGGAACCTTAATCTAATTTCATTCCATCGGCTAAATATAGATAATAGGTGTAGATTTTAACTTCATATTGATTTCACTTAGATTTTAATTAAACGGGAAGGGGGAGAGTTGTGATACCCCCTTTCTTGATATTCTGTATCCGATGTGGGGACGTCACATCGTACACAAATATTATGAGACGCGACTACTCCATAACATTAGGGGCCAAACCATCCATAATCTCAAAAACACAATCATACCATTCCCATAAACATAACACATAAAATTACATCATATGCAACACTATATATCTCTCTGTACAAAATTTTCTTCTTATTTCATACACAGAGATAAAACCAACTCAAGTCGTATTTAGATTCGTACATAGAGAGAACTAAACCTTTATATCCTGAAGAGGGGAGATCTCGCGCTGGTCCTGAGCCGGAGGAGATGATCATCGAATAGTGAACTGCAAGGAAGGAAAACGGATCAGGAGGCCCAGAGATGATTCCCTGAGAAAAATCCTCCGATACCTAAGTCAGTAGAACAGTGGTGGAAGCTATGAAGGGAGGAAGAAGGAGATGCACGAGATCCCTCTCCACCAAAATGGTGAAGTGGTTCCTGCTCAGGGAGTTTTAGACGTGTGTTGGCCTTACCTTTCGCTGGAGGGAGTCCCAGGTTTAAATAGTGCGCCAGCCTTATGAGTCCCGTAAGCTGAGGAGTTTCAGGCGGGGGTTACGTCCTCGACGTGGGCTCTTTACGTCCTCATTGCGGGCTCTTTATAGCCTTGAGGATTCGTGAGCCCCCTTATCCTCGTAAACTCTTGCTCAGAAAGGGTTCTCAATGGCAGCGTAGATAAGCAACCGTCGGTCGACCCAAGCGTGAAGAGTGCCAGCCCTGTCCCGGGCGATAGGCATAGCTTGGGTGAGGTTCGGTTGGAGTGGGTGCTGGGTGCCATCCCTTATCCCAGCGAGGGGGATAGGTCGGGCGTGGGTCTTCCTCCGACCGGACCGATGCTCGGCCTTCCGAGCCTAATGGCCGCCTAGGAAGTGCTTGATCCCGAGTGAACTTATTGGGCTTTTATGCTAAGTGGGCCCTGCAGGGCGCTCACTTAGATGAGCTGGGCCTCGTTTGGTCTCGTTGGACCTAGTTCGGCCGCTCTTAGATAGGCTACAGAAATCCCCCTCTCCACTTGTCCCCCTCCTACTCCCGAGCCTTGGCAGGCTTGGAAGAGTAGCCGTTGGGGTTTTGGACCAGCGTGGCTCGGGTGGGTGGAGATCTGGCGGTGTTAAGAAGCCACGTGTCGTGGTCACCTAGGCCCGTAATAATGATAATCCTGACGGATTTGAAACTAAGGGACACCCCTTTCTCGGAGGTCGGAACGACGCGCCGCCTTCCGCGAGGGGGATATAGGCGTTGTGCGCTTGCTGTCGTTCCATACTCCCTCCGCTTTAGGGTTTTGCCCTCCTTTGTACTTACTTTCGGGGCTCTCTGATGCGCCGTGGGGATACGGCGGAAGAGCAGAGACTCGCAGCGGCGTTCGCAGAGTTGTCGGAGATAACCACGGAGGCAGTCAGACAGCTTCCCCTTCCTCCAGAGTCTTCGGAGTCTTGGGAGCCTTCCTCTTCAAGTTCCTCTTCAGATTTCATGGCAGACCAGCGTCCGAAGGTCGAGGAGTTGGAGGGTGAGCCTGAGGCGAGGGTGGTGGCGATACTGCCGGCTCCGAACTGCAGCGAGCTGGGGGAGGCAGAGGTGAAGCGGCTGGAGCACTAGTTTCGCCTACCCTGGCAGTACTACTTCACCGCGGCTACCCCAAATGAGACGAGCTTGGATTCTCGTACGGGCCATTTCTGCTCCTTCCTTCTGTTGTGAAGGGTGGGTTCCGTCTTCCCTTTGACCCTTTTGTTCTTAACCTTCTCAATTTCTTCATGTTGGCTCCCATACAGTTGGTAGCCAACTCTTATCTTCTTCTCTCCGTTTTCCGCATCCTCTGCCTCCAGTGCGGGGTTCCTATTTCCTTGGACCTCTTCCATTACTTTTTTGAGTTGAAGGAGCATTCCTCGGCCGGGAAGGGCTTCTATTTCATCCACGCGAGATGAAACAGGAGTTGTGTCTCCTTAGCAGTGAAGGACTCTTCCCACAAGGGGTGGAAGACTCAGTTCTTCTGGGTGGGGATTTGTTCGGTGGAGGAGTCTTGGAGATGTCCCGTAATCTCCAACTTTCACTCGAACATCCCTCCGAGGCAAGATGAGTTCTCTCCGGATGTGGAGAAGTACGCGGCCATTCTGCTGAAGCATCGCCAGTCCACGGAGGAGCTGGTGACCCCGGAGAACATCGAGCGATTCCTTCTCCAGCGGCTACGGTCGACAGGTACGGGCACCATGAATCAGCTTTCTCATCGGATGATGAAGCCATTTTTCTTTTCCTGACCATATCTTCTTTTACGCAGACACCAGGCGGCCGACTGCGGAGGTGGAGCATGTGACCGAGCGGGAAGTGATCGATCTGGCCGACGACTCGGCTACCGTTGAGTCGCGAGCTCTCGAGGGTCGCTCCCGAGCCCGAGATAAGGGCAACGGGGTGACCCGGGAAGGGTCTTCCAGGCCGCGGGGGTCCAAGCGCAAGGATCCCGTGGAGAAAATGATACGGGACGCCGTGAAGGCCAAAAAGCGGGCCAAGAAGGCCGGGGCCATCCCCGCAATCGAAGGTGGCTCTAGCTCGGCTCTCCCCTCTGCCGAGCGTGACAGGGCCGACCCTATTAGGCCGGCTCTCCCATCCGCCGAGCAAGAGAGTGCCGAGGAGGCCAGGGCCGTTTCTGCAGTTAAAAAATCTTCCCCATATCTCTCTCTCCGACTTACTCCTCATTGGAGATAAACCTAAACTTATTGATTTCTTGAAAAATGGTTAAAACGCAAGCGAGTCTTAAGACTTAATAGGCATCAAAACCAATAATATGCTTATGATATAATAAGTTGACAAATCTCATATGATAATTTCAAGCTAAACATGTATTCCCACATGTTCTAACTATAACATAAGCCAAAGGAATGTAAGTAACAGAACAGAGCAATATATGACTTGTGAGCATCTATTTCAAATTCACAATCCAAATAGATTATCAAAGATTTCAGATTTACAAAATGGTCTACATATCACATCAATTATATTTATATGCATTTAGTATGACAAATCATATGTACAAGCTTCACAAAATTAGATCATATTCACGTGTATTATCTGATTAATTAGCTTGATTAATAGAATCGATTAACCCCACATTACATGCCGTTTACTTTCATAAATCAGACATGCATCCAAACTATTATATAAGGAGTCACAAATACATACCGAGGTGTCCGTACATAGACAAATAGACAAATGATCTAAAGGTTGGGGGCCTATCAGCTTTCGTCTTTACACAGGGCCAAGAGTTAATACTCTACCATCCACTAGATTATTGTTAGGTCTAGCTCCAAATTTTTAACAGAAGTTTGTTTGTCTTCAGACCATAATTCTAGTCTCATTCCCACAGTTGACGCTTGCTACAGAGCACCCTCATGCCTCCTTAAGATGGCACTGTCCATGTGCTTAATTTAATATGAATCTGATTAGCACTATCTTTTGAATCACATAGAATTAATAGATTAACCATATATCAAATCTTATTATTGCTAATAAGGAATTAATTACATGTTACTAGGTCAATCTACTAATAGTGTCAACTATGTATGCTTATACTTTTTGTAGAGGCAGAAAAGTGTTCCCCTGGTCTCATACCACACCTTTGAGATTTATTTGTTAGAGAAGAGTAGCCGGCCTCTCGAGGGAACCTACAATCACTAGAAAATGACATCAGAAGGAGCCCCAGGAGTGATCCCAGGGAATAACCCTCCGATGCTTAAGTCATAGACGTGTAAGAGCAAAGATAAAGAGAGCTAGGGGGACGTAGAGAGCCAAAGAGAGTGAACCAGAGGAGCCCGAGTGGAGGAGAGAGTGCTCGGAGAATGGCCGGAAGGTTTGGAGAGTGCTTGGAGAGGTGGGGGAGAAGAACCTTAGAGGAACCTCTCTGGCCCTACTTCCCGGATGGAGATCCCTTCTGTCGCTATGTTGAGAAGCCTCTCTCTCCCTCTTGGCATAAAGCTCTGCTAGCACCAGGACGTCTCTCCTTCTTTTTGTGTCTCGATATACGTATATGTGTTTGTAGGTGTCTCTACATGTTTATGTCTATAGGCCTCTCTCCTTTGGGTCCGACTGGGACCTGCTTATATGGGCTGACATGGCGTTGGCCATTCTCTGGCTGGGAGATGGTGTAGATCATGGAGTAACGTCTCCTTGATCGTGGGGGTTGCCCATTGCATACTTTTCCATTCCCGAAAGGGAGGCTTCGTGGTGGGGATCTCGGTATTGTGGGTGTAACTCGGTCCCCGTCGAGGAAAGCCCTGTGATGGCGCTGGCAATATTCATCCGTTGACGAGTTCTATGGCATCTGAAACCTACGCACGCAGTAATTCCTCCCATGGGTTGGCAGAGCCTCCTTGGGCCTTAGCTGGGCTACGTTGAATGGGCAATAGGCTGGTGGGGTGGTCCATCACGAGTTCGGTTGAATTGGGTCGTAATGGGCCTCATGATATTAAGCCACACTAGGCCTGGCAAACATTCCCCTCCTCACTAGCCCCTTACTCCCAAGCACCGAGCATGCTCGGAGCTCGGGAGGAGTCATACGAGACTAGTCAAGGGGAAATGTCTGGAGGAATTTTCTCGAGCCTTCTCATTCCTTTGACACGGGGAGGCCCGCTACCAACCGCCTTTCTTAGCGCCCAAGGCCATCCCCTGGCATGTTAGGTGATGTCATCGTCATCATGGCGGAGTTGTTTTGCTCCTGGATAAATGGGCACAACAGGCGTCGGAGCGATGCTTGGGTTTCCCGCCGAGCGTCATGACAGTAGCGGTTGCATCCTTTTGACCGTTCGTATGAACAAAGTGGATGGTTTGCCTCTTGAAGCTATTAAAAGGAGGGTAGAGGGTGCCCGAGGAGGCACATTCATCATCTCTGATGTGGGATGAAATGGGATTCGAGACTAATTTGATGTAAAACTGGGACTCTAGGCGATGACGCGACTAATTGGACGACGCGACCAGTGATGACGCGAGAAACTCGACACCAAAGAGATCCAGAGAGGTGAATAAGTCCTCAACAAGAAGCACATGCTCACGATTCATCCCAACCAAGGGAAACGCGTGGATATGCGCGGTTGAGAAACTGGTAGTGAGTCAAGGGTGGTCAGCTCACACTCGTGCTCGGGTCGAGTCACGGGACGGGTCACACTCTTTCTCTCACTCGCAGTGGTGATAAAAAACGATAACAAGCTAGAATCCTATCACTCAAGCAACGGCATTCAAACATATACAAAATAAGCATCACGACAAAGAGAGGAGCGAGAACGTACCTTCATGCTTGGGCGTGGGGAAGACTTTCCGGCCAAGATCCGTAACTCCCAGTATAGTAAATGTAAATAATTACAACACTGAATTTTACGGCCCACTCCACATAGGGAGGTAAAGGGCTACAATAGAAATCTAGGAGCGCCGATCTTGGGTTGACGGGAGGGAAGCCGGAGCGGCTCTTCGGGCGGAGGCAGGCTGATGGTCCGGATTTGTACTTTTCTGATCTGCTGGACAACAAGCACGGGCGTCATGTGGGATGGGGCTTCCAGTCATCTTCTGGCAGCGATAGTTGGCTGGGACGTTGGTGGGAGGTCTCTCTTCGATCCCTGAGGTCGACGGTGGCTGGATCGCAGCCAAAGGACATGCGGGGATTTTAGATCCTAGACCTGTTCCGTAGTCCTGTGACTGGGCAGATCTGCGCAACTTGGCGGGAATGCTTGCTGCACTCAGATCCGGAAGTGGATCGGAACGAAACCAATGCCGTTGCAAAGTAGACTTGGAGAGATACAACATATGTAAAATTCACATCTATCCAACGGTCGGATTTGAAATAAAAAACTATGTACCACTGTGATTTTTCTAGCTCGGGTTACAGAACAAACAGGATAGACAGGGATCTGCCTAAAAAGGGCGTTTGACCGAAGGGGAAATGATGGATCTGGGTGATGGGATTAATTTGGGTGAAAGAGGGGGATGTGAGGGACGTGCACAAATTTTTTGGTGATTTTTGGAGATGGTTTAGGGGGTGGGAAAAATGATTATGCAGGGTACCATCTCGCAGATATGCAGAAAGGCAGATTGCGCGGGTGGGAAGAATTAACTGGGAGGAGGGGCAAACGGCGTCTGATAAATGTAAAATTTAAACTGGAGAGGGGTAACAATGTGGGGAATGATCTATCAAAAATTGAAGATCATCAGGTGGCCAGGTTTGGCGTTCCAACCTTTTCTTTGAGCCTCTATCCTACATCTTGAATTTTTGGACAACAAGGTAAAGAAGAGGTTGTGGCGGCGCGATGGCGGCTCGGATGGGGGCGGCGGTGGTGGTGGCTGAGAGTCACACCCAGCAGAGATGATAAATCTTAGAATCACTCCAAGAACAAGGCTTCACACCTTGGAAGAATGTAACCTTCACAGCTGCAAGGGGAGAGGAGAGAGGGGCGCCCTTGGCACTTGGGAGAAATTCAGATTTTTCTTCATAAATTCTCATGAAAATAATGAAATATAAGACTTTTATATGAAAGAGAAACCCTAACTAAATGACCTTAACTATCCTCAGATCTAGGGTTAGGGAGGGGTAATTAGGGGATAGAAAATTCACATTTCTTCTCCCTTGGTCAATATAATACAAAAAAGGGGGGGGGGTAAAGGAAGGGGGCGCCCCCCTTAAGGAAGCCAACTTGGATTTTTTCTCCTTGGTCCAAGTCCACCTTGGACCATGGACCAGCCCACATGGGCCCTAGAAGCTAAGAAGCCCAATGAGAGAGAGGGTGGCCCAATTAGGCCTAAGTGGCCTTTGAGGCCCAATATGAGAAAAAAAATCCCATTTGGGCTCTTTTAAGGAAAGAAACCCATTAACTCCTAATGACTATCCCATTGGTTTATAATTACCTTACAAGTGAAAACCCAATGACTCAATGATAAAATATGCAAACTAAAAAAAATGTTAGTTGGCTTGCTTTGATGTCCCCATCAATGCTCCCCAGGTGGGAAGAACTTGACCCCGTCGAGTAAGGGGTGCGGCTGCTCATGTATCGCTCCTACGGGTCTGGATCCATCCTCTATAACTCTGCTCGGGCGATCCACGTGTCATCAGATGTGGACCGTGCTCTCCACCATACCAGATAGCGCGGGTACCCTCCATTTCTCATAATCGTCACCTACTCATCCCGTATATGTTCTAGATGCTCACGCTACTGTGGGAATGAGGCCAGTGGTGGACACTCAAGGGTGGGGTCACTCTCAAAGGGAGGAGACGGCTCAAGGACTCACTAGGAATCACCGATGGGTCCCTGTAGGTGACTAGATCTGAGACATTGAAGGTAGAGCTGATCCCAAATTTTCTTCCAGCAAGTCTACAATGTACGCGTTAGACCCGACTTGCCTCACACTCGAAAGGGACCGGCACTGCGAGCTTGCAATTTTCTTCACGGTTCCATAGGAAAACCGTTCAGGTTTGACCCTGATCATGACATATTCATCCTCTTGGAACTCACGGTGGTGCCTATGAGCATCAAGCAACTCTTTACATCGTGCGTTGCTGGCTTGTTAGATGATGACTAGGCAACTTCCTATATGCTCGACACATGAATATACAGACTCTTAACAAACTGTACAAATAAAGAAAAACACAGACTCACACATGACCCTAAACCCATACAATATGCAGTGGTGGTCCAGGACACCCATATGTGTGACATTGCGTACACACGACGCAACCTAATATTGGTGGAATCATGGAATCCTAAACATCCTAATATGCACCATTCATACACTGATGTCCTTTTGGATTTGAGAGATTTGGGTGGGTCAGGAGAGCCGAATTCACCTTCTTCATTACCCCAATGAACAGACTTCTTACTACGTGTGGGATGACTAGCCCGTGAGGTAGGGGTGTGATAGTGAACTTCCTTGAAGAAGTGGAGTAGATATGGTGGGTAAAGAGGTTCATTAGGGAAGGGATCGAAGGGATCAAAGAATGTGTGACCCCTTGCGATGGGTTCCCTCACTACATAGTCTCATGTTTAGAATTCTTGAAGGTGTAGATGGTCACCTTCATTCACTGTGGTAAATGGGACAATGGTCTCGTGTTGAAGACATGGTTCCTCCCTCGGGATAAGTGGAATGGAGTAAGGCTCATCAAGAATGGGGAGGAACACAAGAACCTCCATGGTGACATGACCCACGGTGCACATAGAGATAATAGACCCCAATGTAGGATGCGTGAAGCTACGACTGTTGGGTTGGTCGAAGCCTGGGGCCAACAGACACATCAACTTCAACTGCCAGTCTAACCCTGGAATAAGGTCTTCCAATGTATCAACAAGGTGAAAAGACTGGAACGTTGTGTGGAATGAGTTGACAGGCACTATTTGTAGTGCGGGGGTCCATGGAAGGGTAGCAGAAGGCTTTCGGGACCAAACCCTTCTTTAGCCAGCTAACTAGTGGCTCTTCAATGATTATCTCACCCTTGGTAAGTATGTATGGCTCCGGATGAAGATTGAAGGGTGAAGTGGCAAGGCATCTCCCTTGGATGGGGAAGGGACATCCTCTATGATGGAGAGAGGACCTTGGGTCTCCGTAGATGGCTCCAGGTTGATACTACCGACTACGACCTCCTTAGGTTCGGGCAAGAGATTGTCAATATGAGAACACATCCTATCCAACCGATCCGAAAAGATTTTCAAGAGTTTGGCAAAGGTGGGGTTTGGAGTAGGGGCATCATGGTGGATTCACTCATAATCACTCGACCTAGTCTTGGACCTAGGCTCTTCTACATGCGGGACTCTTTGCCTCCGACTATGACCTTCTTGGTTGGAGGTGACAGGGTGGGGCAGGTAGATCCTTCTAAGCTCATCCTTTATCTCACACCATGACTCGATGGGCCATTACCTCCTAATATCCCTCAAGCATTCAATGCTTCTCCACTTCTCGACAGTCTCGTGAAAAAGCCTCTCCTTGGAAAAACTAACTCTCATGGCATCGGACATAGAGTAACACTCAAAATATTTATCCATGGTGGCTTCCCACTGTAGGTAGTCGCTCGGGACTTTGGAGCCATAAAAGTTCGAGGCTTCGGGCCTACGGAAGAAGAGGGGTTGGTTTCCAAGCCCTTGGGTACTACGCTACCATTCATATCGCCTGGGTGACTGGGAATCCATGGGAAACTGGGGAGAACTTTCAGGATGGACATGCAGACACAAAGATTGGAGTGCACGGACCAATGCAAAATGATGAACCTAGACTTAACCAATATCCAGTACGTAGCGGAGATATGACCCGAAGATCGAACTCACGCAAGGATCCTACCTTCCCAATAGGCGTAACCTAGCTTTCCAGAAACACCTTTTAATATACTAGATATTGGGATGAAATGCACACCTAAGATAAAAATACCCTAGACTCAAACATGCTCTGATGACTACCCTAGACTCAACTTGGCTCTGATACCAATTTGATGCGGGATGAAATGGGACTCGAGACTAATTTGATGCAAAACTGGGACTCAAGGCGACGACGCAACCAGCGATGACGCGAGAAACTCGACACCAAAGAGCTCCAAAGAGTTGAATAAGTCCTCAACAAGAAGCACATGCTCACGATTTGTCCCAAGCGAGGGAAACACGTGGATCTGCATGGTTGAGAAACCGGCAGTGAGTCAAGGGTGGTCAGCTCACACTCGTGCTCGGGTCGAGTCACGGGATGGGTCACACTCTTTCTCTCACTCGCAGCGGTGATCAAAAATGATAACGAGCTAGAATCCTATTGGTGGGGCATCAAAGGCTAATGGCTTGTATTAGTGTGTATTATGGCTTGTATTGGCATGTATTAGTGTGTTTGTTGATTTTTTTTTCATTTGGGCTCCTTTGTAAGGCTTTTAATAAGCCATTGGGCCATCTTCCATGTAGAGTCCATTAGTGGTTTTCATTTATTAGGTCCATTAAGGGGATTATATCATATTGGACCTTAAGGCCTTCATTATGGACCTTAAAGCCACTTAAGGCTCAATTGGGCTTTTCCCTCTCATGGGCTATCTAGATTGGAAAGTCCATAGGCTATGCATGGGTTCATGGACTTGTGGATGGCCTTGGACCAAAGTTGGCCCAAGATTGGCCCATGAAGGGGGCGCCCCCTTGTTTGTCCTTATTAGGCTAGTTTGATTTCATTTGATTAGAATATGTAATGTGTTTTGACCACATGGGATAAATGGGGTTTGACATCCCCAAGATGGCCTTCATCCACCCTAGATCTGAGGGTATGGGAGGTCATTTGCCAATTTGGTCAATTCCATACAAATACCATGTATTTTTCATTTGTTAGAATTAATGAGAAGAAAAATTTTGTGCAATCTAGGAGCAAGCTGCGCCCTCCCCCTCTCTCTCTCTGGTTTCTCTCTTCTTCCTCCAATCTCCAGGGTATAGAACCCTTCTATCTTCCCCTTAGCCCCTCTGGATTCTATCTCTGATGTCGCCGCCGCCGTTCATGCCTCCATCGAGCCGCCGTGAAGCCGCTTCCGAAGTGCTGTCCAGATCTCTATTTTGCTGGATAGAGGCTCACTCCGAGAATTTTATCTCCCAACTCCCTCATCTTTTTGAGCTGATATTTTCAGGGTAGGTTCCCCACTTGAACCCCAACCTCCAAAAAAAAATCCCGTCATTTACCTTTCTTTTTCTATTTTTCCATTTTCGTGTATTTCCACCTTCCAGTTCTGTCTTCTGTTCAGAACCTGCCACAGCCACCCTGTCTTTCCAGGTTTCGAACCCCTTTCTCTTATCTTCTTGAATCACCAATTTTATTGGGGATTCTGTCCACCTAATACCTCTTCCACAAATTTTATTGTGAATTTAAGATCTAATTTATATTTTCTAAAAAATCACTTTAGATCCCAAATTCTGTTCAGTCTCTGCTATCCAGATCCGACCACCCAGCAGTAGAAAATACTTTTCCCCATCCAAATCTTTAACAAACCTTTCATAAAATTTATCCCCGTTTTTCTCTCTTTGCCCTCTACAACTTTCATGAAGAGCTCAACAGCTGAATCTGAGGTCTACATCGTGGTCAATGGCAACTCTCAGAAAAAATCACTTCTGTCATGAGATTTCGGGTCCTGCCCAACAGCCACTTGTAAAATCGAAGGCCAGATCTGAGGAAGTCAAATTTTTTTCTCTGGCCATAGATCGAAGGATTTTGAGTTAGCTTTCCAACGGTGCCAGTCTTCCATCGATCCGACGTTGGGGCCGACCGTAGTAGCAATTTTCGTCGGGACGCGCAGGTCTGAAACAGAACTCAGATCCGTGGACAACAAGTTCCACACAAGGAGGTCGGAGCCGACTCGCCTTCCATGAGGCGAACCAGCGTGCCGCCTTCCTAGGGAGCGCCCCTCCAGACGTCCCTGTCACAGTGGTGCCGCTCCGAGCCCATACGGCCCCACGGACCAGCACGTGGGTCCCACGTTCGTGAGTACGCGTGCCGCCGAAGCTACGCAATAAGCTGCCCGTCAACCCGAACTCGCTGCTCCTAGGTCCCACTGTGCAGCCCCTTACCTCCCTGCGTGGAGTAGGCAGTGAAATTGTATTGCTGTAATTATTGTGTAGTAATTGTTCCGGGAGTACGAGATCGGCCATGATCGTCTTCCCACGCCAGGCGCGTGGAGGTATCGTGTTCACTCCTTTACTCGGCGTTTGCTTTATTTGTATATACTTGTTTATGCCGCTGCTAGAGAGCATGATAGGGTAATTAACTCGCTATATATTGTTATTCACCGCTGCGAGTGAGAGAGTGAAACCGTCCCATGACCCGATCCGGACACGAAATTGTGAGTTGACCACCCTAGCTCACTGTCGGTTTCTCAACCGTGCACGTCCATATGCTTCCCTCGTTAGGGATGATCGTGAGCTTGCTTAGAGTCCAAGGGTCGCATATCCAATTGGAGTCGAGTCGCGTGTCCGTCCCGCATCAATTTGGTATCAGAGCACCAGTTGAGTCTAGGGTGTTTAAAACATAAAAAAGTGTCATTTACGTCTAGTCACGGTCTAAGTCGAGTCTAGGATCATCATTATTTTCAAAACAAAAAAAATATATTTTAAAATTGCATTTTCACCCCAATAACTCGGTATATCAAAAGGTGTTGCCCTAACATTATGTTACGCCTATCGGGAAGGCTGCACACTCGCGTCGAGGAGTCCCTCGGGTCAAACCTCCGCCACGTACCGGATACTGGCTAAGTCTAGGTGCATCATCCTTGCATTAGTCCGTGTCTCCTAGTCCTTGTGTTGTTGCATGCCCACTCGGCAAGGTAGCCAATACCATCGCCCTACACCTATGGCCAACCCACGGGATACCATCTCGGGAGACCTTCACTCCTTGCACGAGGCGATCATGACCCTCGTAACCCGGATGGGCCAATCCGAGGCAGCCTTTAAGAGCTTCTCGGATCGTATAGATGGCCGGTTTAACGCCATGCAGGAACGGATGGAGTCATCCAACAGATTTGTCCAAGGTCTGGTCGGATGGTTGGATAGGATGTCTAACGGAGATCCTCCTAGAGTGGCCCCGGGCCCACCCACACTCGCTCCAGCGGCTGCCCAAGGCTAAGCCATTCCCATAGCCCAGGCCCAGCCCGCCGTTGTGGCCCAGGATCCGCCCGTACATGCTCCTCAGCCACCACAGGCTCCTCCGCCCGCCCTTCCTCGGGTCCCCGAACTACCACTCCGTGACCTTGGTCTTGAGGACTATGGGTCCGACAACGCCTATGAGGGGTATGGTCAACGCCGTCATGGCCTCCAGCCACAGAGGGATGAGGAGGACGATATGGTCCTTAAGCCCTCCAAGTTTTTACGGGTCTTTGGATCCGAAAGTCTATCTAGATTGGGAGTCCGGCATGGACCGATACTTCGACTGGTACGATATGTCGGAGCGTCGAAGAGTCTGATTCGCTACCATGAAGCTAATGGGACATGCACAAACATATTGGAAGAATGTGGAGAGACTTTTATTTCAGCGGCTAGAGCCCGAGGTTGCGACATGGGGTGAAATGAAGTTCAACCTTCGGCAAAAGTACCTTCCTGCCACATACCGCCAGCGACTCATCGATAGGTGGCAGAGTCTCAGCCAGGGAGACCGGCTCGTCTCCGAGTACATCGCTGAATTTGATGAGTACTTTCTGCGATGTGGTGTCTCGGAGGAGAGCACCATGCCCGTTTCTCGCTTTCGATGTGGTTTACGGCCACACTATCAGTATGAGCTTTTTCGCCGCAATTCCAAAACGTTGGAAGAGGCATATCAGGTTGCTCTTGAGTTGGAGCAATTTGAGGGAGAGTTCGAGCCTAGCCGTCGGTCGGGTCCCACCCCTCTTCGTAGTACCGAGCACCGTCACTCTTTAGGCCCACATCAGCGGCCCCCCATGGCTCGATCTCAGGAGCCCGCCCGTCAGGAGCATTTCGCTCCAAGGCCTCGCCCTTCCCCACCCCGGGATCTACCTTCATCCCAACCCCCGGCACCCATTGCCCGTCCACTGGCACCGGCACCCCCACCCCTATTGCCCACGACACCTACACCTCCACCCCTGTTGTCCACACCCCCTACCCGCCGAGAGGATAAGGGTAAGGGCCCTCTTATCGGGGAGACCAGTAGGTCACAGCTGCAGTGTTATCACAGTCATGGGTTTGGCCACATCACCATCCAATGTCCCACTCGTGCCACTCTAGCCCTAGGGGTAGGAGAAGCCTCACCTTCTGGGCTTGTATCTGTCAGCTACGAGGCCGATCCGGAACTAGCTGATGAGTACAAAAGTCTGGAGGAATCTACCGACGCTCAGGATGTGGCACTTAGATGATGGCCACCTAGTGGGGTTGATGTCATTGCGTTAAGTCTAGGGTCATGCACGAGTCAGTTTTGTTTCTTCTTTGTGTGGTTTGTTTTGTGTTGTGTGGTTTGTGGAGCCTACATGCGTCTTGTGCAAGCTTGTTGATGTCAGTCCCGTATGAGTTAGAGTCGAGTATGGGATCAGCTCTACATATATGCCCTGGATGTAGTCACCTACAGGGACCCAGCGGTGATTCCTAGTGAGTCTTCGAGTCGCCTCCTCCCCTTGAGAGTGACCCCACCCCGGAGTGTTCCACCCCTAGCCTCTTCCTGTAGCAGCATGCGCATATCGAGTATATACAGAGTGAGCAGGTGACGATCACTTGGAGTGGAGCATACCCGCACTACTTGGTACGGTGATGGATTCGCCGGAGCTACTCGAGCAGCAGCACCCCTTACTCGACAGGGTCGAGTTCCTCCCACTCGGGGAGAATTGATGGGGCATCAAAGGCTAATGGCTTGTATTCGTGTGTATTATGGCTTGTATTGGCTTGTATTAGTGTGTTTGTTGATTTTTTTTTCATTTGGGCTCCTTTGTAAGGCTTTTAATAAGCCATTGGGCCATCTTCCATGTAGAGTCTATTAGTGGTTTTCATTTATTAGGTCCATTAAGGGGGTTATATCATATTGGACCTTAAGGCCTTCATTATGGACCTTAAAGCCACTTAAGGCCCAATTGGGCTTTTCCCTCTCATGGGCTATCTAGATTGGAAAGTCCATAGGCTATGCATGGGTTCATGGACTTGTGGATGGCCTTGGACCAAAGTTGGCCCAAGATTGGCCTATGAAGGGGGCGCCCCCTTGTTTGTCCTTATTAGGCTAGTTTGATTTCATATGATTAGAATATGTAATGTGTTTTGACCACATGGGATAATGGGGTTTGACATCCCCAAGATGGCCTTAACCCACCCTAGATCTGAGGGTATGGGAGGTCATTTGGCAATTTGGTCAATTCCATACAAGTACCATGTATTTTTCATTTGTTGGAATCTAGGAGCAAGCTGCGCCCTCCCCCCCTCTCCCTCTGGTTTATCTCTTCTTCCTCCAATCTCCAGGGTATAGAACCCTTCTATATTCTTCTTAGCCCCTCTGGATTCTATCTCTGCTGTCGCCGCCGCCGTTCGTGCCGCCATCGAGCCGTCGCGAAGCCGCTTCGGAAGTGCTGTCCAGATCTCTATTTTGCTGGACAGAGGCTCACTCCGAGAATTTTAGCTCCCAACTCCCTCATCTTTTGGAGCTGAGCTTTTCAGGATAGGTTCCCCACTTGAACCCCAACCTCCAAAAAACAAATCCCGTAATTTACCTTTCTTTTTCTATTTTTCTATTTTCATGTATTTCCACATTCCAGTTCTATCTTCTGTTCAGAACCTGCCACAGCCACCCTGTGTTTCTAGGTTTCGAACCCCTTTCTCTTATCTTATTGAATCACCAATTTTATTGGAGATTCTGTCCACCTAATACCTCTTCCACAAATTTTCTTGTGAATTTAGGATCTCGTTTATATTTTCTAAAAAATCACTTCAGATCCCAAATTCTGTTTTATCTTTGCTATCCAGATCCGACCACCCAGAAGTAGAAAATACTTTTCCCCATCCAAATCTTTACCAAACCTTTCATAAAAATTATCCCCGTTTCCCTCTCTTTGCCCTCTACAACTTTCATAAAGATCTTAAGCCTCTCTTTGGTATTGGTTTATCCCGGGGTTAGCTCTAAGTTAACTCCGGGATAAATTTTTTTATACTTTGGTAAGGAGTTAGTGTTAGTCGGGTTGAGTTAAGGGCTAACCCAGGGATATTCTTGGGTTTTGAAACCCACACCCAAGAGTGGGTTAAGGTGGGTTAACCTCCTACCTCAATAAATGCTATCTTAAATGTGTCTCTCTCTCATAACAAATGCTCTTTCTCTCTCTCATTATTACTAGGTTAACCTACTAGTTACCAAAGCATACTAGATTAAAATTAGGTTAGCCCACATCCTTACTCCCATATTAACTACCCTCCTACCAAATCAAAAATGGGTTAATTCCGGGCTACTTTAATCGGGTTGACTTAACCCATCTTTAGCCTAACTCCATACCAAAGCCACCCTAACAGCTTAATCGGAGGTCTACATCTCGGTCAACGCCAACTCTCAGGAAAAATCACTTCTATCCTGAGATTTTAGGTCTTGCCTAACAGCCACTTGTAAAATCGACCAAGGCCAGATCTGAGGAAGTAAAATTTCTTTCTCTGGCCATAGATCAAAGGATTTTGAGTTAGCTTTCCAACGGCATCAGTCTCGCGTCGATCCGACGTTGGGGTCGACTGCAGTAGCAATTTTCGTCGGGACGCGCGGGTCTAAAACAGAACTCAGATCTGTGGACAACAAGTTCCACACAAGGAGGTTGGAGCCGACTCACCTTCCACGAGGTGAACCAGCGCGCCGCCTTCCCAGGGAGCGCCCCTCCGGACGTCCCAGTCACAGCGGTGCCGCTCCGGGCCGATACGGCCCCACGGACCAGCACGTGGGTCCCACGTTCGTGAGTACGCGTGCCGCCGAAGCTATGCAAGAAGCTGCCCGTCAACCCGAACTCGCTGCTCCCGGGTCCCACTGTGTAGCCTCTTACCTCCCTGCGTGGAGTGGGTAGTGAAATTGCATTGCTGTAATTATTGTGTAGTAATTATTCCGGGAGTACGAGATCGGCCTGGATCATCTTCCCCATGCCAGGCGCGTGGAGGTATCGTGTTCGCTCCTTTACTCGGCATTTGCTTTATTCGTATATACTTGTTTATGCCGCTGCTAGAGAGCATGATAGGGTAATTATCTTGCTATATATTGTTATTCACCGCTGCGAGCAAGAGAGTGAAACCGTCCCGTGACCCGATCCGGGCACGAAATTGTGAGTTGACCACCCTAGCTCACTGCTGGTTTCTCAACCGTGCACGTCCGTACGCTTCCCTCGTTAGGGACGATCGCAAGCTTGCTTAAAGTCCAAGGGTTGCATATCCAATTGGAGTCGAGTCGCGTGTCCGTCCCGCATCACCTATCACTCAAGCAACGACATTCAAACATATACAAAATAAGCATCGCGATAAAGAGAGGAGCAAGATCGTACCTTCACGCTCGGGCGTGGGGAAGACTTCCCGATCAAGATCCGTAACTCCCGGTACAGTAAATGTAAATAATTACAACATTGAATTTTACGGCCCACTCCATGCAGGGAGGTAAAGGGATACAACAGCAATCCAGGAGCGCCAATCTTGGGTTGACGGGCGGCAAGCCAGAGGGGCTCTTCGGGCGGAGGTGGGCTGCTGGTCCGGATTTGTACTGTTTCGATTTGCTGGACTGCAAGCATGGGCGGCACGTGGGACGAAGGCTTCCGGTCGTCTTCTGGCAGCGGCGGTTGGCTGGGACGTTGGTGGGAGGTCCCTCTTTGATCCCTGAGGTCGACGGTGGCTGGATTGTAGCTGAAGGACCGATGTGAATTTTAGATCCCAGACCTATCCCGTAGTCCTGTGACTGGGCAGATCTGCGCGACCTGGCGGGAACACTTGCTACGCCCAGATCCGGAGGCGGATCAGAACGAAAATAGTGCCATTGCAAAGTAGTCTTGAAGAGCTACAACATATGTGAATTCCATCCGACGGTCGGATTTGAAATGAAAAACTCTGTACCACTGTGATTTTTCTAGCTCGGGTTACAAAATAGATAGGACAAACACGGATCTGCCTAAAAAAGGGGTTTGACAGAAGGGAAAATGATGGATCTGGGTGATGGGATTAATTTGGGTGAAAGAGGGGGATGTGAGGGACGTGCACAATTTTTTTGGTGATTTTCTGAGATAGTTTAGGGGGTGGGAAAAATGATTGTACAAGGTACTGTCTCGCAAATCTGCAGAAAGATAGATTGCGCGGCTGAGAAGAATTAACTGGGAGGAGGGGCAAACGGCGTCTGATCGACTTGAAATTTAAACTGGAGAGGGATAACAACGTGAGGAATGATCTATCAAAAGTTGAAGATCATCAGGTGGCCGGATTTGGCATACCAACCATTTCTTTGAGCCTCTGTCCTAGATCTTGAATTTCTGGACAGCAAGGTAAAGAAGAGGTTGTGGCGGCGCGATGACGGCTCAGATGGTGGCGGCGGTGGCGGTGGCTGAGAGTCACACCCAGCAGAGGTGATAAATCTTGGAATCACTTTAAGAACACGGCTTCACACCTTGGAAGAATGCAACCTTCACAGCTGCAAGGGGAGAGGAGAGAGGGGCGTCCTTGGCACTTGGGAGAAATTCAGATTTTTCTTCATAAATTCTCATGAAAATAATGAAATATAAGACTTTTATATGAAAGGGAAACCCTAACTAAATGACCTTAACTATCCTCAGATCTAGGGTTAGGGAGGGGTAATTAGGGGATAGAAAATTCACATTTCTTCTCCCTTGGTCAATATAATACAAAAAAAGGGGGGGGTAAAGGAAGGGGGCGCCCCCCTTAAAGAAGCCAACTTGGATTTTTTCTCCTAGGTCCAAGTCCAACTTGGACCATGGACCAGCCTACATGGGCCCTAGACGCTAAGACGCCCAATGAGAGAGAGGGTGGCCCAATTGGGCCTAAGTGGCCTTTGAGGCCCAATATGAGAACAAACCCCTATTGGGCTCTTTTAAGGAAAGAAACCCATTAACTCCTAATGACTATCCCATTGGCTTATAATTACCTTACAAGTGAAAACCCAATGACCCAATGATAAAATATGCAAACTAAAAAAAAATGTTAGTTGCCTTGCTTTGATGTCCCCATCAATCTCCTTCTTTGCCTCTTTCTTTTGCTGCGTGTGCTTGCTCTAGTTCCTGCTCTTCGTGCATGGTCGTAGTTAGTTGGTTAAGTCCTCGGCCGAGCCAAGCCTAAATCGACCAAGAGTGAGGAGTGGTTAGTCATCCGTTACAGCCCTCCTAAGAAGGGAAAGTAAGAAGGAGCGAGGAGTGACTGTGAGCGACGTCACGCGGTTCGGGGAAGAGCGGAGAAGATGCGGAGCGCGCGGGCTCCTCTTTCTTTTTGTTTTGGTGTTTGTTTGCTGCAACACAGAAATAAGAGAAGAGAGAGAAGGGGCCACCACGGGAGATTGCTCCGGCGGGGCGAGCGGGACAAGTGTGATATAGCAAGATATGGGGGTTAAACGGCCATAGCGGGAAGTGACTCGCCGCGGCCTCGGGGGGACGGGAATGGTGCAGAAATTAAATAACAAGAATTGAAACGGCCATTGGGGAAGTGACTCACCGCGGCCTCGAGAATATGAGCAGATAATAAGATGACAGAATATAAAGAGAATACAAAGAGCGGGAATTTAAACGGCCATTGGGGAAGTGACTCGCCGCGGCCTCGAGAACATAAACAGATAAGAATATAACGTATAAAAAACATGAATTTAAACGGCCATTGGGGAAGTGACTCGCCGCGGCCTCGGGAATATGAGCAGAATATAACAGAATATAAAGAGAATATAAGAACGGAAATTTAAACGGCCATTGGGGAAGTGACTCACCGCGGCCTCGAAAACAAGATGTGATCGCCAGGGGCCGAAAGACCCCAAAATAAGAAAGTGATCGCGCCTACCTCAAGAGCGGGAGATGGCGGGTTGCTTCTTCCTCTCCCTCCGGCAGGCCGACGGAGAGGGCTTTCCTCGGCTACCCTTATAAAACAACGACAGACAAATGATAAGTGGATTAGAAAGATGGAGGTGTAGTATTCGAATCCTTGCGATAAAAATAGTGAAATGATGGCAAGACACACACCTGGTTGGTGTTATCTTTTAAACCCCTCTCGGACTCGAGTAGGAGGGAAATGAGATGATGGATGTAAGAAGTGTATAAGAAAAGGCGCCCTTATAAAGGGGGATAGGGGATGCAAGATGATGAATGCAAAAGAACTACGAAGAAAAGGAAAGAATTGGCTTATTGGATGTGCCGATGGTGAAATCCAGCGGAGCTTCGGCAGTGTGGGGACGACGTGGAAGCGCGGTGGATGAAGACGACCTTCCTCTCGTGAGCGTGAGCACCCGAGAAGCCGGCAGAACCTCCACCTACAAAAGAACCCACGGGTTAGAAAATGACTCCGTAGCCTCTGGGCTCCGGCAGCCTATCGGATCACTTCCAAGCTCTTCCAGAACTGAGGGGGTGGGCCTCTATTTATAGAGCTACGGAGGGTGGAGGCGTCCAGGACCCTGGACACCTCCATCAGGGCCGAATTAATATTTTATTCTATTTTTATATATTTTTTTAGAATACTTTTGTGGGGGCGTCCAGGGTCCCGGACGCCTCTAACAGGTCCACCGAATACTGCTGACGGCCGCACGCGGTTTGGCACACCGCGTGGTTTTGTGAGCGGCGCCTCGTGATTCAGAAATGGGCGCGTCCAGCGGCCTGGACTTCTTCAAAATTTGGATTTTTCACACACGACAAACCGTCGTTCGGTGGCCGGCGCCCGTGAGGGAGTTGATGGAGGCGTCCAGGGGCCTGGATGCCTCCAAAAATATGTTATTTTTTATTTTAATTTTGTCTTTTATGCCAAGGCTGGCATTTTAATTTTTTATATTTGTTTTTTATGGAGGCGTCCAGGGGCCTGGACGCCTCCATTAATATATTTATATTTATATTTGGTTTTTTTGTTTTTTATGCCAACTGGCATTTTACACATATTTTTTATTTTTTGTTTTTTTATGGAGGCGTCCAGGGGCCTGGACGCCTCCATTAATATATATATTTTATTTGGTTTTGGGCCCTGAGAAAATAATAAAATAAATTAAAAAGATGGGGGCGTCCAGGGGCCTGGACGCCCCCATTAAGACCCACCCGGGTCCTCAAACGGCGGCCGCCCGGCAGACACCTTCTTGATTCCAGAACCTCTTGATGTGTCTGACTGGTGTTGATGCCGTCCGAATGCCGTGACGAGACGATTCTGGATGCCGAAAAAGGCAGAAGAAGACCCAAGAAAAGGAAGTACTCAAGTGATTCAAAATGCGTAAGCCGTCGCGGGGCGTCGTATAGTAATATGAGACTTTCTCAGGAGACGTCAAGAATGGCGTGTCTATAGCTGCCCCGCCTTGGCGTCTGCTTTGCAGGGGAGCGACACGTAGTGGAATGGTATCGAAGTGGAGTGAAATGAAGTGGGAGCGGACTGATAAGTTGATGCGAAGGTGTGATGAGACACGCTTTTGACGTTATTGTTTGGAATCTTTCCTGAAGTTTCAATGAGGCGACCTTGAAGAAGGTCTTTCAAATATTGACGATTGTTTGGACGGAGATCAAATAAGGGAGGGTGAGATGTGCGCTCAGGCACGAAAAGGAGACCAACTTCTCGGTGTGGAAGTACCTGGGTCATAAACCAGAGGTTTCACCTTTGGGGAGCGGTTACCAGCCAATGTGGAAGTGCTGCGGCCAAGGTGGGTCAAACAAGGTCAAAAGCAAAGGAATATCTGAGGGTCTGTCCAAACAAGGGTCTCTTTTGGAAGAGCAACGTAGGGCCGTTTCAAGGAAACTCAGTATCTTATTCGGAGTGGAATATCTCATATTTGTAGGAATTGAAGCACAACGGCCTTCGCAATCGAATCACTTGAATGATTTTCCGCAATAAATCAAAATCCTATATGAATGCATGCTGGGCTAAAATAAAAATTTAAAACAAACTAAAATAGAAAATAGCCAAGGATAATATTATCAACTTGTTAAGAACGGGTCAGGATACCGATCCGGTGAGCCGCCACTAGGCTGGGGCCCGTTTATCCGCGCACCAACTCACTGAATGGAACCGTCGTCCCCATGCTACCACAAGTTAACGGCCTATCCGTACAACCCAAATTCTTCCGGGATCATCACCGTTTTTGTTGAAGGGGAACTCAAATCCCGGATTCGCTCGGGCCGCAAGGTCCTTGACATATTCTAGTAGCGTAGGTATCGTATACTATGATGCATGACAAGGTGGGACCAACCATTGAAAGGTGGGACAGGAGATAGGACAAAGATGTCCGTTAGTAAAACCTGCATAGGCTAGCATGGATCAATAACATCAGAAAGTAGCAGATTTATAACAGAATCACACCACAATGGAAAGGAAATCTAGCCAAAATCCTGACACTGACTGCTGATGTGACATGTTCCGTCCTGTTGCGATCTTCCCTTCCTATAAGAACTCCCCTTAGGCAAGTTCATTCAAATGCACCAAGGTGGGTTTTGGAAGCTCAGGAGAGGAAGGAGAGGAGAATCTAGAGATTTCAGGATGGAAGGAGAGTCTTCCCGCGTTATGAAGAGGAGCAGGCCTAGCAGCGAGATCAGGTGACTCTCCGACCTCGAGGGTCATCTGAGTGTGACGATCTTGTCGCATATGATAAGATGATTCATTTCAAATTTTCCATGTGAACCTTCTTCTTACTTCCTTCATTTCTTCTTTCTTTCCTCTTCCAGCCATATCCACTCTTCCCAGGCCTGAGGAAGTTTTCCAAACTGCCATGGCTTTCAAAGCTAACTTCCAATATCTCCATTGGCATGAGGGCCATACTCTCGAAGTGACATCTGCAGGGGCTCCTTATTCACGCCAAGCATTACGAGAAGATTCGTATGGACTGGGCGGCTATGGGCGCACTAGTGGAGATCTGGCATCCCCAGACCCACACTTTTATCTTCCCGACCTTCGAGGTTACCATCCTCCTCGAGGAGGTGGAACTTCTGCTCGGATTGAAGAAATTCAAGAGTGACGGGAAGGTGAAGGCTATGCGTATGCTGATACGGGGGACTTCTGAAAGCGTCCTTGGAAGCTTCATGCCGCCCGACGCAGCCCGAAAGGTCCGTACTCAAAAGGGGATCGATCTCCAAAAGCTCGCGGAGTGGGTCATGGACGCCCTGAGAGGGTCACCAGACGATGACTATTTGGAGGGAATCATGAAGGGGTTCACTATCTGTCTGGCGGGTGCTCTCTTGTTTCCTCATACCGACAACATAGTGGAGGAGGATCAACTAAGTGCCATTCGCGGGATCTGGAGTGGAAAGAGGGTGGGACCCGCTGTCCTTGCCTATCTTTACAGCGGCCTTACTGCCTCGAGCATGGGTAAGCCTCCTTTTGGTTGTGCACTTATCTTGAATTGCTGGCTTGATTTGCACTTCAAATTCGACCACCGCGAGGGAATGCCAACTGCTTCGAAGCTCTTCCAACAAAGCCCGCTTCACCACATAGCCGACGTGTTAGGCTTCGGTGGTACTGTAGTGAACCGCGTTCCGTGGCTGAAGAAACGTGAAGACTGGCGGTCTCACTTCCGCACCGTGACATAAGGCTTCTTTACTTGCGCACCGGCATGTTTGCTTTCGCTAGATCTCCTCATGAGGCCTTCTCCCGAAGTTGATCTTCAACTGATCGGCGCGACCGAGTTCATCCTTTATAATGCGCATCGGTGCTGCCTCCAGATTGGCATCCCACGCCATTCGTTCCCGCCACCGACTGGCATCGTTCCTTTGAAGAAAAGGGAGTTGGGCACTGAAGCGGACGCGAAGGAAGCGAAGGCCATTAAAGCTCCTTGGAAGACAAGTGTTGCGGGAAAGGCCTTAGCGCACGTGGTGGAAGAATGCGAGCCGTGGAGGGCTTATGTAACCGAACTGGAGAAGTTAAGGCCTAAGACGCCTAAGCCCCTGATGCAGTTCACTCTGCTTTCTGATGGAATAAAATCTGGCATTGATGTTTTGGGACTCCCGTCCACTTAATTATTATTATCTTTTTTTGTGGTTTTTCTTTTTCTTTGTGTTTTTTCTTTTGTTTGGATTATATACATACTCTTATCTTTTTTACTTTTATTATATATATATACTTTTTTTTGAAAATTTTTTATTATGGGGGCGTCCAGGGGTCTGGACGCCCCTATGTTTTATTTTTTTATTTTTTGTTTTGGGAGCGTCCAAGGTCTTGGACGCCCCTATGTTTTATTTTTTTGGTTTTTTTTTTGGTTTTTTTTTGTTTTGGGGGCGTCCATGGGCCTGGACGCCCCAACTTCTTATTTAATATTTTTTTAGTTTCTTTTGTTTTGGGGGCGTCTAGGGTCTTGGACGCCCCTATGTTTTATTTTTTTGGTTTTTTTTGTTTTGGGGGCGTCCACGCGCCTGGACACCCCAAAGTTTTTTTTTGAATTTTGAAAAAAAAATAAAAAAGTGGGGGCGTCCAGGCGGCTGGACGCCCCAAATAGGGTGGATTCTATATATATGGGGGGGGCCTCCCCCCCTTGCTCAATTACTGTTCATTCAAACCGCCCAGTCAATCCAGACGACCCATTCTTCGTCCCAATGGAGCGAGGAGGATCGAGCCAGGGTCCACAGAAGCGGAAACGACGGGCTCGTCGTCCGAGGAGGCTGAGGGATGATGCCGAGGAGGCTGCTGCGGCGGAGGAGATTACTGCGGGTGAGGAGGCTCTTCCTTTGGCCTTGGAGGCTGCAGTGGACGCTGGCGACGCGGCAGAGGACGAGCATGATCCGGTAAGCCCCTTAGACCTCCATTCTATTGGTTCACTGGGTTAAAAAGGCGGACGAGAGGCTGTGTGAAGAACGCCGGGTGTGAGGGAAGGAGGCGTCCAGGGGCCTGGACGCCTCCATAATTTCTTTTTTGTTCTTAAAAAGAATTAAAAAAAGGAGGCGTCCAGGGAATGGGATGCCTCTATAATAATATATATATATTTTATTTATTTTTATTTTTGTTTTTGGTTTTTTTTTCTAAAAATAAAAGAAAATAAAGGAAATGGAAAGGAGGCGTCCAGGGGCCTGGATGCCTCCACAAAAAATAAATATTTAAAAAAAGGAAAATAAAATAAAATGAATAAGTAGTATATGCAGTGTTATTGTTTAATATTATTCATGATGCTGATGTATTTTTTATTGGTTTTGTGGTGTGCAGGGTGTGATGAAAGGACGGATCAGCTGGTCCCTAGTGGTGGCAGCATACCGTGGGCTGCCGGACTTCCAGAGGGCGCGTGTGGACGCCATGGGCTTTGGAGCTTTCCTTAGGATCGAGCCCTTCCGGCTCGACCTTCCTCTTATCCAGGCATTGAGGGAGCGGTGGCACGCGCCGAGCCGGGCGTTTCTGATGCCCTGGGGGCACATGGTGCCGACACTCGAGGACGTGGCTCGGATCACCGGGCTACGGGTTGACGGAGAGGCGGTGAGCGGGGTCACCTACCCCGACTACCGAGAGAGTGCCCTGGACCTGCTGTGGTTAGAGACGAGCGTGACTGATAGAGACAGTAGGGTAGTCGACCGAGTGGAGATCATGGAGGCGCTCGGATTCGTCGACCCGCGCCAGCGGGTTAGCGAGACTGGAGCGGAGTTTCTGGCACGATTGGAGGGAGATGCCCGTGCAGCTTTTACCCAGGACCCAAGCGAGAGAGAGCTGGTGGATCTAGACCTTCGGAGGTTTCTTTTCTTCTTCCTGGGCCGCCTTCTGCTGGGGACGAAGGGGGATGGCATCCACTGCCGTTTCCTCAGGATCTTGGCGGATCTGGACAGGGTGGGACACTACGCGTGGGGAGTGGCTCTGCTTGCCCATTTGATTGCTGATCTCTCCCAGACTTTGGAGAAGGAGACGACAGTCAGCGGCTTCGCACCTTTTCTCCAGGTAAACATTTTATTTATGCATTCCCACAGTTAAATATGTAATTATTGTACTAATGATGTATGATGGATGCAGGTGTGGAGCTATTACTATTTCCCGACGGGGAGGGCTAGGCATGGGAACAGGAGGGCCGTGCCTCTGGCGCGGCGGTGGAGGCCGGTCGTGGTTGCAGCACCCCACGGCTACCAGCTGGCGTCGCTTCGTCGGGAGCTGAGCGAGTATCCCGAGGCCATGGTATGATGCGTATGATTTTTTTGTGTTTATGCATGTGACTGAATGGTAACTAACATGATTTATGTATGGTGATGCAGGTGGTGTGGAGACCCTACCTGGGCATGGGCGACGCTGGCCAGCCTTGGGTTGTAGCGGGTCTTCCTTGTTTCAGGCGGGACGTGTGGGTCCATTGCCTGAACGAGATCGAGCCACTTCGACTGAGGCTGGTTATGAGGACGTTGGGGCTGGCCCAGGAGTGGGTTGATGTAGAAGAGCCAGCCCGCATTGGGCGGAAGACCAAGGGGAAGGCGAAGGTTGTGGACTGGCGTACGCGCTTCCCAGCACAGTACCAGGACTGGCTGCAGGGCGGGGTCCCAGTGGTGTCCCATGTACAGGACAGTACTGATTACCTGAGACGGTACCGGGCTACGTATGGGGACCGCCTCTTCCTTGGTGGTATGGCAGGGGTAAGTGAAATGAGAATGCTTCACTCTTTTATATGTATATGCATGTGGTACTAACTTACGTGCAATGCAGGATGCTCGTGACACCATGATCGCCGACCTGCGGGCCCAGTTGGCGGACGCCAGGCGACAGTTGGTGGCCATCCGATAGGAGTTGGAGATCCTGGTGAGTTTATGTGATGCATTTTTTTGCGACCTAGATTTTTGATGCTTAGACTTTGACTGACGTTTGCCCCGTGTTTCAGCGGGCCCACCAGACAGCGGCAGCCGGGACGGCTGGTGGAGCGGGTTCCAGTTCGCGGGGCCCTCCTCCGGAGGTTTCTGCCCTCCAGGAGTAGCTGGCGTATGCGGTGGCTCGGGCTGAGGAGGCCGAGCGTGACTGCGAGGCTCGAGTGAGTGCTTGCCTGACCTTGACTCTCTTCTGGCTGCTTTCCTTCTATCACTGTTGTTCTCTTATGGTGCATGCGTGCTTTGCAGGTGGCCGAGATTCGGGAGGCCCTGGCGCGTGCTGTTCATGCCGAGCAGGAGCACGACGCTCGGGTGGCAGAGTGTGACGCCCGGATTACGGAGCGTGACGCCCGGATTGTGGAGCTGGAGGAGGAGCGTCGACGGGAGGCTGAGGAGCTCCCTCGTGACGTACTGGATCTGCGGATCACCCTCGAGCTGTCGAGGAGGGAGGCGATGAGAGAGAGAGAGGAGAGGGAGAGAGAGAGGGAGGAGCGGCATCGGGATCAGACCGAGAGGAGGGCTCTGGAGGCCCAGCTGCTGGAGCTCCGACTGAGTCTCGGCACGGCGGAGGGGAGGCTTCGGGAGAGCGAGGAGCGGTACCAGAGGGCGAAGGAACGCGGGGCGCGACTTCATCAATCTGGTTCTTTTTCCATGGGCAGCTATCTGGTATCTTCGGCCGAGGAGCGTCGTCGCACCTTCGAGGCTGGAGTGCCACCGCAGGGCGAGGCGAGCACGGCTTCTCAGGGTTCGCAGAGGCCCCCTAGGGATCCCCGGTAGAGGAGGGAGGAGAGAGATGACCAGGAGGGTGATGGTGAGAGTTAGAGAGTTGCTTGTACACGTCACCCTTCTCACTGTATGATGTACTTTCGGCTATTATATGAAATGAAAATGGCTTCCTTGTGTTGTGTGTACTTTTCTCTCTCCCACACTTTCTCCTTTGCACTGAGTTGTCCTTCGAGACACGCTCCACCTTGCCCTGAACAGCGGGGAACTACGCTTTGCACGGGGGGATTCTGTTTCCTTTCTCCCCCTTTTGGGCGCGTCCAGACGCGAGGACGCGTCTTAGTCCTTGAATTCAAATTTAAAGCGTCGGGTGGCCTTTCTTCTCCCGTGCCTTACTCGCAAACGAGCCCTCCTTCCGCCAAAACTCGCTTGCCCCCTTTCTCGTCTTCCTCCTCTTTTGATCGATGGAGTTCGGTGGGCCCGACCACGGTGAAGGTGGAGAGGGACGCGGGACCCCTCGCCCAAGGAGGGACGCGCCCGAGCACGGAACGGCGTCCATGGAGGAGGAAGGGCCGCTCCGGGCCCCCGAGGGACCCGAGGGGCCCGATGGCGTGGGAGGAGGTGAACACGGTCCGGTAGGTCCTCCGATCTCTTCCTCTTTTAATTCATTTTGGGTTTTGAAGCGAGCCGCGCGAGGGGGGAAAGGGTTCGGCGAGTGTTGCACTCAAATGATGGACGCGTCCTAGACAGGGGACACGTTCTTTTTGACTGATGCGGGACCCCTTTCTTGGTGCAGGACATGGCAAGGACCCTGGGCCTGGCCGATGAGTGGGCGAGTGCGGACGAGCCGAGCCGCGTCAGGAGGGAGAGTCGCGGCAAGGCGAGGCTCGAGGACTGGCCCGTACGTCTCCCTGGACAGCAAGGGGGTGTACTAGTGCAGGACAGTGCCGACTTCCTGCGGCGGCAGAGAGAGAGTTACGCGGGGCTTCCCCAAGCTGGGGACATGCGTGGCATCGGCGGCTCGCGCGCCCAACTGTCAGAGACTAGGCGGCAGCTGGCCGTCGCTCAACATGAGCTGTCGCTCCTGGTAAGTTACGTGCCGCACTTTTAACTTCAGATTTTGGAGTTTCACTGACGGCCATTGTTTATTTTGTTCCAGCGTGCCCAGCAGACAGCGACGGTGGGAGTGGCTGGCAGATCTTCCAGTTCCTCGGCCCCTTTTCTCGAGATTGCCTCCCTCCGGGAGTAACTTGCCGGCGCAGTGGCCCGCGCGACCCGGGCGGAAGAGGAGCGTGACGCCTGGGTGGCGACTGTAGCGGAGCTGCGGCATCGTGGTGAGGAGAGACCTTCTCCAGACATCCTGGAGTTAAGGGTTCTTCTGCAGATGATGAGGAGAGAGGCAGAGAGAGAGAAAGCCGAGAGAAGGTTCGAGCGACAGCGGGATCTGACCGAGAGGAGGGCCTTGGAGGCCCAAGTGAGGGAGCTCCAGCTGGGCCTTCAGGCCGTCGTGTAGAGGCTAGGAGGGATGGAGACGCGCTACGAGAGAGCGCGAGAGTTCGGGGAGCGACTCCGCCAGTCCGGTCGCTTTGCCGCCAGTGGCTTCTTCGCCATGCCAGGGGAGGAGCAGCGAGTCACTGCTGCGGAGCAGGCGCCCAGAGGCGAGGAAGGTGCTGCTGTACGGGGATCCCGGAGGCTTCTGAGGGACCCTCACCTCGGGGGAGAGGAGGAGAGTGCCCAGAGAGATGAGTGATGGTGAGGATTGGCGAGCTAGTGGACCCGCCACCTCTCTATGATTGTAGTGTTTGTGACAACTTATGTAGAATTATGAATGGAGTGATTTGATTTTTCACTGTTTATTTGTTCTTTTGTGCGTTCCTTCTTCCCTACACTTCTTCTCCTTTGCACTGTTCTCATGTGATAGGTCTGTCGAGACTCCGCCCCAAGCAGAGAATCGCATCTTGTTGTGACCATTTTCCACGGGAATCTGCCGTCGAAGTCAATAATGACGGCCCTAGTTCCTTTTCCCGGATGTTATGTCAAATTTTGCGGACGTCCTCCAAATCATGATAGGGTATCCCTAGACAACATAGGGGCTATTCGTCCTATTCTTCGTCCAGTCAATCACCCTGTGCGAGCGGTGAAGCGACACATGGGACCGGTTGGCCGGTGCCTCATTGCGAGGGCTATCATTAACAGGTGATGGTGGCAATCTTGGCCCGCACTCCTTCCATTTCTATAAATTCTTGTCCCTTTTATCTTCCCAGGTATATCGAGGACTAACTCGAGGAGCACAAGTTCTCACGGGAGAGGAGGAGTTCAAAATTCTGAGAGTTGGATGGAGGGCGAATCTTCCCATTCCTCGAAGAGAAGCAGGTCCAGTGGTAGTAGTTCCAGGAGGCTTTCAGACCTTGAAGGGCACTTTAGCGAAAGGGCCCAATCACAACTCGTAAGCCAAGTTTTCTTGCCCTTTTTTCATTCTTTCTTCCTTTCTTCTGACCAAACCTCACCCCCATTCCTTGTATGTGTAGGTTGTGATGAAATCACAAATCTTATGGGAGTTGGTAGTAGCAGCGTACAGGGGCCTCCCAGATTTTCAAAAGGTGAGGCTAGACGTGATGGGATTTGGTACCTTCCTTCGGATCGAGCCGATCCAGCTCGACCTGGTCCTGATCCAAGCCTTGTGTGAGAGATGGGACCCAGTGAGTCGGGCATTCCTGATGCCGTGGGGGCACATGGTGCCCAGCTTGGAGGATGTGGTCCGGATCACAAGCCTGAAGGTAGAGGACGAGGCAGTGACCGGAGTCACTTACGCGGACTACAGAGAAGGTGCCCAGAAGTTACTGAGTTTGGACCTAGATGGTCGAAAAAATAGGTCGGTAGCTAGGGCGTCCCTCATGGATGTATTAGGGCTCACCGACACTCGTCGGCGGAACGATGAATCCTCAGAAGAGTTCATGGAAAGGATGGAAATAGGATGCCGTGCCGTGTACTGCACAGATTTCGGCGACTGGGAAAGATGCAACATAGATTTGAGGAGATTTCTCCTCTTCCTTTTGGGGAGATTGGTACTGAGCTCGAAAGGGGACGGTATCCAATGTTGCTTCCTGGAGCTGTTGTCAGACCTTGAAAGAGTAGGGTATTATGCCTGGGGAGCCACCATGCTGGCACACTTGTTTGCAGGCCTATTCCAAGAAACGGATCGTGAGATGACTGTGAGTGGTTTCACACCATTCATCCAGGTATTTTTTTTGGTTTTGCTTATTTTATATTTTTTTGTGTTTTTGTAAAGTACTGATGACCTGTGCCGAGCAGCTATGGAGCTATTATTACCTCCCTATGGGGAGAGCTCGGCATTGGCGACCCGTGGTGGTGCCGTTAGCCAGGCGGTGGGAGCCCATCATGAGTGCGGCACCCCTAACCTACCAACTGATGGTGCTAAGGCGGGAGCTACAGGAGTTCCCTGCAGCGATGGTAAATTGGAGGCCCTACTCAGACATGGTCGATGCCGACCAGCCGTGGGTTCTAGCAAGTCGTGCCCGGTTCGGACGGGAACTGTGGATGCACTGCCTGAATGAAATCGAGCCGCTTCGGCTACGATTAGTTATGAGGACTTTAGGACTGGCTCAAAAATGGGTGGATTCAGCTGCGCCACCTCGTGTCGGGAGAAAGACGCGGGGACCGGCGACCTGCATTGACTGGCGCGTGCGATTCCCCGAACAGTATGAGGACTGGCAACGAGGTGGCATGATTATAGAATCACAGGCGCGTGATAGCGAGGACTACTTGCGTCTATATAGGATAAAGTACGCAGAACGGTTCCAACCCCGGGGACTTGTGGAGGTAGGTTTCCCCTTTTCTCTTCTCTTCTTTCTCCTTTTCTTGGTTTTTTGGTGAAAATGCTGACTTGTAAGGCTGCAGGATGTCCGGGATGCCATGATAGCGAATTTACGAACTCGCTTGGCAGAGATGGAACAACAGTTGGGCGATGCCCGCGGAGCTACGAGCGCCTTGGTAGGTGTACAGTACGTTCCTAATTAAAACCCCAGATTCTAGATGTTGGCTGCTAATTCACGCGGTCGTAGCATGCCCAGATTGGCGCGGCTTCTCCAGCGATGGGAGTGGGTGGTGCCTCTTCCAGCTTATGGATTCTCACCTCAGAACTTGACTCGCTTCATGAGCAACTTTCTCACGCCACGCAGCGTGTTGCGGAGGCAGAAGGGATGCTCTCTATACAGGTAAGAGTCTCAGTGTTGAGTTCTCCTTGTTTATGCCTTATCGTGTATCTGAGATGGTACACTTGGCAGGAAAAGGAGACGGAAGAAGCGCTTGGCCAAGCTGCGCAAAAGGAGGCTAGGATAGCAGAACTGGAGAGGGAACTGCGGCGTCATCCTGATGACGACTCCTCTAGGGATGCTGTGGAACTGAGGATCACTCTCCAGTTGGACAGGGAAGACCGCAAGAGAGAACGTGCAGAGAAAGAAAGAGACGCAGAGAGAGAAAGAGCCAACAGATTGACTGAAAGGGAGGAACGAAGGGGCATGGAGGCCCAACTATTCGAACTCTGAATCAGCCTTGGTCTTGCTGAACAATGGCTGAGAGATGGTGAGGAGCGCTACCGAAGAGCACGAGAGCGTGGCTTTCGTGTTGGTAGCTTCTCTGCTGCTTCCGTAGATCAACGCCGGGATGCGGGAATAGGAAGAGGAGTACAGAGCGGTAGGAGTACCGCTTTTCGTAGTTGGGTAGCACCTTTGAGAGTGTTTTGCCCGGAGAGTAGTGGGACGAGTAATGCAGAGAGAGAGGGCGGAACTTGATGTAATTTTTTGGTTTTTTTTTTTTTTTGGAATAAAACACAAGGTTTGGTTTTTTTGGTTTTCACCTTTGCTTCTGTTGCCTGAATCCATGCACACATCACTGAAACAAACAAATCAGAATTTCTGTTCTGACTTGGCCCCTTGCTCAATAAGCAAATGGTCACAGTGATTGTCCTTGATAACTGGTCAAGGGGCCAAGCCTTTATTTTAACGAAGGCGAGGGAAAGAAGTGGTGATGATAAATGCGACAGGCAAGCACACGAATGCAGGCGGTATTAAAAGTGAGATGCTGCATGCAAATGCAATCATGCAAAATTGATTTGTTTTCTTCTTTTTTTTTATATTTGAGATTTTTTTATTTTATAAAAAAGATTTTTTTTGCTTGCAAATATGTACATTTTCTCTTTTCCATTTTTTGTTGTTTTATCATCTCAATTTTTTTATTGCTAACGCCCGGCAAGCACCCAAATGGCACCTAACCTTTGTGAGAACAGGGGTTTCTTACTAACCTCCCAGGTATCCTAAGTGCACATCTAGGTTGATTTGGGCCTCTAGACCCCTCGAATGATGATCCCGCCGGCTAAGACTTACCCTGATGACAATACCGTCATGCTATGCTTAGGCTCCCAGTCGCTTCCGACCACATGGATTCACCCAAAAGGTGTTCGAGGTAAATGATTTGCCCGACCCGGGTCTATTTCCTCACAACTCTAGATGGTATATGATGGAACACCCTGGAACCCTAACGACCAACCGCGCGACGCTGACCCGGAATCAGACGCCGTCGCACCCATAGGTGACGCGCTTGCATTGGCCTAAGCCCGAGGTTAAACAAGAAGACATCAAGGTGGTAAACAGGGGTCTTGATCAGCCAGAAACATAGAGACTCCTTCGCAGCGATAGCTTTTGCTTTTCAAAGTAGGCAACCAAATGTGTATATTAAAATAAGGTCGCAGACCCTAGGCAGTTTTCATCCTTCAGAAACTCCATCGAACCTTCATCTTTAGAGGAAGAAGGAAGAGCGCAGGGGATAAACCTCCTGAGAGGACCGGCAAAGTCGTTAACCCGGCGAGCGAATAAGGGCCCATTAACTCTTTCCTTTCGGACAACTTCGGACCAAATCTCGAGCATTTACATTCCACGGCCCCCTTTGTGGATTCAGACTTTTGCTTTGAGGGGTTCCGTTTATCGTAACAGGCGCGGTCACGACCAGGCTTTTCTCTTGATTTTGATTTTTGTATTTCTTTTTGTGAGGGAGATATAGTCGTTTGACGTTTGTGGGCTCCCTTTTTGTATGCCTGCGGGGACACTGCCCTCCTCTCGTGCTCTGATCGATGCTCGAGGAAATGGATCCTACTCTTGCCCTTAGGGTTTGAGTTTCGGTTTCTCATGCTCAGCGTTTTAAGGGCGCCGACTGTCTCATTTGGTCGAAGGGAAAAGAATAAAGATTACAGCTTCCGGAGATCTTCTGGGTGGGGCCCCACCGTAGGTGATGCTACCGACTTTTTTGAGTAAAATACATAAGTGAGCACATGTTAGCTTCCTTCGAGCGAGCATAGGCTGACGTGGCCGGACATGGATCTCCACGGTTCTGGCAAACCAAGACCTGGTGCCTACCAAGCCTTAATGGGCCCTATCCTAACATGAAGGTTAGATGCAGGGACTTAACTACATGGTGACTGCCGGGCATCGGCATTTTGAATTTTCCATATTTTTAGTGGTTTTCAATATTCCTTTATTTTTGATGTTTTTATCTTTTCATCATTTTTTTGTTTGTTGTGCTAAGGGTAGTATTTCTTAAGATAAAGCCCATTCCAAGGGTGGGATAACTCGGTCCCTTCGGCGTTGACTAGCTTGTAGGCGTTGCCAGGGTACACGGCTTGAATTACAAATGGTCCTTCCCAATTGGGTTGGAGCTTAGAACGCGGCCCTCCAGGTTTGACAAAAATTCTTTTTACGACCATCTCACCGACTTTGAATTTTCTCTCAACGACTTTCTTTTGGTAAAAGCGAGCGAGCCTATTTTGATACACACGCGCGTGTTCGGCAGCGGCCAGTCGCTTCTCATCCAAGAGTTCCAACTGGGCGAGGAGTGAATTACGACGATCGTCGAGGGGAAAGTCCTCGTCCAATTGTACCCTGAGAGAAGGGATCAGAGTCTCATATGGGACTACCGCTTCCATACCATAAGTAAGGGCAAATGGAGTCTGCCGGTGGGGGTACGGATTGAAGTGCGATAGGCCCATAGGGCTTCGATAAGCTTTTCTGGCCAGTCTGAAAACTTACTAGACTCGCAGGTTTTTTTGATGATTTTGAGCAATGTTTTATTGGTGGCCTCCGCTTGGCCGTTACCTTGTGGGTAATAAGGCGATGAATGATGTAATGCAATTGCGTACCTTTTGCAGAGGTCATGTAGGTCCTGAGAAATGAACTGTGGCCCATTATCGGTGACGATTGTGCTTGGGACGCCGAATCTGGCGAGGATGTTCTTCATGATGAACTTGCAGACTATTGACGCCTTGATTTCCGCGTAAGCTTCAGCTTCGGCCCATTTGGTGAAGTATTCCGTCGCAGTAAGGATGAAAGATTTCTGCTTGGTGAGGGAATTGGGATCACCTAGGGGACCAATGATGTCGAATGCCCACATGGAGAAAGGCCACGGGGAGGATATTGGATGAAGTGAGGAAGATGGTGAATGGATTTTATCGGCGTGAAGTTGACACTTGACACACCTACGGACATAGACAGCACAATCTTCTTCCATAGTGGGCCAATAAAAACCTTGGCGAATGATCTTCTTGGCGAGCATCTGACTATTCACGTGGCCACCGCACACACCCGAGTGCGTCTCTTCTACACATTTCCAAACCTCATCGTCACCAAGACATCTTAACAGAATACCAGTAAGGCTCCTCCTATAGAGTAGACCTCCAACCAAAGTATATTTCTGAGCCACCCTTCTTATGGCTTTCTTGTCCTCTGTGGTGGCCCCTTCAGGATAAGACTGATCTTGGCAGTATTTGACAATTTCATAGAACCATGGTTTCTCTTCATCAGCCAGTTCTTCTTCGGCCTCTGCCAACATGATCTCCTTCTTCTCAAGGATATCTTCCTGCAGGATCTTTCTTGCTATCCTGTCTTTGATATTTACGTAGGAAGCATCATCGATTGCAGGGGCGTGAAGTTTATAGATGGAAATGGACTTAAACCATCTTCCTAGAGGGAACCTTATGGATGATGCCAACGAGGCGAGGGCATCGGCGAGAATATTCTGATGACGAGGGACATGAACAAAGATCAGTTTGGCGAATAGTTTGGCAAAGGCAGCAGTGAGTTCTTGGTATGGCTTGAGTTTGGGATCGTGAGTGCGATATTTAGTGAGCACCTGGCGAAGGATGAGTTGACTATCACCTACGACTCGCAACTCAGTGATACGAAAAGAATGGGCGAGTTCTAGGCCAGCTAGAAGAGCTTCATATTCGGCTATATTGTTGGTGACTGGAAATTTGAGCTGGTATGCCAATGGGAATGTGAGACTTTCAGGCGACAGGAGGGCGACGCCGATTCCTCTCCCTTGAGAATTCAGAGCTCCATCAAAATATAGTGTCCACATTGGCTCATCTGATTGGTTGATGGACATTAGTTCCTCATCTGGAAACTCTGATTGGACGGGATCGAACTTGGGAAGAGGATGGTGAGCGAGATGCTCGGCTATGGCATAGCCTTTAATCGCCTTTTGCTGGATGTAGGTGATGTCGAACTGAGAGAGAAAACTTTGCCAGCGTGCTAGCCTATCCGTAAGGATGGATTTCTCCAGAAGGAATTTGATAGGATTCATTCGAGCAATCAAGTGGACCTCGTGAGCCAAGAAGTAGTGCTTCAATTTCTGCACCACCCAAACGAGGGCAGCACAGGTTTTCTCCATGCCGGTGTACTTCTGCTCACAAGGATTGAGAAGTTTGGACAAGTAATAGGTTGCCCGTTCCTTACCTTCTTCATCAGCTTGTGCGAGGACGGCTCCCACGGAGTCATCCAAGACTGAGACGTAAAGGATCAGAGGTTTTTCTGGTTTGGGTGGAATGAGAACGGGTGGACTAGCCAGATATTCCTTCAACCCTTCAAAAGCTTTCTGACATTTAGAATTCCAGTGGAATTCTACTCCTGACTTGGTCAACTCGTAGAGAGGTCTACACCTTTGTGAATGTTGGGACACAAACCGACGAATAAACTGTAACCTCCCGATTAAACCTCGGACTTCCCTCAAATTCTTGGGAGGCGGCATATCCCTGATAGCCTTGGCTTTGTCGGGATCTATCTCGATCCCTCTTTTACTCACGATGAACCCCAGCAATTTACCTGACGACACACCAAACACACACTTCTTCGGGTTCATTTTCAATTGGAACTCTCTTGACCTTTGCAAGACCTTAGCCAAAACTTCTGGATGTTCCATCCTGGTCCTTGATTTCACCAATAAGTCATCCACATACACTTCCAGATATATGTGCATCATGTCATGAAATATGGCCATCATCGCTCTTTGGTAAGTAGCTCCAGCATTCTTTAATCCGAACGGCATGACCACGTAACAATATGTTCCCCAAGGGGTAGTGAATGACGTCTTTTCCTGATCCTCTTCTGCCAAACGAATTTGATTGTATCTTGAAAATCCATCCATGAAAGAGAGGGTTTCGTATCCTGCCGTGTTATCAATCAGCACATCAATGTGAGGTAAGGGAAAATCATCCTTTGGACACGCGCGGTTAAGGTCCCGGAAGTCGATGCAAATCCTGACTTTCCCATCTTTCTTCATGACCGGGACAATGTTCGCCACCCATTGAGGATAAAGAACGACTCTAATGAACTTGGCTTTGTGGAGCTTATCGACCTCTTCTTTTATTTTCAAAGCCATTTGAGGGTGGAAACGCCTTAACCTTTGTTTTACCGAGACGGACCCTGATTTTAGGGTGAAACGGTGTTCGACCAAGGTTAAATCCAGACCCGGCATATCCTCGTAGCTTCATGCAAACATGTCCTTATATTCCTTGAGAACCTCAATTAATGCCTCTTCTTCAGAGGGTGGTAGGTTGTCACTTATGAGGATGATCCTAGGATCTTCCTCAGTTCCCAAGTTGACTTCTTTGGTGGATTCTTCTACGGCGGTTGACGGCTCGTCGAATCTCCTCATTCCACTAGCGTATGCGCCCGCCGCATCCTCATATTCTTCACCCTCATCTTCAGTGGGGCATTCTTCATCCGTGATCTCGTAGACTCCATACCCTTCATCAGATGCACAGTCGCCCTCGCATTCTATTTCGGGTAGCTGGATGAGATTTTCTAACAACTGGGGGATGGCAAGAAGGGCCTGACACCTGGCGGCCAAATCCAGAAGGAATCGACGAGGGATCTGCCTACCCTTGGATTTCTTCCTAGGTACTACCCTTGGCCTATCATTCCTAGATTGACTGACAATATTTACAGAAGAAGAGGAAGACGAAGAGGATGGTGTAGAATGTACAGGAGAAGACCCCTCAGAGGAGGGGTAGAAAAGGTCGCTCATCGGACCTTGGACGGGTGGTCCGCAAGGCGGTACGCACCCGTGGGAGATGTAGGAGGTTTCCTCAATGAAGATGTGTTGTTGGGGAGTTTGAAAATTGACGTTTTTTTTTCGTTTTCATTTTTAATGACAAAGCAGTGAAAAGAGATTAGAGGAGAGAGGAAAGCAGTTATGGCTAGAGGATTGTGAGGCTCATAGAGCAGATCATGGTTGAAGACCTGGCGCGGGTTGAAAAGCCCGCGTAGGTATGTAAGCAAAGAAGGGGACCTGGAAAGATCATCAGACAATTGTCTGGCCCAGGAAGAAGATATCAGCAAAGGCTGAGACGAGTGGATGGAGAGGATGGCGGCTAATGAGCCGTCGACGGTAATGTTGAGGACGGATGAAGATCCGTCGATGACAGAGTCCTTCTGGCGAGGACGAGGATAGTTTGGAACCTTGGCAAGAGTGGTAATATTCTCTGGTATTTCGGAGATCAATGGTGGTCCTTCAAGCTGCGGAGATGAGAACATCCTTTCCAGTGCAACGGAAATGTCCCGTATGTCGAACCATTTGTCCCACTCGCATTCCGGATCTTTGATCTTGCCTCTTTTGGTGCTCCTCAGACATTTTTCAGCCAAATATACAGCATATGATCCCCCATATGCTTCTCGTGGATGATCTCCCATCTGAACAACGGGCCCTCTGTTGAAGTGATTTGATAGAGTCCACGTGAGGGGCTTCCAATCTGCGTTGAACGGTCCTTTGAAGCCTAGGCCAAACCTGCGGTTCGGCCTAATTTCCTTTGGCGGTTTGAGCATACCCTGTAACTGTGCGCCCAGACCTTTTCCCTGTTGATAGCCGATGTTCCTCATAATCTCCCAACCTTTGGAGTGAAAAGGGAGACATGATGTTGTGGTTGCCCTGACCGGCTCCTTTGGTGCCAGTGGAACATGAGATGGATCACGTACGTCCAGTAGTGACAATATGGGCCGATGAGCCGGCCAAACAGAAGGCAGAGAGGTGTTGATAGCATCCACTATGTGAAGGACAGGTGTACTGACCACTTTAATAATTTTCCCATTGTAAGGAAACTTCATGCACTGATGGTTGGTGGAAGGCACAGCGTCCATGGCTTCGATGTAAGGGCGACCCAGTATAGCCTTGAATGTGGGGTCCATGTCGAGGACATGGAATTCCATGGGAATCGACACGGGGCCTAGTTCTGCCTTCAGAATAATCATCCCCTGCGGCGGCCTTTTGCTATTGTCATAAGCCGTGACCGTGATCGAGGAAGGTCTTATTTGTTCCTCGTTGACCCCACACAACTGAAGAGTGCTCATGGAGATCACATTTATGGATGCACCCGTGTCCACAAGACATGGGTTTATGGATACCCCATTAATTTTTATTGAAATGCACAATGCATATTTCCGAGCTTCCTTGGGAGCGAGCTCGTAGTTGTGAAACATGATGGCTGGTTATGTGTCTGTTGGGGTCAGGACGGTCGAAATCTTCTCCACGGGGAGGTCTTCATTAACCATGACCTTTTGAAGATATTCCATCAAGGCTGCCTGGTGGGATGTGGATCTTTGAAGTAGCTCTAGGATGGAGATCCGGGCAGGTGTCTTGTCCAAGTGTTTCAATAGATCATACTGTGTTCCAGGGATAGCTCTTTCTGGTTGTTCTGCATCATCCTTCTCTGGCTGAGATTGCTCGGGATTCTGACTGTTGTGGGGGAAAACCCTGTGGAAAATCCTTCCACTCCGGAGCACCATTGCCTGCGGCTTTTGTACCTCTGTGGGGGTAGCAGTGGGTTTTAACAGGGGTTTGAGGGGTAGTAGTGGAGGAATGGTTGATGAAGCAGGGGTGATGACGGGAGCAGGGATTCTGATGAGGGGTTTGTTAGGTGGCGGCATGGTGGAGGTAGAGGGGATATTGCGTGGATTATGAAGGATAAGGGGTATAGAAGGTGGCGGTGGAGACGAAGTAGGAGTGGGTAGGGCTTGAAGTGGGCAATGATTTTGAGGTGGGTGATGGTTAATGAGTGGTTTTGAAGGCATTAGTGGTGATACGGTGGAGAAAGATGGGGTTATGTATGGTTGACGGATGATAAGGGGTTTAGAAGGCGTAGGGGTAAATGTGGTAGAGGTGGATGGTAAAGTGGGGGAGTGAGAGAAGATAAGAGGGTGTGAAGGCGTAGTGGAGAGTGTCGGTTGATCGGAGGTCGGGGTGCGGATGAGAGGGCGTAATGGTAGTGGAAATGGTGATGGTGATACTGACGCGGGTTGATGAGAGAGAGGTGCTACCCGGGCAAGGTGAGGGGGTTGCATGACGATAGGGTTGGAGGTAGAAAGAATGGAGGTACTTTTCTGGTGCCACACCTGCTCTCTCCCGACTTCCGGGAAGGAGGAGATGGGGTTAACCTGATGATTGGGCTGTTGGTGCTCCGGTAATGGATTCTGGATTATGCCCATGTCGGGCTATTGTTGTGGGGCCTGCTGAGCCTGTTGTTGTTGTTGTTGTTGTGGTTGCTGTTGCTGTTGTAACTGCTGCTGTGGCCTATGAGGAGGTCTCCTAGCCTTGAGAGCCGCGACATATCGTCTCATCTCATCCCAATCTATTTGATGTTCATCATTCATATCATGGATGTAATCTTTGAAATGGAAGCAGTAATCTACTGTGTGTCCCGGCTGCCTGTGGTAGACGCAGTATTTGGAGGTATCAACATTGGGGGGTCACACGGGCCTTTCTCTGGGTAGGGCGAGTTGGTTTGATGCCATGAGGGCATTAAAAATGTCTGCTAAGGTTTCCGGCAATGGTGGATAGTAGGCTCTCTTGGGACCGAGCGGCCTCCTTTGTTGCTATTGGGGACCATAGTTCCCCGGGGGTGGAACTTGGTTGTACTGAAGTGATGGTTGTTGTTACTGAGGTTGTGGTTGTTGTTGCTGGGGTTGGCGTAATGGAGGCATATTATCCTGGGGTGGATTATTTTGGGGTGGAGGACGAAGAGGGAAAGGACCTGGTTGAAGGGGAAGTCGGGGCATTTGTGGAGGCCTTAGGTTGACCGCATAGTTGGCATTGTTGACCGCACTGACTTGCTCATTTGTCACGACCCCTTCTGTGGCTCCGCCCGGGACACCAGCGCCTATCTTTCTGACCACTTTGGGCTTCGGCGACTCAAACATGTTCATGATGGGGGAGTCTTTTAGATGGGTTTGGATGTACCGGGCCCTTTCATAGAGTTCCTCAATTGTAGTAAGTTTATTCATGGCCAGGACATGTCTGAACTGTGGGGTTGCATTAGACACAATCATCTTCACTTGTTCGGGCTCGGAGAGGGTATCCCTTATTCTTTCCGCCAGAGACCTCCATCTATCAGCATATCAGACAAAATCCTCGTCGGGTTTCATCTTTTCTGCCACTAGGTCGGTAATGGAGAGTGAGGGACCGACCCTATCCCTATATTTCTGCAAGAACCTTCTCTGGACTATTTCAAAATTCTCGGCCTCGCGGGGCTCCAAGGAATAGAACCACTCAAGCGCAGGACCATCCAATGATCTCCGAAAGAGGTATGCCAGGGACCTCTGATCGTTTTGCCAATAGGAGGATTCATACATGAAATCCTTGAGGTGAATGAAGGGGTTGCCGGTACCATTGTATCTGCGGTACGTGGGCATTTCGGAGGGAGGAAGATGAATGACGGGGAGGATTGGCAAAGCAACCTCCGGGGTGGCTTTCACGTCCACCATTCTTCTTAGATTTTGAAACTGCTCATCCATGCGATTGAACCTATTGAGGAGCGATTGGGCGAGCTCCTCTGGAGGTGAAGGTGGTACTTGCCACTGGGGGAGAAACTGTCTCCCGAAGACTTGAGGGGGGAACCCCGAATGAGAGGGAGCTGTCGGACCGCCGACAGTTGGCCCTGGCTGAAGCGGTGTGTGGGGAACAACGGGAGTTTGAGATTGTGACGGGAACTGGAATGAGGGTGGTTGTTGGCTCGCTTGTCCTTGAAGCGAGGGAGACTGGATGGCTTGCGCCAACGAAGGAGATGGAATGGCCTGCACGGACTCTTGGAGAGGCGCGATGGCCGGAGTTGACTCCTGGGGCGTGGGGGAAACATATTTCCCTTTTAGAATGGCCTGGAAGGCCCGGAGCTGTTCAGAGGTAAGCTCTGTGTTGGCGAGGACACCCAGTAAGGAAGTGATATCCTGTGGCGGGGACATGTCCCCGGCAATAACCTGCACCTCATGCGAGGGGTCATGAGAAGGACCCGAGTCCATAGCATAGGCTCGCGGGTCGGCTGACAAACCACGGCTAGGGTGGTTCTCCTCAAAAGACTCGTGAGACATGCTCATAGTTTTCCCAGAACGCAAAAACATACACTAGCAAGTAGGTAGCATAGATTATCAAACAAGTGGATGCCCTTACGCCCTTTTTTGTGTTTTGATTTTGATGATTTTTTTGTATTTTTAGCGAGATCCGAAGTTCACACAAAATGGGGACCCTAGTTTGTTTTTGTTTCACCGCCGTGTCAGCTAGGGTCTCTCGTGTCACCACGAATGAAATGACTAACTCCGGGGAACTTCAATGGTACAACCAGCCCAGTGAACGAAGAGGAGATTCTTCGATGTCGGGGACTTACGGAGGTCCCAGTGTAGGAGATTCTAGTCCGTTGAGAGGAATTCCCAAACGGAGAGTCCTTCCTTCACCAGGAAAGGGTGATCCTCAAAAAAATGAAAAAAGGATAGAAAAGAGGGATGGATGCATGCAATGAAATGCTGACAGAGATATGGAGTGGGAAAACAACAGAAATAATAGACATATAATAAACAAAGAACCAATCAGAACTGATAGTGCTGCCGTGAGCACAACGGGGGCGCGCGCGAGCGCCAAGGTGGAGAGGCACGGATGGTGCCGAACTTGCAAGGGTAGCCGAAAGGAAGCAGTAGACGTCCCACCGTTATCGTCAATCTGTGAGCGACGTCACGCGGTTCGGGGAAGAGCGGAGAAGATGCGGAGCGCGCGGGCTCCTCTTTCTTTTTGTTTTGGTGTTTGTTTGCTGCAACACAGAAATAAGAGAAGAGAGAGAAGGGGTCACCACGGGAGATTGCTCCGGCGGGGCGAGCGGGACAAGTGTGATATAGCAAGATATGGGGGTTAAACGGCCATAGCGGGAAGTGACTCGCCACGGCCTCGGGGGGACGGGAATGGTGCAGAAATTAAATAACAAGAATTGAAACGGCCATTGGGGAAGTGACTCACCGCGGCCTCGAGAATATGAGCAGATAATAAGATGACAGAATATAAAGAGAATACAAAGAGCGGGAATTTAAACGGCCATTGGGGAAGTGACTCGCCGCTGCCTCGGGAATATGAGCAGAATATAACAGAATATAAATAGAATATAAGAACGGAAATTTAAACGGCCATTGGGGAAGTGACTCGCCGCCGCCTCGAAAACAAGATGTGATCGCCAGGGGCCGAAAGACCCCAAAATAAGAAAGTGATCGCGCCTACCTCAAGAGCGGGAGATGGCGGGTTGCTTCTTCCTCTCCCTCCGGCCGGCCGACGGAGAGGGCTTTCCTCGGCTACCCTTGCAAAACAATGACAGACAAATGATAAGTGGATTAGAAAGATGGAGGTGTAGTATTCGAATCCTTGCGATAAAAATAGTGAAATGATGGCAAGACACACACCTGGTTGGTGTTATCTTTTAAACCCCTCTCGGACTCGAGTAGGAGGGAAATGAGATGATGGATGTAAGAAGTGTATAAGAAAAGGTGCCCTTATAAAGGGGGATAGGGGATGCAAGATGATGAATGCAAAAGAACTACGAAGAAAAGGAAAGAATTGGCTTATTGGATGTGCCGATGGTGAAATCCGGTGGAGCTTCGGCAGCGTGGGGACGACGTGAAAGCGCGGTGGATGAAGACGACCTTCCTCTCGCGAGCGTGAGCACCCGAGAAGCCGGCAGAACCTCCACCTACAAAAGAACCCACGGGTTAGAAAATGACTCCGTAGCCTCTAGGCTCCGGCAGCCTATCGGATCACTTCCAAGCTCTTCCAGAACTGAGGGGGTGGGCCTCTATTTATAAAGCTACGGAGGGTGGAGGCGTCCAGGACCCTGGACACCTCCATCAGGGCCGAATTAATATTTTATTCTATTTTTATATATTTTTTTAGAATACTTTTGTGGGGGCGTCCAGGGTCCCGGACGCCTCTAACAGGTCCACCGAATACTGCTGACGGCCGCACGCGGTTTGGCACAACGCGTGGTTTTGTGAGCGGCGCCTCGTGATTCAGAAATGGGCGCGTCCAGCAGCCTGGACTTCTTCAAAATTTGGATTTTTCACACACGACAAACCGTCGTTCGGTGGCCGGCGCCCGTGAGGGAGTTGATGGAGGCGTCCAGGGGCCTGGACGCCTCCAAAAATATGTTATTTTTTATTTTAATTTTGTCTTTTATGCCAAGGCTGGCATTTTAATTTTTTATATTTGTTTTTTATGGAGGCGTCCAGGGGCCTGGACGCCTCCATTAATATATTTATATTTTTATTTGGTTTTTTTGTTTTTTATGCCAACTGGCATTTTACACATATTTTTTATTTTTTATTTTTTTATGGAGGCGTCCAGGGGCCTGGACGCCTCCATTAATATATATATTTTATTTGGTTTTGGGCCCTGAGAAAATAATAAAATAAATTAAAAAGATGGGGGCGTCCAGGGGCCTGGACGCCCCCATTAAGACCCACCCGGGTCCTCAAACGGCGGCCGCCCGGCAGACACCTTCTTGGTTCCGGAACCTCTTGATGTGTCTGACTGGTGTTGATGCCGTCCGAATGCCGTGACGAGACGATTCTGGATGCCGAAAAAGGCAGAAGAAGACCCAAGAAAAGGAAGTACTCAAGTGATTCGAAATGCGTAAGCCGTCGCGGGGCGTCGTATAGTAATATGAGACTTTCTCAGGAGACGTCAAGAATGGCGTGTCTACAGTGACCAACTCCGATTTTTGAGGGGCACGTTTGGCTCTCCCTGAAGAGGAGGGATGCTCGGGCGCCATCTTCTAGGAAGTACCCAAAAAGGCACACTTGTGGGGTGGTCAGTGGATCGGCTATTTTTCTTCACCTGAACCATCCTTTTTTACCTAAATCAACTATTTTTTACCCTTAACCATCTATTTTTCACCCTTACTCATCTATTTGTCACCCTTAGTAACCCATTTGTCACCCTTATGAGCTATTTGTCACCCTTAGTAACCCATTTGTCACCCTTAGTAACCCATTTGTCACCTTTATGTTATATTTGTCACCCTTAGCATATATTTGTCACCCTTGTCATATATTTATTATCCTTATCATCCAATAACCATAAAATAATTATAAAAATGATGAAAACTTATAAAAAGTGATAATTAATAAATATAATAATATAATAATATTAAAATAATTATGATAAATGAGAAAATAATAATAAAAAGTGATAATTAATAAATATAATAATATAATAATTTTAAAATAATTACGAAAATGATAAAAACCATAACCATCCTTTTTTCTTCACCTGAACTATCCTTTTTCCCCCAAACCATCGATTTTTCATCCATTACCATCCGTTTTTCACCCATACCTATCTATTTGTCACCCTTAGTAACCCATTTATCACCTTTATGAGCTATTTGTCACCCTTAGTAACCAATTTGTCATCCTTATGAGCTATTTGTCACCCTTAGTAACCCATTTGTCACCCTTATTATCAATTTGTCACCCTTAGCATATATTTGTCACCTCTGTCATATGTTTATTACCCTTATCATCCAATAACCATAAAATAAGTATGAAAATGATGAAAAATCATAAAAAGTGATACGTAATAAATATAATAGTATAATAATAATAAAATAATTATAAAAATGATCGATAAAAATCATAACCATCATTTTTTCTTCACTTGAACCATATGTTTTTATCTAAACCACCTATTTTCACCCTTAAATATCTATTTTTCACCTTTATTTATCTATTTGTCACCCTTAGTAACTCATTTGTCACTCTTATGAGTTATTTGTCACCCTTAGTAACCCATTTGTCACCCTTAGTAACTCATTTGTCGCCCTTATGAGCTATTTGTCACCCTTAGTAACCCATTTGTCACCTTTTGTAACTCATTTGTCACGCTTAGTAACTCATTTGTCACCTATATGATATATTTGTCACCCTTAACATATATTTATCACCCCTATCATATATTTATCACCCTTATCATCCAATAACCATAAAATAATTATGAAAATAATAAAAAATCATAAAAAGTGATAATTAATTAATATAAGAGTATAATCATATTTAAAAATTATGAAACTTATAAAATAATTATATAAAGTGATAATTAATAAATATAATAGTATAATAATAATAAAATAATTATGAAAATGATAAAAATCATAAAAATGACAATTAATAAATACCATAATAACAAAATAATTATGAAAATGTCAAAAAACCATAAAAATGATAACCAATAAATACCATAATAATAAAATAATTATAAAAATAGAAAAACTATAAAAATGATAATTAATAAATATGAAAATAAAAATTATAAAAAATGATAAAAATGCCCTAAATGATAAAAAAACTCATAAAAATAGCCCCACTAAAAGATGTAATGGCGAATTTTCGGGATTTCTTCCCTTCGACCCCTAGTAAGGGGAAAAATTAGGCTCGTCAACGGATTCAGATATTATCCGGATCCGCTTCGAATTCGAATACGTATTAACGAATAATATTCGAATTCGTATTTATTTTTTTGGATACGGATAATATCCGAATTCGAATCGGAACGGATACGGATACAGATATTATAATATTTGCTTCGAAAAATATCCGTTCGTAATATTATATATGATATAATATATATATTTAAATAATATATTATAAAATAAATAATATTATAGGGAAATTTAGACATTTTATAGTTGTATTTTAATTTAGAATTTATTATATATATTTTTAACATTTTATAGTTATATTTTATATACTTTTAACATTTTATAATTATATTTATATACTTTTGAATTTAAATCGGATAATTTAAATTTTAAAACAAAGCGGATACAGATAGTCATATATTCGCTTCGTATTCGAATTCAAATCGGAGCGGATCAAAATCGGATAATTCAAATTTTAAAACGGAGCGGATACAGATAGTCATATATTCGCTTCGTATCCGCTCCGTTGACAGGCCTAGGAAAAATCATAAAAAGTGATAATTAATAAAAGTAACAGTATAATAATAATATAATTATGAAAATTATAAAAAACTATAAAAAATGATATTTAATAAATTTAACAGTATAATAAAAATAAAATAATTCTCAAAATAAAAAAATATAAAAATAATTCTAAAATTTGTCACATGAGGTGACTAGCACACCCTCACACTAAATAAATTTCTGCCTACAGTTTCTCATGCTTTAGTGCTTGCCGACAAAATTTAATTTGGTTAAAAATACATCAGAATTTTTTGACGTATTTCTGACAAAATTTTATTCTGTCGGAAAATAAGGCTATTAATAGAAAAATACTTCAGAATTTTTCGACGGAAAGATGGTTTGTTAGAAATACGTCGAAAATTTTCAATGAAAATTATTTGATCGAAAATCGGTCGAAACTTTATAACGTATTTTCGACCACTTGTGATTCCGTCGGAAACTGTTGATAAATTTTCACCTACCCTTCCTCTTACTTTCATACTTTCCAACGAAATTTAATTCGGTCAAGAATCCGTCAGAAACTTTTGTTAAATTTTTTGACGGATTCCCAACAAATCATTTTTCAGTCGAAAAATAATGCTATTAATAAAAAATATTTCATAATTTTTTTACTGAAAAATTATTTGTCGGTAATACGTCGATAATTTTTGACAGAATAAACGTTGGTCGGAAATACATCGAAACTGAAGAGGGGTGATCTCGCGCTGGTCCTGAGCTGGGGGAGATGATCACCGAATAGTGAACTACAAGGAAAGGGAAACGGATCAGGGGGCCCAGGGATGGCTCCCTGGGGAAAACCCTCCGATGCCTAAGTCAGTAGAGCAGTGGTGGAAGCTATGATGGGAGGAGGATGAAGATGCACGAGATCCCTCTCCACCAAGGTGGTGAAGTGGTTCCTGCTCAGGGGGTTTTAGACGTGTGTTCGCCTTACCTTTCGCTGGAGGGAGTCCTAGGTTAAATAGTGCGCCGGCCTCATGAGTCCCGTAAGCTGAGGAGTTTCAGGCGGGAGTTACGTACTCGACGTGGGCTCTTTACGTCCTCATCGTGGGATCTTTATAGCATTGTAAACTCCTGCTCATATAAAGGGCTCTCAACGGCAGCATGGATAAGCAATCGTCGGTCGACCCGAGCTTGAAGAGCGCCAGCCCTGTCCGGGCGATGGGCGTAGCTCTGGTGAGGCTCGATCGGAGTGGGCGCGGGGCGCTAGCCCTTATCCCGGCGAGGGGGATGAGTCGGGCTTTGGGTCTTCCTCCGATCGGACCAACACTCGGGCCTTCCGAACCTAATGGCCGCCGAGGAAGGGCTTGATCCCGAATGATCTTATTGGGCTTTAGGTGTCCCCTGTGGGGCTGTCACCTAGACGAGCTGGGCCTTATTTGGTCCTGCTGGACCTCATTTGACCGCTCTTAAATGGGCTACAGAAATCCCCCTCTCCAGAAACTTCTCGACATATTTCTGACCAAATCTATGTTCGTCGGAAACTGTTAATAAACTTCCACCCACCCTTCCTCCTACTTTCGGGCTTTCCGACTAAATTATATTCCATCAAAAATACGTCAGTATTTTTTGACGTATTTCCGACAAAAATTTATTCCATCGAAAAATATTGCTATTAATCAAAAAATATTTGAAGAGTTTTCGACAGAATAAAATTTTATTGGAAATATATCAAAAAATTCCGACGGAATATAATTTAGTCAAAAATACGTCGAAAGTTTTCGACGTATTTTTGACCATATTCTATTTCGTCGAAAACTATTGTACCATCACTCCCTCCTACTTAAGACTTTCCGACGAAATGAATTTCAGTCAGAAATACGTCGGAAACTTTCGACGAAATTTTGATTCTGTCGAAACTTTCTGACGTATTTTCGACCAACGTAGAATGTCGGAAATAGGTCGGCAATTACTGACTAATTTGTGACTGATTATTTTTCGTCAGAAAGTAATAGAATTTTTGACGTATTTTCAACGAACTTTTTTCCGTCAAAAAATTCTGTCGCTTTTTTCGATTTTTCTTGTAGTGCACAGTGCTCCTGGAGAGGAGTCAAGTGGCGCCATGAGGCGGCTGCTCCCCAGTTTCTAAGGGGTGCATCTGGCTCTCTCCTAAAGAGGAGGAATGCTCGGGCACCATCCTCTAGGAAGTATCCCGAAAGACACACCTGTGGGGTGGTCAGTGGATCACCACAGTGCTCCTGGAGAGGAGTCAAGTGGCGCCATGAGACGATTACTCCCTAGTTTCTAAGGAGCGCATCTAGCTCTCTCCTGAATAGGAGGAATGCTCGAGGACCATCCTCTAGGAGGTACCCCGAAAGGCACACCTATGGAGTAGTCGGTGACCTATTGTCATACTCGTGACTAATAGACCATGAAATGACCGGCTTCATTTTGGAGGGGAGTTAGTTTCTCCTTAAAAGGAGGAAACATCTTGCCTCTTGGAAGCTATGTAAAACCACCCTTTGTATTTTCAAGTGGAGTGTACATCTATCTACTGGACAAGAGAAAGTTATTGCCCACCTCTTGGAAGCACGGAGCCACCAATGGTATTTTCGAGGTGAGCGTACGTCTGTCTCTTGAAAAGGAGAAGATTATTGCTCACCTCTTAGAGGCACGAAGCCACAGTGATGGGGACATCACCCATGATTCTCTCTGGCTCGACACCTCTCTCCCTCCCGGAGACGGGTAGGGTGCGGCTCCACGACTGGACGGGTCCACCTCGACACTTGGGCTTGGTATGTGGGTCATCTTGATGTATTTTCTCCTTTTAGTTGAGTCATTTTGATGTAATTTACCTTTGTTTTGAGTCAAGTCCCTAGGTTATTATGTTATTTACCTAAGTTTGTGTCATCATGTTGGGCTAGAGTGTCGTATGGGCCCATTTAGGTGGGCCTGGCCCAGGGGCGCCCCCCCTCCCTTCCCCACCTCTTTTGCTTATTTGCTATTAGCACTTATTTCAGGGACTTTTTGTAAATGTTGGGATCCCTATAAATAGGACCCCAACCCCACTTGAGATGGCTAATGAAGTATTGAGTAAATTTATCCACAAGCATTGTCTTCTCTCTCTCTCTCTAGCTCTCTCTATATCTCTCTCTCTCTCTCTAAAGGGGGCGAACCCCTCTCTCTCTCCTTCTCTCTCTCTCTCCCTTGGGCGAACCTGCCCCTTCACCTCCCCCCCCTTGCCACATCACCCGCCACCTCAGCCCCCCACCCTTTCACCTTCCCAAGAGCCATTACTCCCCTTTAGTACCTCCACATCCCAAGCAACCTTTCCCATTCCCCATACACCCTTTCACCTTCCCAAGGGAGACTCCCTTCTCCTAGGCACCCCTTCCCATCCCCAAAGCAACCCCTTCCTATTCCCTAGACCTCCATTAAACCCTCCCATTAACCCACCACCCAAATCAAGAGGAGCCCTCCCCATTCCCCCAAGCCACTTGCGCCCCCATCTCCCCACCACCTCCCCCTTGGCCATTTGCGCACCCACCCCTCTCCCTGCTAGCTCCGCCCCTGGCCTCCACCCTCACCACCCCTTCCCACCTTCCAAAACCCCTCCCCACCACCAAAGCACCCATATCCCTTACCCCTCCACCAAAGAAACCCCCCTCCACCATTTCTCTCTTCCAATCTGTGTGCAGCTGAAGACCTGCAGATCGACAGTCTGTTGCAGCACCGCCTCAGACTCCACCCCGGAGGTCCTAGGGGCGTGGCCTATATCGACGGAAAGCTCTTCCGGTCTTCTTCGCAGGCAAGGTGGTTTCGCCTCAATCCGAGGTCGGAGCTGCACAGGAGAGCCGTCCTTCACCAACTGCGCAGAACCAGTCCGGCCTACAACCAGAAGCAACTTGCAGAAGCTCCTTCGACCACACCAGTGCTCCCCTTGGCGCGCCACTTGACCGGGGCAAAGATCCACCTGTTCTCTGTCCAACGCATCCAGCGGGGCCTCATTCAGAGGTTGGAGCTAATTGTACCAAATTTTCTACCACCGGGACGCTGTTCAGGTTAGTCAGGATCTGCTCCGACACCCTTCCACTTCTCGGACTGCTGCTCTCGGCCCCGACCTTCTCTGGTGCCGTTGTTTCTTGCTGCTCGAAGAAGACTCGCCCACGGTCGTGCTCGTCTTGGTCCCACCTTGTTTGGACTTCGGGAGTGATCGTGGTGACTTCATCCGTCTGCTGTTGCATCCTGGGAGCAGTCCGAGCTGATCGCAGGACCCTGTTCCAGAGCCTGCCCCTGCCGGTGACGACTTCGGACCCGCCCACAAAAATTCACAGTCGTGCCTGGGTACGTCAGAGACGTTTTGGCGCAAGTCTCATCAAGTCTGAGTCCGGGGGAGCTCACAGCGGCGGCTACACCGACCCCCTGTCTTGCTGTTCCAGACCCGGGCAGATTCGGCCGGGTGCTCCGTCGGCGCAATCCGAGCAACTCTCCCCTCCCCGCCTGGCCGGCTTAACGCCCCTCCCTGTGCGGAGGTAGTGTTTGATTTGTAATACAGATATCCCCACCCCAAGTCCACCCTCCTGTGTGAGGTGTAGTGCTTGTAACTATTAAACAGGGATCAAGCTTCATCAGCGCAGTGTGCGGGGAACCCACACTTCCCCGCTCGCCCTCGTCTCCGAACGGGGTTGGTTTCTTCAAACCAACCAGGGTAAGCTCTGAACTTTGCTCCATTATCCGTATTTGTTCATCTAATATCCGCGGAATTGCTCCATTGAGCAAGAGAGAGAGCGCCCGACCCCGTGTGTTCCACTTACGAGCGGTCACCGTGGGCTGTGAGAGAGAGGGACCTAGTGCCCCAATTGGCACCCGGCCAGCCCCTTAAGCGTGGGCCTCGTACCTTCGGGAGGGCAACCCTAGCCCTGCTGGCACTCTACCAGCTAGGGTCTTGATCCATCACCTCCACTTAGCATCATCAAGTCACCCGGGCTCGTGTGTGTGCGACGGCGATTCGGCCCCAATCTAGTACTTTATTGCTTTGTGATTGTGCTTGCGGAATAGGTCCAAGGATCTTTGTCTCTTTGCTGCATACCTCCTTAGTGTGTCACATCAAGTGGTATCAGAGCAAGTTTTAGACTTGTCTCTACGAGTCTAGTCCATGGGCACGCTTGCATTAGAGTCCCCGACAGACCGTCCCATGCATTGTCCACCACCCACTGTCAATGAGTCGACGGACCAAATGATCCCTCTCCCAATCATATCCCTTGCATACCTACCCAATGGAGAGCCTACGGAAATTGATTTTATTGACTTGGAGTCTGATAATTGGGTATCCCCCGATATCGTTGCCACTCTTTCTAGGACCGGACAAATTGTGCACAACGGAGACCAAGTCTTCGTTGAATTCCATAAATGGTTCGGGAAGACCACATACTGTGATGGAGCTTGGTGCCAAATTGGTACTTTGGCAGGCCCTTGCATAATCCTAGGTAGGAGGTGGTTAGATGAAAGGAATGTCGACATCGACCCGACACGTCGGACTTGCCTAGTGCATCCGCCACACCTTCCGGGAGCCTTTAAATTCAACAACCTTATACTCTCCCATCCGTCGGAGTCCCGTCCTTATTCACCACCCCGGGCGCACCTCACACCGGCTATCATCACCCCATCCCCAAAAGACCTTCCATTTCCCTTGGAGAATAAAACCTCTACACCCCAAAGGGATGAGAATGAGATTGAGGTACATGAGGCCTCCCCTGATTGGGAAGAAGAATACGAGTCACAATGTCATGAGTTAGGCCAGGAAGTTCCCATCCCATGTGTAGAAAGCATCATGGCTCACACACCCGACCACCTAGAAGAGGAGAACACCATGGTCACTATCCCAACCGTGGGGGAAACACATGTCCAAGTTGAAGAAGAAACCTCGCACGGTGGTCTTCACCCTACGCCACCCTCTCCAATTGAGAGTGAACTTATCATAAGTGGGCCCTTGGTTAGGTGGCTAGAGGAAAATCGGGCTCACCCTATCCTTCCCCATGCCTATCCTCCCATGGAACAACACCTCCCCATAGTACCCATCAACATCTCGCACACCACAATCCAATCCTTCTACAAGGTTGAGCGTTGGGATGACTTCGTCAAAGGCCTAAAGTGGCAACTTGAGCTGACTTGTTTGTTGACCATAGGAGCGGACCGACCCAAGAGCCTTGACCTCATCCACCCATGTATCGGGTCAATCACCTCGGTCTGCACCGTTGGTAGCTACACTAGTGACCTCCATCTCCTTCTTCCAGTGGAAGAGGAACCCATCCCGGTCCACTCCCCGACCACCTTGGTCCCAAAGATATTGGCCGATCGACCCACTCACTACACCGGCCCAATCACGTCATTAGAGGAGGACGACTCCCTACCTTTGGTTGACTTTGAGGACCTAGAGATCCTTCCCCTAGGTGACCCTTGCCATGATCCCTTTGACCCCTTCCTTTGGGAGCACGGGTACCCATGTGACCCACCAACCACTCACCCTTTCCTACCAGCACCCACCATGTTGAACCTAAACCACCCATTCCAAAACTTAGCCCTCACTATGAGAGCCATGACCAAGGGTGACAGCCACCCAGGAAATGAGGAATTGACCCATCCCAAGATGTCCACTGTCTGGGACCCCTTCGACCCCCATGAGTGGAAACCCCCAAATCAACCCCCACCAAAAGATGGGACCATCTTGATAGGAATGCATGTGTCGCAACATTTTGCTCCATCTGGTAGGACTAGTCGTCTCATTTATGTCATATACACACTAGGTCCAGTGCACGACAGGTTCACATTTAGATATGCAGGTCCTCCCCCATTCATCCTCCATCTTATGCATGATAGGAGTCTACATGGAAGTCAAGGTCCTCCGGCATTCATTGCACCCATACTGATAGAGCCATTTATGGATGTCCCGGTCCTCCTAGGTCCATCAAAGTCTACGTAGCACCATTGCATGCTAGGTCCACATTTGGTTGTCCAGGACCCCCATTATCCGCTAGTGAGTCAACATTCACAGAGTTGCATGAGGAAATCCGCAAACACATCAACAAAAGCAATGAGGTGTATAAGAAATCGGCCGATTCCCACCGACGCCACCAGGAATTTCGTGTAGGTGACTTTGTGATGGTGAGAACTAAGAGACTTTTCCCTGGGAATGTCTCCAAACTGAGGTCGCGTGGATCAGGTCCCTTCTAGGTTCTGAGGCGGATCGGCACAAATGCTTACGTGTTGGACCTCCCCCAGGAGTACGGAGTAAGTCCCACATTCAATGTGGCTGACTTGGTGCCATACAGGGGTCCCACGGTGACACCTAGTGAGGAAATCGAGCTTGTTCCACCCCTTGAGAGAGCCACCACCCGTGAGAAAGTTCCACCAAGCCAGAGGGGCCAACGTGAGCAAGTAGAGCGGATATTGGATGAACAGGTCACCATCACCCGGAGCAAAGCATACGAGCGATACTTGGTCAGGTGGAAGGGCCGGCCCCCTTCGGATGACTCATGGGTGAGCAGGGAGGATCTTCAGCAGCTAGACCCCGACCTCCTGGAGTGCTATCGCAGCCGAGTGGACCCTTTCTCGACAGAGTCGAGCTCTTCACAGCCCGGGGGAGTTGATGGGGACATCACCCATGATTCCCTCTGGCGCGACACCTCTCTCCCTCCCGGAGACGGGTAGGGTGCGGCTCCACGACTGGACGGGTCCACCTCGACACTTGGGCTTGGTATGTGGGTCATCTTGATGTATTTTCTCCTTTTAGTTGAGTCATTTTGATGTAACTTGCCTTTGTTTTGAGTCAAGTCCCTAGGTTATTATGTTATTTACCTAAGTTTGTGTCATCATGTTGGGCTAGAGTGTCATATGGGCCCATTTAGGTGGGCCTGGCCCAGGGGCGCCCCCCCTCCCTTCCCCACCTCTTTTGCTTATTTACTATTAGCACTTATTTCAGGGACTTTTTGTAAATGTTGGGATCCCTATAAATAGGACCCCAACCCCACTTGAGATGGGTAATGAAGTATTGAGTAAATTTATCCACAAGCATTGTCTTCTCTCTCTCTCTCTAGCTCTCTCTCTCTATATATATATATCTCTCTCTCTAAAGGGGGCGAACCCCTCTCTCTCTCCTTCTCTCTCTCTCTCCCTTGGGCGAACCTGCCCCTTCACCTCCCCCCCTTGCCACATCACCCGCCAGCTCAGCCCCCCACCCTTTCACCTTCCCAAGAGCCATTACTCCCCTTTAGTACCTCCACATCCCAAGCAACCTTTCCCATTCCCCATACACCCTTTCACCTTCCCAAGGGAGACTCCCTTCTCCTAGGCACCCCTTCCCATCCCCAAAGCAACCCCTTCCTATTCCCTAGACCTCCATTAAACCCTCCCATTAACCCACCACCCAAATCAAGAGGAGCCCTCCCCATTCCCCCAAGCCACTTGCGCCCCCATCTCCCCACCACCTCCCCCTTGGCCATTTGCGCACCCACCCCTCTCCCTGATAGCTCCGCCCCTGGCCTCCACCCTCACCACCCCTTCCCACCTTCCAAAACCCCTCCCCACCACCAAAGCACCCATATCCCTTACCCCTCCACCAAAGAAACCCCCCCTCCACCATTTCTCTCTTCCAATCTGTGTGCAGCAGAAGACCTGCAGATCGACAGTCTGTTGCAGCACCGCCTCAGACTCCACCCCGGAGCTCCTGGGGGCGTGGCCTACATCGACGGAAAGCTCTTCCGGTCTTCTTCGCAGGCGAGGTGGTTTCGCCTCAATCCGAGGTCGGAGCTGCATAGGAGAGCCGTCCTTCGCCAACTGCACAGAACCAGTCCGGCCTGCAACCAGAAGCAACTTGCAGAAGCTCCTGCGACCACACCAGTGCTCCCCTTGGCGCGCCACTTGACCGGGGCAAAGATCCACCTGTTCTCTGTCCAACGCAGCCAGCGGGGCCTCATTCAGAGGTCGGAGCTAATTGTACCGAATTTTCTACCACCGGGACGCTGTTCAGGTCAGTCAGGATCTGCTCCGACACCCTTCCACTTCTCGGACTGCTTCTCTCGGCCCTGACCTCCTCCGGTGCCGTTCTTTCTTGCTGCTCGAAGAAGACTCGCCCACGGTCGTGCTCGTCTTGGTTCCACCTCGTTTGGACTTCGGGAGTGATCGTGGTGACTTCATCCGTCTTCTGTTGCATCCTGGGAGAAGTCCGAGCCTTATCACAGGGACCCTGTTCCAGAGCCTGCCCCTGCCGGTGATGACTTCGGACCCACCCAAAAAAATTCACAGTCGTGCTTGGGTACGTCAGCGACGTTTTGGCACAAGTCTCATCAAGTTCTGAGTCCGGGGGAGCTCACAGCGGCGGCTACACCGACCCCCTGTCTTGCTGTTCCAGACCCGGGCAGATTCGGCCGGGTGCTCCGTCGGCGCAATCCGAGCAACTCTCCCCTCCCCGCCTGGCCGGCTTAACGCCCCTCCCTGTGTGGAGGTAGTGTTTGATTTGTAATACAGATATCCCCACCCCAAGTCCACCCTCCTGTGTGAGGTGTAGTGCTTGTAACTATTAAACATGGATCAAGCTTCATCAGCGCAGTGTGCGGGGAACCCACACTTCCCCGCTCGCCCTCGTCCCCGAACGGGGTTGGTTTCTTCAAACCAACCAGGGTAAGCTCTGAACTTTGCTCCATTATCCGTATTTGTTCATCTAATATCCGCGGAATTGCTCCATTGAGCAAGAGAGAGAGCGCCCGACCCCGTGTGTTCCACTTACGAGCGGTCACCGTGGGCTGTGAGAGAGAGGGACCTAGTGCCCCAATTGGCACCCGGCCAGCCCCTTAAGCGTGGGCCTCGTACATTCGGGAGGGCAACCCTAGCCCTGCTGGCACTCTACCAGCTAGGGTCTTGATCCATCACCTCCAGTTAGCATCATCAAGTCACCCGGGCTCGTGTGTGTGCGACGGCGATTCGGCCCCAATCTAGTACTTTATTGCTTTGTGATTGTGCTTGCGGAATAGGTCCAAGGATCTTTGTCTCTTTGCTGCATACCTCCTTAGTGTGTCACATCACACAGTGTCCCTACGAGTACTGGAGATAGGATGAAATGACGCAAGATGATACTCCACTCCACTTGTTATAGAAGGAAAGCTTTGAGATTTATAGAATTCCAGGTGCGGGGAACTTCCCGGCCTTCTAAGGATAACAACTTGTATGCTCCTTTGTCGAGAACTTCTGTCACTCACTGCGAGCCTTACCAATTTGGGTCCAGTTTCTTGGCGGCAGCTCTGAGATCGGTGGCACTAGTGTGGTGTAGCATGAGATCCCAGGGAAAGAAGTGATGCTCCTTGACCCGAGAATTATAATACCAAGCCAGTCACTGTTGGTAAGCGACAAGTTGGGTCTGAGCGTGATCTCTATCTTCCTTCAGTAGGTCCAGGTTCTCTCGTAGTGCTTTATTATTCCATACTTCGTCGAACTGGCTGACCCTCAGGGTTGGATTGGAAATCTCAACTGGTATGACGGCCTCTAAGCCAAGTGGAAAAGAGTTTCTCCTGTGGCGGCCCGAGCGGTAGTGCAGTGCGCCCATAGAACACTTGGGATGACATCCACCCATGACTCGCCCATTTGTTCCAGGTGGGTCTTGATGCCACGAAGAAGGGTCCCATTAGGATTTTCCACTAAGGTGTAGTGGTTCCAGATCCCCAGTTTTGAGTACTTCTCTTAGAAGACAACACTATCAAACTGTCTGTCATTGTCAGTCGTGGGCACATGAGACCCGAATTGGTAGATGATTTTGAGCAGGATGAATTTCCAAGATGTCTCACCAGTGATTTTTCTAAGTGTTGGGTCCCTTTGGTGCAACCGGATCTAGAGGGGGGGTGAATAGATCCTTTCAAAACTAATGCCCGATGTAAAACTTAATCAAATCAGTTTGGTTACTTAAAGAGATGCCGAACAAATGAACACTCAAGTTCACAACAACCTGTGCTGAACGGGAATGAGGCAGAGCTTCAGAGAGAGTGATCACATCACTCCATGTGGAAGATGGCTCATGCCAATCTATATATGTGATCACAATGCTGAAAACACTTGTGTGATTTGGCTCATGCTAGCTAGAGATAGTGTGTGCAGTGCACAGATAAAATAAGAAGTATGAAAATCTGAAATAAATAAGTACCTACGGATGGGGATAAAGGATAAGGAGCAATCACACAAATCACAACCCATAGCAGATGGATTTTTAAGGTGGTTCAGTCTGTAAACCCGCAAACCTACATCCACCCCTCACGAAACCCGGTGAGGCTTTACCATGCTACAAACGCAGCAACGGGATGAACCCCCCCTACATGTTGGTACACAGCTCAACGGGGACAAGCCCCACGGGGACGAACCCCAAAAATAAAAACCCATAGCAGATGGGGATAAAGGATAAGGAGCAATCACACAAATCACAACCCATAGCAGATGGATTTTTAAGGTGGTTCAGTCTGCAAACCCGCATACCTACATCCACCCCTCACGAAACCCGGTGAGGCTTTATCATGCTACAAACGCAGCAACGGGGATGAACCCCCCCCCCACATGTTGGTACACAGCTCAACGGGGACAAGCCCCACGGGGACGAACCCCAAAAATAAAAACACACGCGCTGCAAGTGCATCAAAACATAGGAACAAAGTCCCAAACAAACGCATGACTGTAGACCAGCCAAAACCACCTCCGGTCTCTAAATAGAGCACTGGACACACTGCTACAATAGCAGCACAACACACTGAAACTTGATGCGAGTCACAAAGGAAAAACAAGAAACAAAATGAAGAAAAACAACTATAGCTTCAGAACAAAGTCTTGAAGCGTTGACAGTAGATCTGAACTTCCTTCTTCTTAGATTCAGGCTAGCTGCAAGGAGGGCTACTCTCCTTTCTTTCTTCCTCTTCTTAGAACCTCTTCATGAAGGCTCAGGGCTGCTCTCAAAGCTAAAGGCTGAGGGATGCTCACAGATCTTCTTCTTAAGCTCAGGAAGTCTGCAGGAATGCTCTCCTTTCTTTCTCTTTACAGCACTGGGCTGGGTCGGACCTAGTGCTGGGATGCTCACTCTCTTCTCTTTTCTTCCTCACAAATATTCTGTGAAGGAACAAGAGTTCTTCTCTTCTCTAAGGCAGCAGCAACAGCAGCTTCACCCAGAACGTCCATATTTATAGAGAGGATGGTGGAATGTTTTCCCTCCCAAGTTATGCAATTTGAATGGTCAGAATAAACAATAAGCTTCTTGTCCACAAACCTTTTCCCTGGCGATTTTTTATTGGTCCAGCACATATGATAGTAGGGGCACAGACTATTTCCAAATTGTAATCTGATTGGCCCAGGGGAAAGGAAGATTTCTTATCTTCAGCCCTTTTTAGATTTGTACTTTGATTGGCCCATGGCAAAAGAAATCTTTGACTGAAACCCCCTTTTGAAATCTGCCTCCTTATTGGCTTAGGACAAAAAGGATGGTCCTCTATCCTAGGTGCTTTTCAGGGATGAAATCCCATTGGTTGACTACAGAACCAAGGACACCATGAAAAGTGATCTTTCCCAGATTTGATCTTTTTCAAAACCATCCCACAGAAAGGTGTTCTGACTGTCCAATGATAGAAAGGTGGGATCTATGTCCTAGGACCTTTTCCAGACCTTGAATCACGTGTTTTAGAAGTTTACATCGCTGACTTTTAGCCTCTGTACGAAATCTGAGAATGTTGCGTGTTTGAGAGAATTTGACTTGAAGAGCTTCAAGTGCGTTGATGCGAGCGGATGCTCGTCGTTAAAAACACTGTGCACGTAATTTTAAAAATCCGCACTCACACATAATAAAATTAATTTTGAGCATAGTGGCAAGTACGGGTCGATCTCACGAGGAGGTTAGAATTTTAAAATTGAAAGCTTTGTATTTTGAGATAAGAAAATTTATGGAATGATTTTTTACGTTGAAATTTAAAATTACGTAAATGTAAATCTATCTAAAGAAATTTGGAGGATTTAAAGAGAGAAATATAGAGAGAGAAAGGAAGAAGAAATAGAAGGTGAAGAAAGAGAAAACACTAGAGAGAGAAAATAACACTGGACTGATTTTATTACTCACAAATTAAACGTTTACAAATTGATAAAATAAAAATTACAACCCCAAATAAAAGCTGGCTAAATTAAAAATATAGAAATTAGGTGAAGGGATAGCCCGGAGAAATGTAGAAATGCCGTTGCTCACTCCTTTGATCCTTGGATAGCCGCCCAACCCCGTGTGGATGATGCCGTGAGAAAGCTTTAGAGAGGGGGATTTTTGAGAGAGAAGTTTAGAAAGAGATGTTCTAAGACGATAAAAGAAATAAAATAAAATAATACGAGAGAGATAGCAAGAGAGAGAGAGAGAGTTGGTGATGGGTGTGGTGCTTACAACTATATATAACGTGTGTGTGGGTGGTAAAGATAGAGAGAAGTGTTGACATGTTTTCCAACCTCTTTTTTTCTTCCCTTACCTCCCTTTCCAAAAATATAAAAATATGATGACAAGCCAAACGAAGGAAAGAAAGTAAAGAGAGGGTAGAGGAGTGTGTGATCGTGATCGCCACCAAGGCTCTGAATGTAAACAAATACACCGTACCTTGGAAAAAAGGAGACACTCGTCTCAAAAATAGCACTGCAGATGATGTGACACAGACTGTGGGAGAATGCAGCAAGTGGACATGTTCCCTTGGACCTAAATCGCAAACACAATCGCAAGAATTGAGATTGCCGAAAATCGCCAATCCTCTACGCGCACCCGCTTCCCGTGGTGACTCGGTGATGCCGAGTCGAGGTGGTGGAGCAAGACCCTTGCTGGCAGAAGGCTAGCAGGGCTATGGTTTCCCTCCCAAGGGAACGGTGCCCACAATCAAGGGGCTGGCTAGGTGCCTTGGGGGCACTGGGTCACTCTCTCTCTAAAGCCCACGATGACCGCACGTAAGCTGGATGCTCCGGGGTCGAGCACTCTCTCACCGACCAGCGGAATAGTTTTGCGGGTATTAAAGGAACAAACACTGAGGGGAGCAAGGGCTGGAGCTTACCTGGTTGGTTTGAAGAAACCAACCCCGTTCGGAGACGAGGGCGAGCGGGGAAGTGTGGATTCCCCGCACACTGCGTCGACTGAAGCTTCGACCTGTTAAAAGTTTACATGTACTACGCCTCACGCAGGAGGGGGGATCTCGGGGTGGGGAGAATTGGATTACAAACAAACACTACCTCCACACAGTGAGGGGTGGTAAGCCGGCCAGGCGGGCAGGGACGTGAAGCTAAGGATGGAGCCGAACTGCCCCTTTGAGGTTCTGCCCGCCTATTCTGGTCGTTGATAGGTACCCACTGTTGGATTTCCTGAGGACACTCCCGAACTCGAAAACTGACTTGACCAGTGCCAAAACGTTGCTGGCTGGTCCAGGGTGTGGCCTGAATTTTGTCGGGATGTCGGGTTGTTGCTGTCGGCTGAGGTGGGGGCTGGACCGGTGCTACTTGGTTCTGGTTCGGGCGTAGCCCAGATTGTAGCAGCAGGTTGACGACGTTACCACGATCGCTCCCGTGATCCGATCGATGCAGGACCAAGACGGTTGCGAGCGTGGTTGAGTCTTCTTCGTTCAGAAACAAAGAATGGCCCCAGATGAGGTCAGGGTCAAGAGATATGTCCATAAGAGCGGGAGGGGGTCTGGACAGATCCCGACTGACCTGATCTGTGACCCTGGAGTAGAAAAATCAGAACGAGCTGCTCTGGGCTTCAATCGGTGCCCCGCTAGATGCGTTGGACAGGCGACTGGTGGAACTTCACTCTGGCCAAGTGGCGCGCCAAGGGGAGTTCCGGTGTGGTCTCTGTAGCTTCTGAACTGCAGATCTGGTCCCTGCTCAGGTCCCAGTTGCGCAGTCGGACGAAAATGAGCCTCTCGGGTGCCTCCGAACTTGGATAGGGGCGAGACCACCTCGCCTGTGAAGCTAGCTGGGAGAGCTTTCCGTCGATGTATGGCACACCTCCAGGAACACCGGGATGTGGGCATGGATGGCGCTACAACAGTCACGAACTCTGCTGACCTTCTTCTGCACATAAGTCAATAGGGATGGGAAGGAAAGGGATGGGTTCTTGGTGGGGGTTTGATGGTTATGGGGGTGGAGGAGTTGCTGCAAGTGGAGAGCTAGGTGGGAGGGCGATGGTGGTGGGAGGTGGCAGCAAGGGGGGACTGGGAATGGGGTCGTGGGGGGTTCTTGGGGTGTCAATGGGGGAGTGGGGGGGGGGGTCGCCCAAGGGCTAAGGGAGGGGGTAATGGGGTTGGGGTGCACAGCTAGGAGAGGGAGGGGGATTCAAATCCCCTAGGGAATGTGAAGAGGTGTGTGGGGAAGAGGGAGGGATGCTTGGGGAAGAGGGAAGGGTGCTTGGGGGAGAGGGAAGGGTGCTAGGGAAGTGGGAGGGTTGCTTTGGGATACGAAGGGGTGCTTGGGTAGTGGTGAGAGTGAATGGGGATTTATGGGTCTTGGGGATGTGAATGGTTGTATTTAATGGGGGAGCTGATGTGGCAAGGAGGGAGGAGAGAGAGGAGGGGGGGGGGGCGAAATTGGGAGAGAGAGAGGGGAGGAGAGAGAGAGGGGGTCGCCCCTTTAGAGAGAGAGTGATGTGAAATGACCACGGGGTATGCAGCAAGCAAACAGAAACTTAGGACCTATTCCGCAATCACAACCACATAGCAATTCAGTTGGCAGATCGGGCCAATTCGCCGTCGCACACACACGAGCCCGGGGTGACTAAATGATGCTAAGGGGAGGTGATGGATCAAGACCCTTGCTGGTAGAGTGCCAGCAAGGCTAGGGTTGCCCTCCCGAAGGTACGAAGCCCACAATTAAGGGGCTGACCGGGTGCCACTTGGAGCACTTGGTCCCTCTCTCACACACTCCACGGTGACCGCTCGTAAGTGGAGCACATGGGGTCGGACACTCTCTCGCTTGCTCAACGGAGCGGATTCTACGGATATTAAATGAACAAGCACCAGAAGAAAATGGATCAAATGTTAGAGCTCACCTGGTTGGTTTGAAGAAACCAACCCCGTTCAGAGACGAGGGCGAGCGGGGAAGTGTGGGTTCCCCGCACACTGCGCCGGTGTAGCTTGATCCCTGTTTAATAATAACATTCACTACGCCTCACGCAGGAGGGTGGACTTGGGGTGGGGATGATTTGTATTACATGCAAACACTACCTCCACGCAGGGAGGGGCGGTGAGCCGGCCAGGCGGGGAGGGGAGATTCGCCGAAAAGCGGGCGGAGAAGCCGACGCCGAATCTGCCGGCTGTCTGCGAGGGCTGACTGACAGTCGATGTCAAGGTCGTAGATCTCGTTCTGGAATTTTTCTGATGACGAGACCAGTGGCGAACGCGTTGTAACTGGAACGGGGATGCCTCAGAATTTTGCTGAATTCTTCTGAAGAAGGTGCTGGTCCGGGAAGAGCTTCGAACAGAGTGACTGAATCTGGACGCAGTAGCTTCCTGTTTCTGACAGCAACTTGCAGAGGTTGCCCCGACCGCTCCTGGACTCCAAATCATGAACCGTCGGAGTTTCTGGAATCGTGGACAAGCCCTCTTCGCAGAAAAACTGACGGGGAAGCCGTCTGATGCCATAGTGGATAGGGAGACTCCAAAGAGTGGAGGTTGGTCGCTGCAGACTGTGGGAGGCAGACTCGACTAGCCGAGGGAGAAAAAAGAGAACTCTGGCCTCCTGATGCCGAATGCAGTTCTGCTTCTTGCTTATGGTAAAGGACTGGAGGAGGAAGAAGTTTGTTGAAGGGCTCGTGGTCTGAATCTTCTGCTGTTTGGCGTGGTGCAGCGTCAAACCGGGTTCAGGTACTCTGCAGAGGGAGCCCAGTGTAGCCGGGGAAGAATGGGGCACCACGAACTGTAGTGACGTCGGAATGAGATGATTCCACCTCTCTTTGGAAGAAGACTCGTAGACCTTTCTGTCGATGTAGGCCACACCCCCAGAAGTTCCGAGATGAGGTCGTGGGCGGCACTGCAACAGGCTGCTGATCTGCAGGTCGTGGCTGCACACACAAATTGAAGAGAGAATGGGTGGAGGGGTGGTTCCTTTGGTGGAGGGGTGAGGGAGATGGATGCTTTGGTGGAGGGGAGTGGTTTGGGAGGTGGGAGGGGTGGTGAGGTGGAGGCCAGGGGCGGAGCTAGCAGGGAGAGGGGCTGGGTGCGCAAATGGCCAAGGGGGAGGTGGTGGGGTGATGGGGGCGCAAGTAGCTTGGGGAATAGGGAGGACTTCCTTTGGAATTGGTGAGATGGGTTAATGGTGGTGTTAATGGAAGCCTTGGGGATGGGAAGGGGTTGCTTTGGGGATAGGAAGGGATGTCTAGGAGAAGGGATTCTCCCTTGGGAAGGTGAAAGGGTGTATGGGGAAGGGGAAAGGTTGCTTGGGAGGAGGGAGAGGTGCCTAGGAGAAGGGGCTTCCACCTAGGGGTTGGAGGGGGATTAAATGGGAGGTATGGGGAAGGGGGAGGGGTCTTAATTAGGGGTGAATAGGGAGGAGAGAGAGTGAAATTCGAAATTTTGAGAGAGAGGGGAGGAGAGAGAGGGGTTTGCCCCCTTTAGAGAGAGAGAGAAGAGGAGAGAGAGAGAGATGCACTAATGCTCAAAATTCATTCAAACTTTCATTACTGAACTCAAGTGGAGTTGGGGTCCTATTTATAGGAATCCCAACATTTACAAAAAGTCGCTGGAGAAAGTGCTAAAAGTAAATAAGCAAGGGGGTGGGGAAGGAAGAGGGTGCCCATGGGCCAGGCCCATTTAATTGGGCCCATATGACCCCCTAGCCTAACAAACATAGGTAAATAGCATGATGACCTAGGGACATGACTCAAAACAAAGGGGAAATTACATCAAAATGACTCAAGAAAGATATAAAAATACATAGCTGAACTTAGGAAATCAAGCTGAATATAATGGCAATCATCCGGACCCGTGGAGAAGTGGGAAGTGGTAAGCGATGTCCCCATCAGAGAGGGGGAGAGAGAGAGCTAGAGAGAGAGAATGAGAGGTAGAGAGAGAGGGAGATTCTCATAATGGCTTTGTGGAATGCTTAGTTCAAATTCTTCATTAGTCTCCCAAGGGGGGTTTGGGGTCCTATTTATAGGGACCCAAACTTTTTACATGACAAGACTACCCCTGGCTTTACACATAATGACCAAGCTGTCCAAAAAGTAACCAACGGGTAGATGACGACTAAAACATAGGGAAATGACTTAGGACCTAGGATGATGACTCAAATAAAGAGGAAAATTACATCAAAATGACTCAAACAAAAGTAAGGAATACATCAAAATGATCCAAGTAGAAAAGCAAATAGTCGAGGGGGCCCGGCTTGACATGGAGCTCGATCCTATTCCTCTCCAGGAGGAAGTGAAGTCCCGAGCCAGAGAGAATCATGGGCGATGTCCCCATCAATTCCCCCAGGCTGCAAAAAGCTCGACTCTGTCGAGTAGGGGCCCGCTCTGCTGTGATACTGCTCCAATATGTCAGGGTCCAGCTGCTGGAGATCCTCTCGACTCACCCAGGCATCATCCGAAGGCGGCCGTCCCTTCCACCTAACCAGATATCGCTCATATGCCTTGCTCCGAGTAGTAGTGATCTGTTCATCTAATATCCGCTCCACTTGCTCACGCTGGTTCCTTGGGCCTGGTGGAGCTCTCTTATGGGTATGTGGGAATGGTTTTATTCATTATTTATTTATTTATTTTATTGTTGTGTTTATTGGTTTATTGGTTGGTTTGTTAGGCGTGCCAGTCACCGGAGTGACGATTTATTATGCGCTCGATCTGACTCAATCAGTTGATTGTGAAGTCCGAGTCGGGACCGGAAGTCCGTCATACCATAAAGGTTATGACGTTAATTACGCCCTTCCTAAGAAGGACAACCCTTGATTAAACGCCAAAATATGGGGGGGCCCCTCGGGGCGGTTAAGAAAAAATGACAGTGCATAATATTGAAGCTTTTGTTATTCTAAGAATGTAATTGTGTAAACGACATACTTATTAAATCAACATGACCTCCTCTTGTGTGGGTCATGCCGGGTAGAAATAGGACACCGTCCACGCAATGGCGAGACGAGGCCTGGGTAATCATCGGAGACATGTCCCCGCTCACGTTTCTCATCCGACCGAGAGCCTTGAAGTATTTGTATCCCCCGATAGATCGAGCCGGACGGGAGGTGTATGATGTGCATTTCCCGGGGCTTATCGGGGTTAAAACATCGATCGACATTTCGGCAGCATCTCCCCATAATCTGGGTTGTGCCCAGGAGAGAATAGGCTATCACCCACGGAATGCCGGGATGAAAGCCGAGAGAAAGAGATGCCGAACCTCCCGAATTGCATATGTATGCCCTGGGGGCAATGCTCGATCCTTCCCTTATAGAAGCCGGTGGCACTCATGCAGTGGCAGAGCCCACCTGAGCTGAAGGGATTGCTCATAAATCCGACACGGAACAGTGGAACATAAGGGAGTCTGACTCCCTTTAAATTTATCCCCAGGACAGGTCTGGTGACTCACGGGTATCCCTGTGTGAGTTTGATCCAGGTGCCGGGGATTCAGTTGGATGGCAGGGCAGCTTCTCGGCACAGCTTAAATGGGCGTATAGGTTCCCGGCGTGAAAACCACTGCGCCGGGAAGGGTTCTTCACAAGGTCCTATTCGGGGCGCCGGGAAGCTGGCATTAGTGGAGTTCTCGGCGTGAAGGTAGAGTGGCTAGGGGGATAGGGTTCTCGGCGCAGGCAAGGAGGCCAGGGGGTCAGGGTTCTCAGCGCCAGAAGGATCGCGCCGAGAACTATTCACCCCTTTTACTATGCATGGGGCCGAGATGGGTAATAGTGCCGAGAGAGGTTCTGGGATTCTACGGCACCCTATTTTGGGCTTCTTGATGGTTCAGGCCAGGATAGAGGGTTTCTTGACGAATCAGGCTAAGACAAATGAGTTTTATGGGGTCAAAGTGAATCAATTCGTCAAGTTTCAACTGGTTCTAGCTTAGGTTTCAGAGGAAGGCCAGGAACGGAGAGGAAATTGGGGAAGGATCAAGCGTGGAGAACCTCCGTCACCATTGCTGTGTAAAGTCCCCGGGGGACAATTTTTGTAAGACCCATGCCTTAATGGATCCTTAATGGATTTTGTTCTATTATTTGTTCTGGAATTTTCGGCTATTTTCCTGGATTTTTAGGAATTTTTCTGGTATTTTTATGGATTTATTTGGGGTTATTGAGGGTTATTAGAGATTAATGAGATTTTAATATATATAATAATTATATTATATATATTTTAATTTCTTTTTTATTCTTTTCTTTTAACCTCTCACCCTCTCTCTCTCTCCCCGTCGATCTCTCATTCACCCTCACGCTCTCTCTCTCCTCTTGCGATCGCCCCTCTCTCCTCCTTAGGGAACGCGGGCGAGACGGCGTCGGATTGAGGTGTGGTTGGCGCCGGTGGATTCCTCGCGTCAAGAGGAACGCGTGGGTACCCATTTCGGCACGGTTCGGTGATCGTGGGAGCGGGGTGGAGCTTGAAGGCCCGGTGAGCCTACCTCGGTGCATGCGGCCTTTTTGCCCGTCTCGGCTTGCAAGAGGTAGGGGGAGGGAATCCTGAGCTCTCTAGGAGCATTCCCTGTAGTTCATTTCATTATTTAGGCTTCCCGTTGTATGCTTGTGGTCATTTTCCCATTTTTAGTGTAAACGAGTAATTTAGCCGTTTAATGGGTTTGGGGTGATGCATGCGAATGTTTTAAACTTGGTTGTGTTGTTTAGCATGTATGGTTTGGCAGGTTACAGGTTTTCACGGCGTTACCCGATGATTTCTATCATCCGGGAGGGCCTCGGTTTTCAAACCGAACCCGCCCATGTTCCAGGTGGTGTGACGGTCCTGCCAGGAACCGTCACACGCCTGACGGTCCTTGGTGGACGCGTCGTTTCCAAATGACGGCTCGCCGAGGGCACGTTATTTGGAGAGTAACGGTGGGAGCCCCATCCGTTACTCGTGCGTAGTTTTACGTTGACCCGGTCAGGCGGTGCGCCCGACGGCCAGTCGGCCGGTCGTCGTTTCGGTCTGACGCGCCTGGGTTAGGGCGTCGCTTCGCCTGCTATCAGTTTTGAATACTGTTCGTTGATTTCCGGCCTCGGGTGGAAGTAACGGCGGTGATCCAACGCGTCGTTACGAAGTAACGCACTGGGCCCCCACCGTCACTCCCCTCTTGGGTCGTTTGAGCTGGAACTCTGGTGGAAGTAACGGCGGGATACTGACGCGTCGCTTCGGATGTAAAGCGCCAGTCCCCCACCGTCGCTTGCCAGTAACGCATGGGCAGACGACCGCCGTTTGCCTGTAGGTTTTGATATGTTCCCAGCCTTCTCGTTATGCGTTCCATAATATATAAGTGCCATGTTTATATTGTTTTAGTATTCAGTGGCATGTTTCTTATACCAATAGAGTAGCTTTTCTTTCCATGCAATGGAGCCACTGTTGTTGCCCTAAGGTCTGTTGAGTACCGACCCGCTTGAGGATGGCGGAGGGGTGTGTTTCCCATGCACGGTTTGTAAGCTAGTTCCGTGGGCTCCCAGCCAATGGTAGCGTCCTACCAAGGGAGAAAACTAGCTAGAGGGCCTGGCTCAGGCTAGAGTCAGTGTGTGCACACGTGGTCGGAGACTGTGGACTGACACCAACGGGTGCCACTCCGACTGGTCACTTGGTTTGGTACTGTTTACGCGCTTAGCTTGTCGCTTTGCCGACTGCGAGTGCTTGAGACGCAGTGTAAGTCGTCAGTGGACGCTTCTGGTTTCTGCTCCAGTGGTTGTCCTTCCTTGTTGTTTGGATTAGTTAAGGCTCATTCTATTTTGGTAGATTTAGTCTTAATCGCTTGCATTTACTTAGCTTTGGCATGCGTTAGCTGTTATACTTGCTTAGTTAGAGTTTACAGCTTTACTTGAGTAGTTATTCATGCCATCACCAGTTAGCTTATTTAAATGCATGCTCTATTTACCGTTATTTATGCATGTATGCTTGTTTAGTGCGAGGTAGGGATCCGCGTGACCCCTACTGAGTCTGGCTGTGACTCACCCTTTCTCCTTTCAAGTGAGCCGCGCCCGTCGTCTCCCGGTGCTTCGTGAGCCGTTTTGGAGACCGTGTCTAGCTGCCAGCTTTAGTCGAGGCACCTTTTGAGGCTTGCTTGTACTTTTGCCGGGGTATGCCCCGTGTAGTTGTACCTTTTGGCTAGTACTTTGGTTTATCTGGACTAGTATATATATATATATATCACTCGGGTTATTTTGATTTGCTTCCGCACTTGTGTTATTTTAATGCTTAATTGTAAACTGCGCGTTCCAAATTCCAATTCGTTATGCATACCCCTCAGCACTTTTCTACTAACCCTTCAGGGGCCTCATCAGCCTCTTGGGTGGCTTCCCCAGTTCTTGGTATCGGTGTATCGATGTTATCGGTATATCGGTATCCTGAACTCTGGGTCGTTACAGTTGGTATCAGAGAGTTTTTTGAGGAATTGTATAAGGAATTGAAATTTGTGCTTTGTCCAGTGATGTGACACCGACCTATGACCTATATTGCAAGCATTCAAGTTTGAGCAGCGGACTCACACTAGCGAGCTCACCCGTATGGCACACACTAGGGCCCGAAGGCAACTAGGCGATGTTGGAGAGGGTCCGAGGTGGGACCATGAGGCTCCAAGGGTTGGCAAGCTTGGGGAGAACCCAAAATGGGCCTAGGATGCCGAAATCATGGGCGGCCAACACACCAAGGGTGTGGGTTAAGTGGATTCACTCTCAACTCGCCCGCGGTGGTCACTTAATTTGGTGGCAATGTAAAATCGGACACTCTCTTACCGCCGACGGAGTAACTATAGCAATACTAAGCTAAGCAAGTGATTAGACCAGTAAGGGAGGGACCGAGGCTCACCTAGCCGGCGTGAAGACGCCGACTCCTGCCGGAGACGGGGGCGAGCGGGGAGGCGAGGGTATGTACCCGCACGCCGCGTCGATTGAAGCTTCAAACCTGCGACTTAATAATGACATGAACTACACCCCATGCAAGGGGGGGGGGATATTGGGGTGGGGATTATGCTTAATATATCCAAAACTACCTCCACACAGGGAGGGGCCTTCAGCCGGCCAAGCGGGGTGGGGAGATATGCAAAGATAACCGACTTCCCGAGCTTCGCCGATTCTGCCTAGCTTCTGTATTTCTGGATAGAGGGTCGATGTCGATGCTGCCAATAATTCCACCGAGCTCAGAATCTGATGAGACTTGCGCCAAAAGCTTGCTAACAGGTTGAGGATGATGTCTGAATTTTGGCAGGAGCTCTGGAACTCAGGGCTGGTCGGGCCAGCGACTGGAACAGGTCAGCAGCTTCTTCCTCTGGCTGGTGCAGAACTGGTACAGCAGGTTGCAGAAGGCACCACGGACGCTCCTGAACTCCAAATGAGACGAGCCTGGTGGTGACGTGATCTTCGTCGGAGTAGCTTCGAGCAGGAATTGACGGGACCCCAATCGGAGGTCGGAGAAGAACGAGGTAGCCGGATGAGCAGGGGCAGGTCAAACCTGGACCCACAGGGGGCAGATGACACACCCCGACGAAGAACATAGTAACTGGAAGCTTCGGAGGCCGAATGAGGTCCTTCTTCTCGGAGATGACAGCTAACTGGAAATAGTTTCAGCCCTCCAAAATTGGTGCTCAGATCCCTCACGAGCTGGCCGAGGTCAATAGTTGAACAGGAGCTCTGTCTCTGGTTCGGACAGGAACAGTTTCCCAGCAGCAGATTGACAGCAATGCCACGACCGCTCCCGAACTCCAAATTGAGCGCCGTCAAAGCCGTTGGTTCGGCTGTCGAGTCTTCTACGCAGAAAAATTAACGGGGAAGCAAACCGATGCCAAAATTGGCCGGTAGCCTCAGATCACCGGTGAAGGGTCGCTGCAGACTGTGGGAGGACAGAACGTATACTTCGGGGGAGAAAAATGATATCTCCCAGATTCTAATGCCAAATGGAGCTCCGCTTTCTGGGGATGAAAGAGGATTCAGAGAATAAGAATTTTGATGAAGAAACTGAGCTCTGATTCTTGCTAGGTTGGTCGTGGTGAAACTTCCAAATGTTCTCTGGTCTTCAGCCTGGGGTAGATTGCACAGTCGCACAAGATCTGCTCCACCGCACAGCTCCGAGCTCGGATGGATGCGGGACCACCTATGTTGGAAAGAGGACTCAAAGACGATTCCAACGCTGTATGAAGCGCCTTCAGAAGCCTCAGGATGACGATGTGACACCTTCTGCAAGTCGCTGGACTTCTGCCACCTGCAACCTGCGAACTGTAGGTGGAAGGTGGTGGGAGAAATGGGGTAAATGGAAGTGGAAATGGGGGTGAATTGGTGTGGGAGTGACCCCTAGTTGTGAGGGGGCCTAGGAGGGGGTGTTCTAAGGTGTGGGAGAGGGAGAATGGGGTCTGGAATGTGGTGTTTTCAGAGGGTGAGAGAGGAGCTACGAATTTGGGCTGTGAGGGAGGCACAAGTGGGTGGAGGGAATGTGAGTTTGAATTTTCTTTGATGGGGAGTGATCAATGGTGGTCTTGGGGATGGGAAGAGGTGTCTTGGGAAGGTGGAGTGAGGTTTGGGGAAGGGAAATGGGTAGTTGGGGGTTGGAAGGTGGAGTGGGGATTGGGTGGAGCTCTCTTGGGACTAGGGGGTGGAATAAAGAGGGTTATGGGGAAGGGGAGAGGTTTAAATGGGGTAGGTGGGAGATGGGGTGGTTGGGAAGGTGATTGAATGAGGGGAGGGGAGTTAATGAGAGGTAAATGGGGAGGAGAGAGAAAATTCTGAAAATTGGGGTGGAGGGAGAGAGAGAGAGAGAGAGAGAGAGAGATAATGAGAGAGAGAGATATTGAGAGAGAAGGCTAGAGGGATTTGGAGTATATCTGAAATTCAATATTCATGCATTAGTTCTTACATATGAGGAGTGGGGTGGCCTATTTATAGGCACAAGATATTTCACATGACCATACTGACCCTGACAACTGACATAATGACCAAATACTCCAAGGGAGGGGCGCCCTTGGGCCTAACCCACTATTTGGGCCCAATAGCCTAATGAACCAACATAATGACATACGACTTAGGAAAATGACTTTCTAACCTAGGTACATGACTCAAATAAAGGGAAAATTACATGATTAAGACTCAAATAAAAATAAGGAAATTACATGACTTGACTCACTAACACATGAGGAACATAATGGCGTACACCGATGATCAATCCGAGCTTCAGAAAATGTGGAGGGGCAAGGGATGTCCCCATCATACCCCCGGGGTGGGGAAAACTCGACCCTGTCGAGTATGGGTCCACGGGGGAAGTAGCACACCGAATTGCGGCTCTGGGTGATCCATGATCTCCATACTCAACCCGTGACCATAGTCGGGGAACGGCGCTTCAGCTCGACAAAGTGGCTTGGTCATACCCTCATGCTGGCGATGGGATCTTGCTTGCCTAGTATTGCCGCTGTGTGCTCACGTCAGGCTCTTATGCTATTTGTGGTGGCACTCCGAGGGTGTCTCTCACAAGGGTAGGTGTAAGTTTGAGGCACTCACTCGGATCCACCGCGGTGCCCTTAGAGCGTGCTGGATCCGCACATGAGAAATGGGGAGAATCCCAAAACCCTTTTGAAAGTTCAACCCATAAGCTTGGTTGCCAAAGCCACTCGGAACTTGGCATGGTCCAAGTCCTCGTGCCCTCAGATTGGAGGTGACCCTAAAGTAGAGCCACTCCAAAGCCATCATCGCCAAGTTGTCAACTTGGAACTCAAAGTGGTGCTTAGGAGTTTGTGCTCGTTTCTTGTGAATCCCACCGCTTGTTGCTTGATATTTGCTTGAATGCATATGCCATGTACTATGATACGGTGTGAGTTGACAATGTATGGTATGCAAAGGGGGTCCAGGACAACCACATATAGACCTATCATGCAATGATGTTATGAAGACTTTGAAGGATTTGGGAGGACCGGGGCATCCATAGGTGTCCCTCTTACAAGTGAGTGTGATGAATGTTGGGGGACCCGGACACCCATGTAGGCTCCTAGCATACATAAGACCAATGGTGAATTGGGCAGGACCGTTACACCCAAATAGGGACCACTCATGCTTCCTACTTGACATGTGGGTGATATGAATGAATGGACCCATCTTTCTAATCATGCCAAGTGGTGTGTGGTGCCAAGACTTATGCACTCCTATCCTAGAGATGACTTCTATGTGCATGGGTATGGGGTGGCCCTTGAGCTTCCACTCGTATGGATCAAATGGATCTAAGAAGGGGAAAATCATGGAGTGGGGCAACTCATCAATCCCAAGGTGTATGTTGCCGAAGGTCAAGGTTCCCATGGTGTAACCCGAGTCTAGGAATGGAGGGGTTTGATTCAACATGGGTGGTAAGGGTAGGGTAAGGTGGGTGGGGAATAAGGTAAGTGGGTCACATGGAGATCTAGGTTCCCATAGGAAAGGGTCGAAGGGATCATGGTAAGGGTCACCTAGATAGGGGTACTCCATGTCCTCAAGATCCTTGAATGGTGAGTCATCCTCCTCAATAAGTGGGCCAATGTTACTAATGGGTTGGCCGATCAAAGCACTTGGGATCTCAATGGTTGGGGAGTGGACTAGGATAGGTTCTTCCTCCATGGGAAGAAGGAGGATGATCTCACTAGTAACTTGGCCATTAGTGTAGATGGAAGTGATGGAGCCAATGGTTGGATATGCTAGGCTAATGGTGTTAGTCATGGACGGCCTCATGGCTAGCATATTGGTCAAGTGAATTTGCCAATGTAGGTAGTTCACTATGTTTCCCAAATCTTCCACACAATAGGAAGTTTGATAAGTGACATGTGGCTGAATGGGAATGATTTGGGATTGATATCCCATGGGTAGGTGGCATGGTTGTGAACTAGGAATGGTGAGACCTTTCTTGAGCCATTGGAGTATGGACTTATCTATGGTGAGGTTGGGTGTCTCTAGAGGAGCTAGGCTAGAGGTGTGTGAGTTGTTTGGCCTTTGGATTTCCTCTATGTTGGGAGGTGGATTCGGATGGGCATCCTTCTCCACTTGGGTGGGTGTGTGGGTTGCAACTTCTATTGCTAATGGAGTAGGGGGATCTATGGGGGGTGGTTTGGTGATAGCTAGCGTATGACACACCCGAGGTGGTGAACAAGCATGGGCTTGGGTTGGGATAGGAAGGGGAAGTAGAGGAGGCCTAGGTTGGGGAAAGATTGGTGTAGGAAGCGGGAGGTGGGTTGGGTAAGGGATTTTGGGTTGATTTATTTTGGGAGATGTGTCCCTTTTTGGGGATGATGATGGGTTTGTGGTGGTGGTCAAGGGGGCTTGTGGGGTATGGGTTTGGTGAGGGGTTTTGGGTTTGGGGGTGGTGGCCATTATGGGCCTCGGTGGATGGGTGGACACGGGGTCCAATTGGGTTTGTGGACATATGGTTGTGGTGGGAATTTGTAGGTAGGGTGCTGGTGTGGTGGTTGGGGTAGGATAGGTGGGAAGTGATGTGGAATGGGGAATTAGGGTCATGGGTTGGCTAGGTGGGGATGAAGGAGTTGAAGTGCTCCTTAGGTCTTGGTGATTTGAGTATGAGGGGGAAACATATCTAGCCCTAAGTTGCTCCTTCATGTCCTTCCAAGTGGTGATGGGAGTTTCCCTTCTAAGTACCTTTAGCCCGACAATTTGCATCCAATAAGTTTCTGCCCGTTTGGTAAGTTGCATTTTGGCAACCAATGCCTTTTCATCCTCGGACATATGATACCAAGTGAAGTATTGGTCCATTGTAGCTTCCCAATCTAAATATTCTCTAGGAGAGGTTCCATCAAAGGTGGGAAGTGGGAAAGGGACCATCCTATCGTCCGTCCTTGGGGCGGGCCTATTTTCTCCAAGTTGGTTGAGTCGGCCCGATATGTTATCAAGCCACTCATTGGCATAGGTCAAGGCTTTCATGAAGTAGTTGACATGGCCAGGGAAGTTATGGGTGTTAGTGGTAGGCATCTCTTGGTGGCTTGGACTTATGGAGTGGGCCGATTGGTAAGGTCGATATGAGGTGGTCATACTAGGGGACAAGAGTGATGCACTTGAAGACTCTAAATGCATAGACATGCCCTAGGACCAACTTGATAGAGACAAGTTGTGAACTTGCTCTGATACCACTTGATGTGACACCGACCTATGACCTATATTGCAAGCATTCAAGTTTGAGCAGCGGACTCACACTAGCGAGCTCACCCGTATGGCACACACTAGGGCCCGAAGGCAACTAGGCGATGTTGGAGAAGGTCCGAGGTGGGACCATGAGGCTCCAAGGGTTGGCAAGCTTGGGGAGAACCCAAAATGGGCCTAGGATGCCGAAATCATGGGCGACCAACACACCAAGGGTGTGGGTTAAGTGGATTCACTCTCAACTCGCCCGCGGTGGTCACTCAATTTGGTGGCAATATAAAATCGGACACTCTCTTACCGCCGACGGAGTAACTATAGCAATACTAAGCTAAGCAAGTGATTAGACCAGTAAGAGAGGGACCGAGGCTCACCTAGCCGGCGTGAAGACGCCGACTCCGGCCGGAGACGGGGGCGAGCGGGGAGGCGAGGGTATGTACCCGCACGCCGCGTCGATTGAAGCTTCAAACCTGCGACTTAATAATTACATGAACTACACCCCATGCAAGGGGGGGGGGGGATATTGGGGTGGGGATTATGCTTAATACATCCAAAACTACCTCCACGCAGGGAGGGGCCTTCAGCCGGCCACGCGGGGTGGGGAGATATGCAAAGATAACCGACTTCCCGAGCTTCGCCGATTCTGCCTAGCTTCTGTATTTCTGGATAGAGGGTCGATGTCGATGCTGCCAATAATTCCACCGAGCTCAGAATCTGATGAGACTTTCGCCAAAAGCTTGCTAACAGGTTGAAGATGATGTCTGAATTTTTTCAGGAGCTCTGGAACTCAGGGCTGGTCGGGCCAGCGAATGGAACAGGTCAGCAGCTTCTTTCTCTGGCTGGTGCAGAACTAGTACAGCAGGTTGCAGAAGGCACCACGGACGCTCCTGAACTCCAAATGAGACGAGCCTGATGGTGACGTGATCGTCGTCAGAGTAGCTTCGAGCAGGAATCAACGGGGCCCAAATCGGAGGTCGGAGAAGAACGAGGTAGCCAGATGAGCAGGGGCAGGTCAAACCTGGACCCACAGGGGGCAGACAACACACCCCGACGAAGAAAATGGTAACTGGAAGCTTCGGAGGCCGAATGAGGTCCTTCTTCTAGGAGTTGACAGCTAACTGGTAATAGTTTCAGCCCTCCAAAATTGGCGCTCAGATCCCTCACGACCTAGCCGAGGTCAACAGTTGAACAGGAGCTCTGTCTCTGGTTCGGACAGGAACAGTTTCCCAGCAGCAGATTGACAGCAATGCCACGACCGCTCCCGAACTCCAAATCGAGTGCCGTCAAAGCCGTTGGTTCGGCTGTCGAGTCTTCTACGCAGAAATACTAACGGGGAAGCCAACCGATGCCAAGGTTGGCCGGTAGCCTCAGATCACCGGTGAAGGGTCGCTGCAGACTGTGGGAGGATAGAATGTATACTTCGGGGGAGAAAAATGATATCTCCCAGATTCGAATGCCAAATGGAGCTCCACTTTCTGGGGATGAAAGAGGATTCAGAGAAGAAGAATTTTGATGAATAAACCGAGCTCTGATTCTTACTAGGTTTGTCGTGGTGAAACTTTCAAATGCTCTCTGGTCTTCAGCCTGGGGCAGATTGCACAGTTGCACAAGATCTGCTCCACCGCACAGCTCCGAGCTCGGATGGATGCGGGACCACCTCTGTTGGAAAGAGGACTCAAAGATGATTCCAACGATGTATGAAGCACCTTCATAAGCCTCAGGATGACGATGTGACACCTTCTGCAAGTCGCTGGACTTCTGCCACCTGCAACCTGCGAACTGTAGGTGGAAGGTGGTGGGAGAAATGGGGTAAATGGAAGTGGAAATGGGGGTGAATTGGTGTGGGAGTGACCCCTAGTTGTGAGGGGGCCTAGGAGGGGGTGTTCTAAGGTGTGGGAGAGGGAGAATGGGGTCTGGAATGGGGTGTTTTCAGAGGGTGAGAGAGGAGCTACGAATTTGGGCTGTGAGGGAGGCACAAGTGGGTGGAGGGAATGTGAGTTTGAATTTTCTTTGATGGGGAGTGATCAATGGTGGTCTTGGGGATGGGAAGAGGTGTCTTGGGAAGGTGGAGTGAGGTTTGGGGAAGGGAAATGGGTAGTTGGGGGTTGGAAGGTGGAGTGGGGATTGGGTGGAGCTCTCTTGGGGCTATGGGGTGGAATAAAGAGGGTTATGGGGAAGGGGAGAGGTTTAAATGGGGTAGGTGGGAGATGGGGTGGTTGGGAAGGTGATTGAATGAGGGGAGGGGAGTTAATGAGAGGTAAATGGGGAGGAGGGAGAAAATTCCGAAAATTGGGGTGGAGGGAGAGAGAGAGATAATGAGAGAGAGAGAGATATTGAGAGAGAAGGCTAGAGGGATTTGGAGTATATCTAGAATTCAATATTCATGCATTAGTTCTTACATATGAGGAGTGGGGTGGCCTATTTATAGGCACAAGACATTTCACATGACCATACTGACCCTGACAACTGACATAATGACCAAATACTCCAAGGGAGGGGCGCCCTTGGGCCTAGCCCACTATTTGGGCCCAATAGCCTAATGAACCAACATAATGACACGACTTAGGAAAATGACTTTCTAACCTAGGTACATGACTCAAATAAAGGGAAAATTACATGATTAAGACTCAAATAACAATAAGGAAATTACATGACTTGACTCACTACACATGAGGAACATAATGGCGTACACCGATGATCAATCCGAGCTTCAGAAAATGTGGAGGGGCAAGGGATGTCCCCATCATCCAGAGCTAGTCCTGTAGTCGTCTATTGCTGGCATAGGGTGTTTTCTACGTGATTGATGGTTTTTGCTGTTGTTTTGTGTTCTCGGCAGAGTAATTATGCCGCCTCGTCGAGGAAGACCTCCTCGTGTTCCTCGAGATGCGCCCCGGGAAGATAGTGGTTCTGCACCTCCTCCTGCAGTTCCAGCTGTTCCAGTTGTTCCTCCTCCAGCGCCGATTGTTGCTCCTCCTGTTGAAGTGCCTGGCAGTCGAGGCAAGGCTTTGAAAGAATTCCTGATGTTCAATCCGCCTGCTTTCGATGGTCAAGCTGATCCAGAAGTGGCAAGGCAATGGTTGGATGCGATCGAGCGGGTGTTTGTCTCGATGGAATGTGCTGAAGATGAAAAAGTTATGCTTGCTGCTTTTCAACTCCAGGGTACGGCCATTTCATGGTGGAAAGCCGAGTGGCAGATTGCCTTTCATTCAAGACCTCTTCGGCAGATCACATGGGCAGAGTTCGCAGTTGCTTTCGAGCGTGCCTACACTCCTGCCTGTTTACAAATGGCAAAGATGTATCACTTTATGGAGCTGACGCAGGGTAGTATGACAGTGCTTCAGTATCGGAATAAGTTTATGGAATTGCGTCAGTATGCGCCCCATGTGCTGGCCAGTGAAGCTTTGAAAACCCAGCAATTCTTGCGAGGTTTGAGGCCCGAGTTGAAGATGCCCCTCATTGCCAGTCGTG